>JAJOZX010000235.1:620000-972500 GCA_023014485.1 Bathynomus jamesi
TGGTTCACTTAACGAGGCAACAGTGGGATGTTGTATAGATAACACAAGGATAAATAACTTAGTTTATGCCGATGATATGGTCTTAATAAGTCCCTCTGTTAAAGGTCTGGATTCTTTTTTATGATACAAAAGCTAAGGTTATGCATTTTCATCCTAAAAGCTGTAATCAGCCAGCTGATATAAGGTTTAAAATGAATGGTGAGGTAATTGAGGAAGTACAAGAGTTTAAGTATTTGGGGCAAACTATTACCAGCTCCTTGAGTGATGACTCGGATTTTAGAAAACAATCTCGAAGCCTGTGTGCTAAAGCGAATATAACCATAAGGAACTTTCGATTCTGTACAAGTGAAGCTAAAGACACTCTCTTTCGTACTTTCTGCAGTAATATATGCGGACAGCAACTCTGGGTGAATTATAAAATTATAAAAAAGGTTCTGGCAGAACCCTAAATTTGCTGTACAACAGGTCTTTTAGACTCTTACATAAATTACCCCTGAGATGCTCAGCTTCGCAAATGTTTGTACCCGCAATGTCCCGAGCTTCCCGGAGGTAACAAGACGTGCTCAATACAGTCTAATGCAAAGAATTAAAAAAATCAACCAACCCGATCATCCAAGCTATCCATGAGTCCTGCCGTTTATCCTCTAAGCTATGGACTTCTTGGTACGAAAACATCTGTCTGTAGCTCCACTTAACTTCGACATTACAGTATTATTTCTAATCAATTGTATATATTTCTAATCCTTAGTTTATGAACTGTCATTGTATTAATAATATTTGTCATATGGACTATAGTCTGCCAATAAACCTTTTCATTTTCATAATTATTTCAGCAAAAAAAGGACTTCTGAACCACCCTGTGTGTGTGTGTGTCTAAATATATATATATATATATATATATATATATATATATATAATATATAACGTAAAGAACGACGCTTGTATAGGAGATATTCCGCGCAAGACGAGAGAGAGAGAACGAAACAAATGAAAAAATGAGGTAACCACCCGGGAATCGAACCCGGGATCTTCCGATTGCCGGTCAGATGCGATACCATTACACCATGGGCCTCACTCTTCCAAATGCCCCCCAAGGGGGCATTGGTTTCTGCGAGTATGTAGAAGAATTACGGCATTTGGAAGAGTGAGGCCCATGGTGTAATGGTATCGCATCTGACCGGCAATCGGAAGATCCCGGGTTCGATTCCCGGGTGGTTACCTCATTTTTTCATTTGTTTCGTTCTCTCTCTCTCGTCTTGCGCGGAATATCTCCTATACAAGCGTCGTTCTTTACGTTATTTATACTGCGTGTTCTTTGCAGTTGAATGTATATAATGTTACGGCATGCGGGAGGTGCCCCCTTGGGGCATTGGTTTCTGCGAGTATGTAGAAGAATTACGGCATTTGGAAGAGTGAGGCCCATGGTGTAATGGTATCGCATCTGACCGGCAATCGGAAGATCCCGGGTTCGATTCCCGGGTGGTTACCTCATTTTTTCATTTGTTTCGTTCTCTCTCTCTCGTCTTGCGCGGAATATCTCCTGTACAAGCGTCGTTCTTTACGTTATTTATACTGCGTGTTCTTTGCAGTTGAATGTATATAATGTTACGGCATGCGGGAGGTGCCCCCTTGGGGCATTGGTTTCTGCGAGTATGTAGAAGAATTACGGCATTTGGAAGAGTGAGGCCCATGGTGTAATGGTATCGCATCTGACCGGCAATCGGAAGATCCCGGGTTCGATTCCCGGGTGGTTACCTCATTTTTTCATTTGTTTCGTTCTCTCTCTCTCGTCTTGCGCGGAATATCTCCTATACAAGCGTCGTTCTTTACGTTATTTATACTGCGTGTTCTTTGCAGTTGAATGTGTATATATATATATATATATATATATATATATATATATATATCTTTTTTAATTAAAAGTCATTAACGGATTAAGATCCTATCAGGGATTAAGAGATCTTATCAAGAATTAACATTTTATTCTACTTTCCCCTCTTTTCCCCTTCTTTACCCGTGTTCCCCCTCATCCCCTCACCTCTTTTCTCCTCAATGGCACTGGCACTGGCTCTCGTTAAATTGACCCATACTGCTATTTTAATGTGTCGAAATCGAATTAGAAATATACGCTATATTTTCTAGTAGCCTCTTTGTCCACATCCAGTACAAAAGTACAAGTTATAACATAAATTGTGAATTAAAAGTACTTAACAAAATTTCTATTGACACTAAAAATCAGCTGTTTCATTGCATAAATGGTAATTATTTGAACACAGAATATCAATGATATGTTAATGTAAAAATAAATTAGTTACCCTTCTGCTATAAAAAATATATAGCACAAGTGTAACCAAATAAAAATTTAATATATTAATGTAATGTAATTTTAAAATTCTTAAGTTCTGTATAATTAATATCACAATTCAAAGCGAAAATATAAAAAACAAAGCTCCACTAAGCGAAGTAAATGAAACGCAAATACAGTAATACCTCGTCAAACTTTATAATATGTAATCCTGTTCTGGGACAACGTAATTTCCTAAACCTGTCCAATTGGGCACTTGCTTGAACAGGATTTATGTCAACTGACATGTTTTTAATGTCCAGTTGGACGCATTACTGAAGAAATTTTTGTCCATTGAGGCACCAACAAAACAAACTTAAATGTGTCGAATTGGGGAGGTTTATCAACGTTTTCAGTACATAGACTTACTAACCCAACGCCTTCCAGGAATATCCTAAATCATTCTTTTGATTCGGGTTATCCAATAAGAAGTGACCATTTCAGGATCCTCTGCAAACCAGATAACAACAGCATCTCTGCTTTCGAAACTGTTCTCATACTTCACTTAAAACCGGAACTAAGTGAATATTTTCAGTTGAAATAACACCTCTCTGTTTATAAAATGTACCTTCTCCAATTTATAGCCTAATAGTCTGGTTGCACGGGGTGGGAACCCTGCATTGTTTGTTATAAAGCAAATCTTGACATATTTTGAAAGCTTATACCACCCCATTCAAGAATCCATTGGGTGTACACCTGACACTGTCCCATACCCTATACTTTATGCTTCCAACCATTATTAAAAATTAATGAAAAATCTAAAAACGCCTATCTTAAACTTGTTCAAGGCGTCAGACAGGTGTCTGAACACCTGAATTTTATTTTTACTCGTCCGAGCGCTAATACCATTCGTCGAGATTTTAATCCGAAACGAAATGGACCGAAAATATAAATTTATTTTCCAATGGCGCTATAGAATTTCATACATATATATATATATATATATATATATATATATATGTATATATATATATTATCACAGGTAAGGTAATAAAAAATAGATATTTATCATACACCCAATCTCTCGAAACAATAAACATTTTAAAAATTTTGATGGCTAATCCGACGTTTTCCTTCCCACTTCTGCTAATTAATTTTTAAAAATTATTTTCCAGTTTTAGATGATTGTAAAATCGATTGTGTTCACGGCGCTAGACAGGCGTCTGAACACTTGAATTTTATTTCTACTCGTCCGAACGGGATTTTAATCGGAAACGAAATGGACCGAAAATCCAAATTTATTTCCCAATGGCACTAAACAACTTCATATATATATATATATATATATATTATCACAGGTAAGGTAATAAGACATTTTACGCCAACCAGTGATGGATTAATCCGACGGAGATACAGGTAAGGCAATAAAGCATTTTACATCAATTTATTCCTTTAAAACACAAGTTGTCCATTTTGAATCGATATTTATCATACACCCAATCTCTCGACACAATAGACATTTTCAAAACTTTGATGGCTAATCCGTTCTCCGTCCCATTTCTGCTAATTTTTTTTAAAAATTATTTTCCAGTGCTGTCCATTTTGAATCGATATTTATCATACACCCATTCTCTCGACACAATAAACATTTTAAAAACTTTGATGGCTAATCCGACGTTCTCCCTCCCATTTCTGCTAATTAATTTTTAAAAATTATTTTTCAGTTTTAGATGATTGTAAAAGTCGCTAAATAAATGACAAATAGTATTAAATTTTTACGTTGAATTCCATCCATCCAGCTAAATAAGTTTTCTGTCTCTCTCTCTCTCTCTCTCTCTCTCTCTCTCTCTCTCTCTCTCTCTCTCTCTCTCACTCTACGAATCTGTACATATACATCTCAATTAAATATGTTTTCTGCAGTTCTCTTATTTGACACGACCACCAGAATTCGCTGCTCGTCCAATTACAACCCAATGGGCGGGCATGAGAACGAGTCCAGGATCTCTGGTTGGTGGAAAGTTTAGCTTACACGTTATGGACCACCCAAATTTATCGACGGCCAATAGGAAACTCGCGATTCCAATATTGGGGGTGGCTAAAATTAGGATCACGTATATAAAAGGGGACATTTTCACTGGAATCCACAACAGTTGTTTTTATTAATAATAGTTACAGAAATATCTCGTCATGAGTCATTCACAAGAGCTTTACAGCTCCCCGCATTTGTTTGAAGACGGGGATTTCTATGCAGGGGCTACCCTCCACCTTTTAGCCGCGACTGACCGGAATGATCATCTCTCCACACAAAACATTAATGATATTTGCAATGATCCTCCGTTTGAACCAGCAGAAGATTCTACCCTCGAGATGTGAGTAATTACGTGACAATTTAATTTGTGATTCGGGTTATATATATATATATATATGTGTGTGTGTCATTCAGTGCTTAACCCTTGCAAGTGTTAGTTAATTTATAAAAAGCCATAATAAACGAAGTGAAAGGATATCTGCCCAGGGGTTCGAGACCCGGTGTTGACAGACGATGCGTAGTACATCCAGCTAATCTCCCTTTTCAGCCAAGTTAGGCTACTTACTTTGTGTTTATTATTTGAGCCGCCGGTCGCCCTAATCGGCTTTTTATATTATTGTAACTCTCTCTTCATATATATCAAGTCTTCCCATAAGTCATGTCGTTTTTTACGATAGATTAAGTTTAAACTAGTCCTACTCGGTTTAAGCATAAATTTTCCGAAGGTTATATCTAAGAGGAGATCTATCGTGTTTCGCTACATACTTTACAGACCTTGACCAGTGAAGACGTGTGTTTTGCTTTATGTAAACCCACCATAAACATGGCGGTATCAGAAGAGCATATCAGGCATGTAATGCTTTACGATTTCAAAACAGGGAATAGTGCTACTGAAGCAACGCGAAACATTCAGGACGTTTATGGCAACGATATTCTGCATGTGAGGAAATGTCAAAGATGGTTTCAAAGTTTAGGAATGGTGACTGCTGTTTGACAGCTGCAGCACGCTCTGGACGCCCTGCTGAGTTTGATGATGACCTGCTGTTAGCCGCATTTGAAGAAGACTGTTCAACAACTGTCGAAGAATTGGCCCAGAAACTCAATTCATCCCCGTCCACCATCCATCGACATTTGCAACATCTCGGGAAAGTGCCTAAGTTAGGAAAATGGGGGCCACATGAATTGTCGGTCGACAATCTGAAGGTGCGGGTAAATATTAGCACAGCGATTCATTCCCGTGAACTCCAAGATTCGTTTTTGCACCGTTTAGTGACTGGTGATGAAAAGCGGATACTGTACCAGAATGTTAAGCGCCGTCGACAGTGGGTTTGTGCCGGAGAACCAGCGACACCACAGCCAAAACCAAATCTTCACCCTCGGAAGGTGTTGCTTAGTGTTTGGTGGGATAAAGGTGGTGTGTAAACCCACCATAAACA
Organism: Bathynomus jamesi; assembly: GCA_023014485.1. NCBI lineage: Eukaryota > Metazoa > Arthropoda > Malacostraca > Isopoda > Cirolanidae > Bathynomus > Bathynomus jamesi. The sequence continues at coordinate 625,750 of JAJOZX010000235.1, forward strand.
TGGCGGTATCAGAAGAGCATATCAGGCATGTAATGCTTTACGATTTCAAAACAGGGAATAGTGCTACTGAAGCAACGCGAAACATTCAGGACGTTTATGGCAACGATATTCTGCATGTGAGGAAATGTCAAAGATGGTTTCAAAGTTTAGGAATGGTGACTGCTGTTTGACAGCTGCAGCACGCTCTGGACGCCCTGCTGAGTTTGATGATGACCTGCTGTTAGCCGCATTTGAAGAAGACTGTTCAACAACTGTCGAAGAATTGGCCCAGAAACTCAATTCATCCCCGTCCACCATCCATCGACATTTGCAACATCTCGGGAAAGTGCCTAAGTTAGGAAAATGGGGGCCACATGAATTGTCGGTCGACAATTTGAAGGTGCGGGTAAATATTAGCACAGCGATTCATTCCCGTGAACTCCAAGATTCGTTTTTGCACCGTTTAGTGACTGGTGATGAAAAGCGGATACTGTACCAGAATGTTAAGCGCCGTCGACAGGGTTTGTGCCGGAGAACCAGCGACACCACAGCCAAAACCAAATCTTCACCCTCGGAAGGTGTTGCTTAGTGTTTGGTGGGATAAAGGTGGTGTGTAACCCACCATAAACATGGCGGTATCAGAAGAGAATATCAGGCATGTAATGCTTTACGATTTCAAAACAGGGAATAGTGCTACTGAAGCAACGCGAAACATTCAGGACGTTATGGCAACGATATTCTGCATGTGAGGAAATGTCAAAGATGGTTTCAAAGTTAGGAATGGTGACTGCTGTTTGACAGCTGCAGCACGCTCTGGACGCCTGCTGAGTTTGATGATGACCTGCTGTTAGCCGCATTTGAAGAAGACTGTTCAACAACTGTCGAAGAATTGGCCCAGAAACTCAATTCATCCCCGTCCACATCCATCGACATTTGCACATCTCGGGAAAGTGCCTAAGTTAGGAAAATGGGGGCCACATGAATTGTCGGTCGACAAATCTGAAGGTGCGGGTAAATATTAGCACAGCTATTCATTCCCGTGAACTCCAGATTCGTTTTTGCACCGTTTAGTGACTGGTGATGAAAGCGGATACTGTACCAGAATGTTAAGCGCCGTCGACAGTGGGTTTGTGCGGAGAACCAGAACACCACAGCCAAAACCAATCTTCACCCTCGGAAGGTGTGCTTAGTGTTTTGGTGGGATAAAGGTGGTGTAATACACTTTGAAATCTTACCACACAACCAAACAATCACCGCTCAAGTCTACTGTCAACAACTGGATCGATTGAACACTGCACTAAAAGAAAAGAGACCTTCTTTGGTTAATCGGGAAGGAATCGTGTTCCACCACGACAACGCGCGTCCTCATACCGCTCGGATCACTTCTGCAAAAATTGAGGAGATTGGGTGGGAAAAACTTCCACATCCTCCATATTCTCCAGACCTTGCGCCTTCAGATTATCATTTCTTCATGAGTCTACAAAACTATCTTGACGAGAAACAGTATACTTCTTTAGATGACCTGCACACCTGTCTTTGTAAGTTTTTTGCCTCAAAACCGCCCGAATTTTATAAACATGGCATTGAAAAGCTTGTAGGACGTTGACAGAGTGTCATTGATTCCGATGGAAAACATATACTAGATTTAAAAGTTTCAGTTGAGGTTTTGTTTGTCCTTCAAATTCCGATCTAAAAAACATTACTTATGGGATCATCTGATATATATATACATACACACACACTACCAATCAAAGGTTTAAGTACACCTACTAATTTCCAATGTTTTGCTGCTTAGCTCATGACATAAACTTCAAATGTAAACTTAACAGGTACTAGAGATGAATTTGCTTACCTGGCTTTCATATTATATGCTTCAGTGCATCTGCCCTATGCAGTATGTTGTAACACAGAAGCTTCTTCAAAATAGCCTTCAAAATGTGTTCATTTACGTCTCGCATGAACATAAAATTAATGCCATTAGCTCTGCACAAAGGTCCAAAAACAGTTTAAAAGTCTTTACTGGAGTAGTATGTTTCTTCAGGAGTATGTTAATACATATGTTCAGTTATTAACATGCGCTGCAGGTCTTTACATATAAAATATATATTCTGTTTCATAAAGCAAAAATGGGTGCCAAAGCTCAGTTAACAACAGATAAAAGATAGTCGATTGTAGCTTTGAGAAATGAGGGCCAATCACTGACGCAAATTGCAAAAAAAATTAAAAGTTTCTGTGTATGCGGTTGCTTGTGCAATTAAACGGTACGAAGAAACTGGTCAAAATAAGGACAGAAAAAGGTCAGGACGACTAAGAACCACAACAGACTCAGAGGACAAGTATATCCGAGTCACCAGTATGCGGAACAGACGCCTCACAGCACCTGAAATCAAAGCCCAGCTGAATAACTCCAGAAGTACAACAGTTTCAACACCAACTGTTCAGAGAAAACTAAGAGAGGCAGAATTAAAAGGACGAACTGCAGCAAAGAAACCAATGTTGAGACTCCAGAACAAAAAGAAAAGGCTAACCTGGGCTAAAAAACACCAAAAATGGACTGTTGAGCAGTGGAAATTTGTCCTTTGGACTGACGAATCAAAGTTCGAAATTTTTGGATCCAAACGAAGAGTATTTGTGCGGCGCAGAGCGGGTGAAAGAATGACACAGCAGTGTGTTGTGCCAACAGTGAAGCACGGTTGAGAAAGTGTGATGGTCTGGGGATGTTTTGCAGGGGAGAAAGTTGAAGATCTCCACAAAGTCACTGGAATACTGAACCAACGTGGCTATCACAGCATTCTACAGAGCCATGCCATCCCATCTGGACTGCGACTAGTTGGCGAACAGTTCATAATGCAGCAAGACAACGATCCTAAACACACTTCCATGCTCTGTCAAAATTACCTGAAGCAGAAGAACGGCAACATCAGCTCACAGTTATGAAATGGCCAGCACAGTTCCCGGATTTGAACCCCATCGAGCTAGTGTGGAATGAACTGGATCGACGAGTGAAAGCCAGGCAGCCATCCAGTGCTCAGAAGCTCTGGGATCTCCTACAAGAGTGCTAGCATCAGCTTTCACCAGACTATCTTCTTCCTCTTGTTGAGCGCATGCCTCGAATTTGTTCTGCTGTAATTGCTGCTCGAGGAGGCTATTTTGATGAATCTAAAATTTAGAATTTGCTTTTGGTAAATTGTCCTGATTTGTTGTTATTTAAGTTCCCATGTTTGTACTTATGAATTTGTGTCATGATAACTTAGTTAATAAACAAAAAACGATAAACAAAATTTGAAATTTATGAATATTTCAGGGTGTACTTAAACTTTTAACTGGTAGTGTATATATATATATATATATATATATATATATATATATATATATATATATATATATATATATATATATATATATGTGTATATATGGACGTATATGTTAACAACCCGTGAGGCCACCTGCTTTCTGTTTATTATTTGATTCGAACTCCCTAATCGGCATTTTATCTTATTGCAGAACTCGATCGTGTTATATAACCACTTTTCGTGACAGCTTTGAAGAAAAGCAAATAGTCGACGGCGATTTAGAGGTTTTACAGCGCAGACAACCCGTGACCTGAATACAAGGTCGAAGTATTGGCTCACGTCCGGTCCAACGAATGCCAGGTCATCGAGGAACTAATGTAAGTTTTTTGGTTAAGAACAAGACATATTGTATTTTCAGCAATTTATTAAATGGTAGAAATCATGTTTTAGTACAATTCAGCTTACAGTACTAGCGTCCATTAAATAAGACTAACATTAATGGAGACATTTTACACAATATAGTTACAATTATATATACACGCGTAAAACTTTACACAATACATCGAGTGCACACAAACGAAAAACGGCTTTTTAGCTGTCTGCATACCAATTCATCATTCATCTCAGTGTCGCACAAATCGAATAATTTTAAAAAATGTATAAATCCCTTCCCACGTGACATGTGTAGGAGAAATGAAAGTCAATACATCCCGCAAGTATTACTAAAATATCCTTGTAATCGGTGGGGATTCCAGACAATTTCAGGGACATGCAACTGTTCGAGAAATTTAACAATAACGGTCACTCCAGGGAAGAGTCCCCAGTGAATTAAAATAATACATTCTTTCCCTATTTTTAAAGTAAATAGCAAACCAATGTATCCCCTCGTCCCCAACAACGTTCGTATTGACAATAATCCCCCCGCATTTTCTCGTAGTTGGTAATTCAATGTTTCATTCTTCGCAAACACACCGATAAATTTGGATCGTGGGATTCAGTCACTTTTCATTACTCTCTGGAGTGTATTCGCGTCCATTTTAAAAGTGAGTGACTACGTTCCGGAAGCGGTCGACCTCAATTAGGGATTGTGACTCGAGGTATACTAGTACACTAATAGACGCGTCTATCGGTTTGGCGAATTCCAATCTGACTGAGATGTTCCCACTTTGTTGTGGACTTAAGTGTGTATTTACAATAGCAGATAAGTCGGGGGTGATATCAAACGGGTAAAGGTTAAATTGCCCGACAAATTCTTTCTGCGTTACACCAATCCCAAGCTCGTCACAGCCACCAGCAATATGGGCCGGATTACTATAAGCTCTCGCGCAAAGCGAGAACACAGCGTCTCATGAGTGGTGCGTATCCATAGTCCCACCCGACGCAACGCCATTGACGTATAGAGCTATATTTTTACGGCTAAAATTCTCAAATTTAAGGACGTTCTTTTTATATTTTCCATTCGTCGAAGCGTGATCCTGCATTCCAATTAATAACCTTTTAGATAGAACTCTCAGGGGCCACGTTTTCTAGCTGCTTCGAGGCCAACCCTGCGGGCACCGTGTATAGTTTGATCTGTACTCTGTTAATTGGGTATTTTACTGATGCGTGTATTAAATTTTTTTCAATTTCTAGTTGCTTAACAGAGCTTAATTTCACTCGCCGTACGCGCAGATATGTTTCCATAATGTGAATCACAAGGGGGTTTGGCGCCTTCTTCTTGATGAGGTCCCAGCTTTATGCAGATCTCAGGATTCGTGCGGATGAGCTTTAACTTCATATCCACCCCATTCATAAGCAGTTTCTCCTGGAACGTAAAGTCTGTATGCAGACGTCCAAAACACTCGTATATCTTCTTTTTAGAATTTTTAAATTTATCCTTTATATTACTTTCGTCTTTAGTCTGATAATAGCCCTCGGCATTTAAAAAGGTATCCTTCGCTTCTTTTGAAAAGTTGAGACATTTTTCAGATAGGCTCGTGGGTGATAACCCGTTCCTGCCGAGATGTTGACCTGGTTTAAATATGCCTCACACTGACTGAATATGGAGTGTAGAAAGTTGGTTTCAGGGTATGCAGAATAATTATCATCGCAGTCCGTTCCATCAGAATGGGCTATACATAGTTTAGCGCACATGTGCATGCAGCAAAAAGTAAAGGCCTGAGTTGGGTATCACGAATTCTATAGGGGCACTCGGTGAACTAATTGTTTTTAATGGGTTAATTTTAATAAAGTCACTCTGCTGAATAGAAAATTGTGTTGGGGGCATATCAAAGAGGGACAGTCGGAAATAGTGCCACCTCTCTCGACAAGTAGTAATCAGTCTATGATTCATGAGAGCAATGTCCTCAGCTTATATCAGTTAAAAAAATTATCAACCATAGGTTTCATTCGCTTATAACACTTTTTTGATGTCCTTTTACGTTTAACACCATGTGTTGGTAACCCCTTCTTCCGGACAGCCCTCTTCTTCTTCCACCACCACGCATTATTCTCTTTCCAGCTTTGATGATTTCGTCCCGTGTACGTTTTAAATATTTTTACAGAGCTTCTTTAGGTTAGTTCCACCCATTATGTCTTCTATCGCGTTAAAACCTGATTGTAACGTTTTCCTCCCGAGGTATCTGGCACCCCTCTTCAACAATGGGACAGCCGTGCGTAGTATGGTTGAAAAAATGGAGCCAAACCCACTCCCAAGCTGATATCTCACCCCTCGATAGACTGTGAAAGGCCTTCGGGTCATTATAACTGAATGCGAAGAAAGTGTAGCTTCACTGTTAAGCTCCCGTCACCGAATGGGAAATTTTCTCCTTCAATCGTCCTTATATATATTGGGATATTTCTTAGTAGATTAGTCGCAACATTCACATAATGGGGCTTGTCATATGTAATACTCAAACTCTTCCCTCTGTGGTTGTGAATGTGTGCAATGCGCAGCAGACGCGCCTGTGTATCCCCAACAAATTGATATTCCACGATATTGCTGTAAATATAGCCCATGTCTGGGGATGGATAGCCTTCACCCAATTTCTCCAATTTCCACTGATACACTAAGCTGGACAAGTCATGTTTTGCCTCGTGAAAGGTATCTCTGCTCCATAACGGCCCTCGGTTATATTTTGGAGCAATCCTTTGTCTTTAATATTTCTATTATCCTCTGATTTTAGGGTCAGGGCATATGCAGGGGTTTCTTTGTTTACGATTTCGTATACTAAATCAGCCGTAATATTTGAACTTTTTAAAGTTGCGTTTAAGTTTCACAACATCCTCGGCCGCACCACGACCCGGGCCTAGTGTTAATACTGTAGTGTAATACCGGGCCTCCCCACTCCGGGTGGCACTCATGGTTTCATCCCTAATTACCCCTGCCTTTTCACACTCATCACGATCTCTAAGAACCGTAAAAACGGGTTCTTTCTAATCAATACTTAAGAAGCAGGTGGATAGATGAATTTCACATAACCCCACCTCATACGAATCACGTTCCAATTCAATGGGCCCATGGAGTTCTGTTAGAAAGTTGGCTAGTCTGTTGTTAAGATGTATAGACAGAGAAGTGGACGGTAGTTTGACATAGAAGTGATTAGGCATCAGCCATTTCACCAGGTACATTTTCCGCTTTCCTAAACCTTTGCTGCCAAAATTTTTTTCAATTTTAAAAACATTTTTCCTAAATTAAATGTCACTTTCTGCAACTCCTCGCGGTAAAAGCCTCCTGCGATTTCTTCCCCATTCAAATCTTCAACGTAATACATCATTATCTCGCCTTTAGGTCTCATAGCACTAACTTTAAAAATCTCACGTGTCCATCCTTGCTCAAATCCCTTCGCGAATTTATTTCCCGGACGCGATAGCCTTACATAATCATTGATTTTGAAACGTGTAGAGTGTGGAGGCGGTGTTCCATCTCTTCTCACATCAGACTCTGGGCGCGTACCTCTTTCTAAAACTTCGTTAGGTGTTGTGCCAATCGCGCGATGGTGTGAACGGTTGTATGACGAGGCCAATGATCCCAGAATATTTATATATCTGTATGTGTTTTTATGTGTAAAATAGCGTTGCATGCGTTCCTTTATGGTACGTTGAACTCTTTTAGCTAAAGAGGCCTTATGTATAGAATTGGTAGTGTAGTAACTGATATTAAACTCTGTCATAATGTTCTGAAAAGCTCGACCCATAAATTCTTTCCCCATATCCATACAAAAATAACCTGGACTCCTGTATTCTTTCAACATCAGCGTTTTGGTAGCTTTAGCAATTGTTTCAGGCGATTTATTTTTCAGAGGAGTTAGCCACAGATATCTATAGAATACATCTATTACACTGCCCAACACCAATTTTGCTTATTTAATTCTAACACCTGTTTTTAAGTAACTTTGGTGTGCTGATTTCAAAAATCACATTAGTTTTTGCCTATCACGTCAGGTTTTCGAGCAATCAAAATATGGATATTTTGGAGATATCGCATTTTGGCAGGGTTATGCCCAATTTTTTTTTCTTTTCAAAAAATAAGTTTTTACATACTCAGAATCAGCATGGAAAAGTAAACAATTGTGCAGGGAGTGAACTTTAATATACAATGGTAATATTGACACAAAGTGATTAAAAGTGTTTAAATAAGCAAAAAATGAATCCATATTAAAGCAAGCACGGGACCAGTTTTCTTAACATTGTCTTTTTCTTGTTTTCTTACTTGTCAGTGCTGATAAACTTTCTCTTATAGGACTTCCTAGAATGAGAGATGTCAAGACAATCTCTTTGCAGGCTCCAGCAGTAGTCAGCCATCATATGGGTATCCCATCTTCCTTGGTATCGTTCTTCCATCACTTTGATATCTTGGTGGAACCTTTCACCTTGCTCTTCACTAACATCACCAAGATTTTCTGGAAATTTATCCAGATGACTGTTGAGATAGTGAACTTTAATGCTCATGTTGCAACCCAACTGCTGAAAGTTTACAAGTAACGTGACTAGCGGAACCGGACGCTCTCACTCCGCCAATGGGAAATCTCTCTCAGATCATGACGTCACGCTCACACCTGGGGAAATCACAGATACCCAAGATTTTAATATGTTGTACATGACCTTTAGATTTAATGCACAGATTTGCGTATTCCACAGATAAAATTTTAACAGCAAAACAGCTGTTAACAGGTCTCAAAAATCATCAATTTTGATAAGCGCCCTTCATGGATCACCCAAAATAGGTATATTGCATTGCACGAAAACCTGATGTGATGGACAAAATCTAAGGTGATTTTTTAAATCAGCACATCAATATTATCCAGAAACAGGTCTTAGAATTAAATCAGCAGCCATTTTTTTTTTGTTGGGCAGTGTTATGAATGGGATGTAGCGGTAGCCATTATTATACGCTGAATATCTTTGCATGTCTGTTAAATCCGCTTGCCAAATAGAGTCAATCGAAGCCGCTGTTGTCTTGGCTGTTTTAAACCTTTTTCTCACCGGCTTATGAAGTGGATAAGCATCCTGCCCCCGCAAAAACCTCTCAACATCTTTTTTCCCTACTCCAGCATTGTAAACACCTCTGTACAGTCTATCAACACCGCCATAGGAGCTGGGTTAGAAATGTCATAATAGCGTTTTCTTAATATGTTAGCCATTTGCGCATTTTAAAGACACGTGGATAGGGTTGGCCGTTGATGTTTGGTCTCTTCTTTCTCCTCTTCAGAGATGCTACTGTTGGGGATGAGAGCGTACTCAGTTATGGCACATGCAAGACTTGCTCCAAGTCTTTTAACCTATCGAGATTTCCTATCAATGTTTTGGGGACATTTATTTGTTGTAGTCTTGCTTTAATATGCTTCCATCCTGCTGATGAGGGCCTGTCCCACTTTCTCACCAGATCATGGACAATGTCGACGATATTGGATCCCTGTACCCTTCTTCCTTCAACAATGACCTCGCCTGTATCGGTCCACTGTATGATGTGGTCCTCACTCAATAGATTATAAAGTCTTAAGCCTTTATTCCTCAATGCATTTGGGAAATTGCTTTTTAATACATGCTCGATGTGTTGCGTTCCGTTATTCTTTGGTTGGTCATCTCTAAAGTCGGCCCCAGGTCCAATGGCGCCATGCTCATCGTTGTTCGCGTTCTGCCTAATAACCACGGGGAGCTCTGTCGGATACTTATAATCTTCGTACTCATGAAGAAATTTCTGCAGAGCTTCTTGGTACAAGATCCTTTTCACATCAGGTGACTTTCCACTGCTTAATAGGTCTATCAATTCGCTTTCCATTCTTTTGAGCCTGCTTTCATGGGGTTCTAGAACCATGTCTGGACTCTTTGAACTTTGCAGTGAAGCATACACCTCGTGCGGAATCACTACCACTTTCTTCATCATATTAATCTAGTCAGTAAAGGTCCCAAAACTGAAAATAAGATGGGAGGAATGATCCCCCTTTGTACAATAATTCGCTTTTTCTTCCCCACAGTTTGACTTTTACGAGCGAGCGTACGTATTATGTTCTTGTAACGACGTAGGCGAGCCTTCTGAGGGGATTTCATTGGCACATTACATTTTATAACATTAAGAGATTTCACAGATGCATTTTAAAAAGTCGAGTCGATATTTTTAACAAACATCTGCTGCAATGCCCGGGGAATCGTGATAGATTTTTATTAATTCACGATATTTCTGTAGCCTATTTGTCATTCTGGAATATACACCGTTTCAGGCTCGTTTGGGAATATATTCGTTCTTAGAAGCACCCTAAACGTGTTTCGCGGGTGAAGGTCACAAAGCAAATATCCGTAACGCTGACTTGTAGCTTCTTTATAAACTTCCAAAAACTCCTTACGCTGATTCGGGAACATTTGATTGGCTAATACCCCAATTTGTGACACATCTCTACGTTGCGCGAATAAGACTAGATATTGTGTATTTAACGACACATCGCGCATGTATCTATTTTTGAAAAATAGATTCTGATTGATGAAGAATACGCTTATGTTAAGATGGTGAGAGAACACTGTAAATGTCTCGGCAAACGTTTTATCCATTTCCAACATGAGATCGTCAATTACAATGAGTGTTTGATCATTTCCCTGTAACGAGTTAACGTCATATACGCCTTTGTGGAGCAAAATATCATCTTGGTACTCGTTGAACACTGATTGGTACGTCGAATAGCACCATATTACTTTGTGCATAAATTTTGTGAATATCTCCCCCTTATCTTTAATGATGTTAAGCATAAACACAGTTTTACCACATCTTGTGGGGCCAGATATAATACATGTCGATGGGCTTGTAAACCTGAATTTTTCTACAAATTCCATCTCTGACACGTCACACCCCTAAGTGGAACATTTACAAAATATAACAAAATTTAAGTGTTGCTTCTTATATTCTGCAATCTTGTTTTTCTTCTTTCACAGAACCGTGAATGACGACAATGTACAGCACTTCATCATCGATATTACACACGACCCCGATGACAGTGTAGCTACAGACTCCCTCACCAGCGACACCACCACGTGGAAGTTAAAAGCGGAAGCACGATGATGAAGAACCTTCCACGTCAGGTATAAAACGTACCAGGAGTGCACCGGTTACTAGACCCCCAGTAATAGAGCCCCAACCCTCTACGTCTTACGACACAACCACCAAACTAGCTCCCTCCTCAAATATACCCCCTTATTCCTGTTCAATTCTAGGTACATCCTTCACACTAGCAGCTTCTCGTGCTGTGGAGGACGGTATAACATTCGAACTGGTGCGCACCGCTAACCACACCCCTGCCCTGATTAGAAATCGGTAGGTAGTCAGGGTTGACCCTGGAACTCTGTACAGCAACGGTGTTGGATTCCGGCGCGTAGTTGAGCGTATTGTGGAGTTTGCCCTTCAGAACCGCGATGAACGTGAAGTCCGGAGGAGGTTGTGCTTCGGGTTCGGGTCAGATGACGGGGATGTAGGTGATTTTTGGGTAGTAATACCGTTGAGACGCTTGGCAGCTGTATACATAGAATATATCTTGGGCCGTATAATGTAGGCTTCTGAAAGTAGTACAGCCTTCAATATGGACAATATCACAGTAGATATTGACAGAGTATTCCGGGTTGCGGGTCATAGTGCTACACCTTATACTCTTAACTTCAATTCTCAACTAATTACAGAAAGCATATAAACGTCGATCGTGGTTGCGGCTTTATAGCAGTAGTCTTAGCCCAGATGTTTACTGTACTAAATACCCGGGTGAAAAATATTTGGTTGTCCACGGTTGTGCAGCGTGCTCGTAAACTGACTTCAGATTGCAAGCTTGAGTTTGAGTGTAATATGGGTCCTGAATTGCTGAGAAGGGTGGAGGAAATGAATGTTCGTATAGTTGTATTTGGAATTGATGATCGTCGTAGGACTGTATATGTTTTTAAAGGCTGTATGAGAGATTGTACAACACCTCTACTTATTTTAGGAATGTCAGGAACAACGCATCTCCCCATCCACAATATAAGGACTCTCTTCGCTAATTATGATAAAAGTCGAAAATATGGAAGGCATCATGATTTGTGTAAGGGATGTCTCGAGTTTGCGGATGATATAGTGAAACACTGTAAGGAATGCCACATGGCATGTGAGCAGTGTAAAAGCTCCAAATGTGAAAGTTGTGTAGTTGAAGTTGAGAAGAGGGGATGTAATATGTGCAGACGTACATTTTTCAATAATAAATGCTTTGAGTTCCATAAGTCAATTAGCACTTGCAGGAAAATGAGAATCTGTGAATGTGGTATGTTTCATATGATGGATAACTGGGGGAAATTCACGCATAAATGTGATGAAATTCACTGTTTTACATGACATGAGAAATATAAGGCGGATGGAGTGAAGCATGTATGTTATATGAAAGAAGCTAAGCCTAAAAATAGACCTTGTATAACTGTATTACGATATAGTAACTTGTACAAACCCTGAAACCAAAGAGGTTATCCCACATCTATTGTAAGCCAGACTATCTGCGATGAGTGCATGGAGGTCGAGTGTGATGAGTGTCACAAATGTGGTAAACGGACAAACGTTTTTAAAACGATCGCACAGGACAGCCCTGTGAAACTCTTTGTGTCCTATATTGTCAAGTTAGCGGACAAGTTAAAAAAATGACTCAATATTCTTGCCCATAACGGGGCAAAATTTGACACATAGTTCCTTTATAAGGAACTGCTTGAGCACGAGTCATCAGAGATATTTACGGGTTATCCCCTGAAAAGAGGAAACAAGCTTATAGAAATGCAGATAAGAAGTAATGTTCAGTTTAAAGATACTTTATTATTCATACCTTGTAAACTAGCCAAGCTAGCCAAGGTGATGGATGTAGCTGCCGAAGTTTCAAAAAGGTATTTCCCTTACACTTTTCTCACTAGCGATACTTTAAATTACATAGGACGACCTCCCCCGAAGCAATACTTTCACTACACCAACATGAGTGATAGTAAGCGTGAAGATTTTGACCGCTATTACAACAGTTTTAATGAAACTAATCCAGCCAATATAGGTGATGAATGTGAGCGTTATTGCGTGAATGATGTGAGCGTGCTTAGAGTATGTTTCCAGGCCATAAGAAGGATGTACATGAACCGTTTCAACTGCGATCCGCTGCAAGTCCCAACCACCTTAGCCATCATTCACAGAAACAACTCTCGCAGTTATGGGCACAAGGCTATTTACTGGCTCATACATATACAACAGCAGAACGAAGTATACATAAAACACGCCCGCAACACGGGAGAAATACCCAATAAGATTAATGGTCGTGTTTTTTTGGTTGATGGTTTAAGCGTAAACCGTGCCACTGGTGAGAAGACTGTACTCCTTTAACGGTTGCTGGTGGCATGGATGCCCACGTCCTGAGTGTGGAATCGTAAGAGATATCCACGGTAGATCTCCTGCCGACAGTCTTGCATGGACCCGCACCCGCGATCAGCTTAAGGTGCCCAGTTCACTCACAAGGTCTTGTGGGAGCATGAGTATCTACAGATCTACAGAAGCTAAGGCTAACAAAGACCCTAAGATCCACTCTAAGGCTAGCCCGAGAGAAAGGAAAGAGTAGGGGGTTAAGAGAAGAGAAGAGAATAAGGGGTTAAGTAAGGAGCAATACCTATCATTCGTGGGTTAACATTCATTCAGAAAAAGAGGAAAAAAGTCTCACCATCATCATCCGCCGGCCACTGCCGACAAGTCAGAAAAATAGTCGGAGAAAATAGGAGGGGGTGAAAGATGAAAAGAAGTAAAATAAGAACGCTTACAAACCATGCAAACACAGTCTTAACTCACTGTCATACCATGCAAACTACAAACATGCAAGTAAAGAGAGTTACAGACATGCAAAGAAAGGAGATAAGAAAAAAAAAAAAAGTAGGTAAAGTTAAACAAAAAGTGGGTTAGTTTACGCTACGAGCTACATCTACGTTCGTGTTGGTCTTTTTTTTTTTTTCTTTTTTGCTGGCATCACACGCTGGCATGTCACAAGCTGGCATTCATCGTCAAGAGCTGGCACGGATGGAAACAGATGGAGAGTATCGTGAAGAAATAAACACGATCAAACGTTCGATGGTGTTGGATCCTCTCAAATGCGGTGATAGCTTCTTCGGAGGGCGTACAAACCCATTCAAGCTATACTTTCCACCTACGGAGGGCGTGAAACTCCATTACTACGACTTCTGTTCTTTATATCCCTACGTGATGAAGAACAATCCGTACCCCTTAGGTGCACCTGAAAAACTGGTGGGACCTGACCTACCCACCATCGAGGTGTTCTCAACAAATTTGAACAAGTACTATTTCGGTCTTTCTTTCGTAGACGTGTTCTCCCCTCGCGATTTATGGATGCTGATCTTACCCGTCGTTATAGATCACAAGCTCATGTTTCCCCTGTGCGTGAAGTGCGCAGAGGAGAATAGTGGGCCCTGTAATCACACAACCAACCAGCGGAAGATCAGAGGTGTATATACAAGTCCTGAGGTGTCCCTAGCCATCCGGCATGGTTACAGAATATTGAAGATATATGAGGTGTGGAAGTTTCAGAAACTCCCCAACCTTTTCACGCCGTACATAAATACTTTTTTGAAGGATAAAGTAGACACATCAGGCTAACCGCGAGGGGTTGAGAGCGAGGTTGAAAAATCTGCTTATATTCAGCGTTACCGTGACCGTGAAGGGACACAACTTGACTGAGACCAAATTGTTAAGAACCCTGGTAAGCGCTTTAGTGCAAAGTTGTGCCTAAATAGTCTTTGGGGCAAGTTTGCACAGAATACAGTTAAGGGGAACGTTCTCCAAGCCCAAAGTTATACCGAGATGTGGGATTATGCCAATGCCCCCGATAAAAAGGTTATGGAGATAGTGAATGTTGGTAACACGTACATAATAAAGTACAACATCACCGAACTGACCACAGATACTTCACGTGTTACAAACTTACCTGTAGCCAGTTTCACAACGGCATACGCACGCATCAAGCTTTGGGGACTACTGCATTCCCTTGGGCAGCGGGTGCTGTACGCTGACACAGATAGCGTAATATTCACAGAGTGAGAGGGTGAATACATGCCGCCTATTGGGGAATTCCTCGGAGAGTTAACTGACGAGATCAAGGATGAGTATGGTGATGGTGCATACGCTGACTCCTTTGTATCAACAGGGCCAAAAATTTATGGGGTACAGGTGAGGGTGGGGGAGGATATGAAATAGATCGTGAAGGCTAAGGGTATCACGCTTAACCAGGCGAACCGACGAGTCGTTAAATTTGACTCGTTGAAGGATCTAGTGTGCTTGGAAGATGAAGGCGAACAGCCACCCCAACTGACTGTGGGGACCCACACATTTCGGGCGCAGAAACTGGGGGCGTGAAGGAACTTAGGGGTTCGAAGGTATGCCGTAACACCTATAGGAAACGTTACCAGGTGTCTGGTACCTATGATACCGTACCTTTTGGATACCATAATCCTTGATTGTTTTATATATATATATATATATATATCGGTGGTGTAGTGGTTACCATCGCTGACTACGAATCCATCGGCCCCGGGTTCGAGACCCGACGGCAGCCGGCGCGCAGGAAAACCCAGCTGTTCATCTTTCCACACAATAAAGAAAGTGGTTGGTAGATAAATGGGTACCCTAGGTGACCTAGTGGTTAAGACGCTGGGCTGCTTAAATTGTAGGTTTAAGGTGGAGTGAAAAGCTTGACCTTCGTCAGAATGAACAATTCGAGCGGAAGCTAGCCAAAGGTTAACCAAAGGTTAATATATATATATATATATATATATATATATATATATGTCTATTATTAACGATATGTTTATTTATTACATATATTTGTAAATGTTTCAACTAGGGTTTCATTTTTCTCCTTTGTGTGTGTGCGTGCGCATTCCGATAAAACATTAAAACTGAAATTACCCCCATGTGTCGGAAAAATTGACCGGTATATTGGGTACAAGTACTCGCGTGATTCATGCTAGAACAAACCCGCACTCGATTCAACAGCTTATGGTGTGACTCACTCCCCCCGTCGAATTGATCCTCCCACCCGTGGCTCATAGTCACCTCAGAGCTTGACCCGACTGGACGTGCACTCCTCGAATACGATGGAACTTCTTTTGAGAAGCATTCTCAATGCCGTGTACCATGTGTTCGTGACGAAGTCATTGCGCGTGTTCAGGCGTGAAACCAGTACCATTAACTATGTATTTGAAACGACTTGTAGACAAGCAAACTCTGGTAAACGTAATGTTATTTATTTAAGTGTTGAGGAGATGAATAGTCTTCGTGATAGTTGAGAAGTGGGGTGAGGACCGTTATAAAATACCTGCAGGTGTAGGTACAAGAAGAGAACAGATTAGTGATGCAGCTCATATGCCATTGTTTGTACGTTGTGCATAAATAACGATCAGCCATGCGTTGATATACGACTGATGTGGAAGAATGCATCTGATAATAACGTTCTTGTTCCCACGCGAAACCGATTCATCCTCGACGGAATGTTTGAAATCGTCGGATTCCGCAAGCTGAAGCCTATATTAGACGCGCGTGTTACGGATATGATTTATTTTGACACGGTTCTTGAATACGTATACACCGCTCTACTTGACGGGTTTATCGAATGTAGGAATGAACAAGGCGAGAATGGTCTAGAGCTGGATGCTTATTTAAAAGGTTTAGACTCTTCGAAATATCATGAACTTTGGTACAAAGCACTTGAGCGGAACAGGGCAGAGCTCGCCTACACTATTCACCCTGAAGAATTGTACCTCTATATAATGAGCAGCTGTCGTTACGACTTGGAAGATTATTTCAATTGCTGCTATGCGTTGTGAAGAAGAGTTCAAGATTGAAAAGCTCGGATCGGTAAGAAAAAAACCCTCGATTGGAAAGGATTGTTTATAAACTTGAATTTAATAATAAAGTTGTGGCTAACGACGCCCTCTTTGTGCGTGCTTTTGACTGTATTATGTCCGTGATTAAAGACAATTTGCCAACCAATTGTAAGGTGGGCACCAAAATAGTATTGAACGATATGAAGGCCTTTTACATCAAGTATAGGCGCTCGCACACGTTGAATGGTTAAATAACGCTAAATTGTATTTATTGTATAGTACAAAGCAACAATGATGTAACGATAGACTCGATGACGTGCGAGTTTAGTATTTCAGTTAACCCTTTAAAGACGAAAGGTACAAATTGCTAAAGTTTCAAATACACGCATTCATAACTTAACCCTATAAAAAACTCGGGGCTTAAAGGGTTAAGCGCGGTAGAACATAAGGTGGATGCATTTTGATTTTATATAAGTTTTGCTGTTTATTTATATATATGTATATATTAATGGGTATATAGTTTTATCCTGTACTATTACTATTTTTTATATAAATTTTGGTATTTATATATATAAGGGCGTATTTGCTCGTACATATATTAAATGGTTATATAGTTTTGTCTTGAACTAATATTATTATTTAAGAATGTGTATATATCCTTCGCTTAATGTGTGTATTTTTGCTGTATATTATTTTTTAATGTATATCTAAGTCCTATATATTTCAGGAATTATTTCCCTAAACTCGTCTAAATAAACAGAATGATGTAATGTGGTTTTATTTACTTCTTTTGGTTGTATATAATATTAAGAAATAACGCGTGATGGGAATATATATACACCAAACGTCTGGTTACTCCTTCTAAGCCGACTGATAGGCTTCTAAGCAAACTTTAAAGAATATCTGAATAGCGCAATCTGGCAGCTCAAACGATATATATATATATATATATAAATATATATATATATAGAAGAGCGTTCCGCACAAGATGAGGAGGGAGAACGAACAAATGAAAAATGAGGTACCACCCGGGTTTCTGCTCGTATGCTGGAGAATTACGACTTCTGATTGATAGAGGTCCATGGTGTAGTGGGTAGCATATCTGACCGGCAATCGGATGATCCCGGGTTCGTTTCCCGGGTGGTACCTCATTTTTCATTTGTTTGTTCTCCCTCATCTTGTGCGGAACACTCTTCTACACAAGCGTCGTTCTTTATATATATATATATAATATATATATATATATATATATATATATATATATATACATCTGCCATTTACGCCTTCTCAGCCGACTGACGGATTTCTAAGCCAACTCTCAAGAATATCTGAATAGCACAATCTGGCAGCTGAAAAATTAATTAATATATACACATACACCTGCCTTCTAGGTCTTTTAGGTCAACTGGCAGATTAAGCCAACTGGCTTCTACGCCAACTGGCGGATTTCGAGTTCTAAGTCAAGTGTTGCTGCCTGAGCTCTCATTAAGCTTCTGCCTCTCGCAGAAGCTGGATGGTCTCTCTCTCTCTCTCTCTCTCTCTCTCTCTCTCTCTCTCTCTCTCTCTCTCTCTCTCTCTCTCTTAGGTTAGGTATGCCCCTTTGGGCGGTGAGGCCGTCCCACCTTCTACCCCATTTTTTTGGTACCCTGAGGGTTGCCACTGGGGAAGGGGGTCTTGTAACAAGGGGGGGGGAAGGGGGTTGGCACTGACACTCATATGATCAACATTGCAATTGCATATGCACGAGTCCATTTTACGGTCATACTACTGCATTTCAAACCAAAGTACGAGATGTTTTATTTGTATTATTTGATCTTATCCAATTTTTCCATGCTGATTTCAAATTTCACAACCATTTCCATGTATCACGTCAGGGCTTTTCACAAAATATAAGTCAAATATATTCACAGTATGTATTAAACAACTAAATTTCAAAGAGTACAAAATTATAAGAAATACAAAGACAATACTCTACATTTCAAAGTAAATTCATCTTTGATACTTAATTGATAAATAATAGATCAATCATGATTGATCAGTAGGAAAAAATCGTCCTTTTTTGCTCGCTTCTTGTGCTGCATTTCTTCCGAGCCTTCCCGTTTCAGAGACCAGCAGTAGTCTGCCATCATGTTGACATTCCACCTTCCTTAGTATCTTTTTTCAATAGTTTTGATATCCTGGTGGAACCTTTCTCCTTGTTCCTCACTCACACTACCCAAGTTTTCAGGAAAATAATCCAAATGAGAGTGAAGGAAGTAAACCTTTCGACTTATGTCCTTGTAGTTTGGATTTTTTTTAGTGCCCAGAAAGTTCTGAATTACACTGTTGAATGCAGTCCAAGCTTCTTTCTCTGCTCTGTTCATCGTTCCTCAAACTGCTCATCCTGTGTCAACTTTCTGATTTGCGGCCCAACAAAGATGCCTTTTACTTTTTCAGAGCTGACTGTTGGAAATTTACTACAAATGTATTTGAAGCAGTTTCCCTCCTTATCTGATGCTTTGACAAATTGCTTCATCAAGCCCACCTTTATATGAAGTGGTGGTAACAAAACTTTATTAGGCTCAATCAGCTTTTCCTACACATATATTGCATAATTGGGTGTATATACCACCCATACAAAATGAGTGATAAGTATTTGCCAGAAAACTGTACGTGATGACAAAAAATGGTTGTGATTTTTGGATTCAGCACACATGAATTGATAGAAAACAGTTATGCATGTTGAAACATCAGATATATTGCATACCAGTGATTACAATGGCCAACAAGTATTTTTCATCAGATATAATTATGGGTGTAGATAGCTGTTGGGACGCTGATTCGAAATCTGTTTTCGGTTTTCTTCTAGCACGTCGTTTTCGAGATAAGACCGATCATATTATATATAATAAATATAATATATACAGTATATATACAGGGTGTCCCATAAGTCCGGCATCATAGGAAAAATAATAAAAAAAGGCAAAACAAAAGCTTTTATTTACAGAACGTGCTCAATATGTCCACCATTGTTTTCAATACACAAATTCAGACGTGATACCCTGTCAGCAAGCAAACGGTGAATGATGTCAGGAGTAATGGTGTTACATGCCCCAATAATGCGCTGCCGCAAATGTTCAACACTCCTAATTTTCTCTGCGTATACCAGCGCTTTCAAGTGGCCCCAGAAATAAAAATCTAGTGGCGTGAGATCCGGGCTTCTAGCTGGCCATTCCACAGGCCCTCGACGTCCTATCCAATGACCAGGGAATTGTTGGTACAGATATTCCCTTACTTGGGTGCAGTAATGTGCAAGAGCGCGGTCTTGCTGGAACCATGTTGGGAAATTTCCTTCTTCGTTCAAGACACTGAGAAATGCTTCTTCCTTGAGCATACGTAGGTAGGTGCCTCGAGTGACATGTTCATCGAAAAAGAGGGGGCCTATGATGCGATCCTTCCAAATGCCACACCATATCATCACCCGAGATGCACCTTGTTCCGTTGAAGAGGTATACCAGTGAGGGTTGTTTTGAGACAAGTAGCGGGTGTTCTGTCGATTTACCTCACCATTTCCATAAAAAACAGCCTCATCACTGAACAGAATGGTGGACGGGAAATTGGCATCCCGAGCATATTGTTCCGTAGCCCATTCACAAAATTCCATCCGCCGGTCGGGATCATCTTCGCTTAATTTCTGTAGGATCTGAAGTTTATATGGATGCCATTTGTGAGCCTGAAGAATGCGATGGATGCTACTTTTCGACACTCCTGTCTCGGCAGACAATCGCCGAAGAGACTTATTGGGACTTCTGTTAAAATGAGCCAGGGTAGCAGTCACTGTATCATCGTCAGTGGACCTCCTTGAAGGTCCACTGCGTGGTTTATCTTCTATGGATCCTGTTTCCTTAAACTTTGCAACAAGTCTGCGAACACAACTCTGTGTTATTGGCTCGCGGTCTGGATGCAGTCTGTTAAATTCAGCAGGGGCCTTTCTTTGACTCCGATTTCCTATGAGTAGAATGATCTGGATTCGTTTTTCCTTGCTCACAGACATTATGGCCTATAGAAAGAGAAAAATATGAATTATGGTTCGTAGAAATAGAAAAATATGAATTTCTCCTATGATGCCAGACTTATGGGACACCCTGTATATATATATATATATATATGATGAATAAAACCACGAAGGAAAGGAAACACAGAATGGTGCTCAAGCGCTTTCGTCTAATGACATCCTAAGGAACACTGAAGTACATAAAGAATTACAGCCTATATATAGGTGACAGAAAAAATAATATATATATATATATATATACAATAAACGGAGAAACAAACTTAAAGGATTGTGGGAGGGGCACACAGATTTATAAGGAAAAACTATCGATTTTTAGCACAAAATTAAATGAATTGTTTCCAACCAATGTTATAGATAAAAAATATACAAATTTATACTGGAAATCTGCCCGAGTTTTAGCACTGCTCTTTTTGTATATAAAAATTGAAAATTATCGATTTTTAGCACAAGATTAAATGAATTGTTTCCAACCAATGTTATAGATAAAAAAAAAATATATATATATACAAATTTATACTGGAAATCTGCCCGGGTTTTAGCACTCTACCCTTTTTTGTATATAAAAATTGAAAAATAAGAGTTATTAGGGTGGCATACAAGTTTACCAAAGATTTAGCGTTCTACCTTTCTTATCTAAATCTGTTCTGAAGGAATTCAAAACAACAGGATCGAGTTGAAAAAGACCTTTGCTTATGTTAAAGTTATTTGTAAGTTGGATAATGGCAGACTCAAGAATATTTCTATTAACAATGTTGCTAGAGTGAAATAAAACTGAAGCATTATTCCAATCAATACAGTGGGATAACTCTGACAAATGGAGAAAAAGGGCACTGGACAACTGTCCTGTTCTAACGGAATATTGATGCTGTTTTATACGTGTGTGCAAATCCTTTCCCGTTTGACCTATGTAAAAGGAATCACATTGTTTACAACCAATTTTATAGATAATGCCTGAATTATTGGTAGGGCTATTTTTTACTATGATATTTTTCACAATATTGTTATATGAAAATACTACATTAATATCCAAAAGTTTAAGTACATTAGCAATGCCTAAAAAGCCTGGGAAAAATGGAAGTACTAAAATATTTTTTGACAAAGTACGAGTGTTATTATTGACACGATAGAAAGTTCGTTTTGCCTTGTTGAGACAAGATTCCATACACGCAGATGGATAACACAGATCACTTCCAATACCCTTGATTTTTTCTAATTCGGCATCGATGTATTCCGGACTGGCGATCCTAAGGGCGCGGAGAAACATTGAAGAAAAAATGGCCTTCTTAGTGGGGGTGTCATGTCCCGAGTAAAAGTGTACGTAGGACAAATTGTTTGTTTTTTCCGATAGATACTAAACTTAAAACCTGGGCTTTTCCTTTGTACACGCACATCCAAAAATGGGATTGAATTGTCTTGTTCCACTTCTAAAGTAAACTTAATGGAGGGGACTTGATCATTTAACTGAAGGAGGAAGTTATCCAGGTCACGATTCATGGGCCAGATACACAAAATATCGTCGACGTACCGCAACCAAGGGATGCCAACCCCCAGAATTCTCGGAATGTAAGTAATTTCGAAAAACTCCATATAAATATTGGAGAGGAGGGGCGACAAGGGGTTGCCCATGGCCATCCCAAAAACTTGTTGATAATACTCGTTATTGAAAGTGAATTTGTCAAAAAATATTTTAGTACTTCCATTTTTCCCGGGCTTTTTAGGCATTGCTAATGTACTTAAACGTTTGGATATTAATGTAGTATTTTCATATAACAATATTGTGAAAAATATCAGTAAAAAATAGCCCTACCAATAATTCAGGCATTATCTATAAAATTGGTTGTAAACAATGTGATTCCTTTTACATAGGTCAAACGGGAAAGGATTTGCACACACGTATAAAACAGCATCAATATTCCGTTAGAACAGGACAGTTGTCCAGTGCCCTTTTTGTCCATTTGTCAGAGTTATCCCACTGTATTGATTGGAATAATGCTTCAGTTTTATTTCACTCTAGCAACATTGTTAATAGAAATATTCTTGAGTCTGCCATTATCCAACTTACAAATAACTTTAACATAAGCAAAGGTCTTTTTCAACTCGATCCTGTTGTTTTGAATTCCTTCAGAACAGATTTAGATAAGAAAGGTAGAACGCTAAATTTTTGGTAAACTTGTATGCCACCCTAATAACTCTTATTTTTCAATTTTTATATACAAAAAAGGGTAGAGTGCTAAAACCCGGGCAGATTTCCAGTATAAATTTGTATATATTTTTTTTTTTTTTATCTATAACATTGGTTGGAAACAATTCATTTAATCTTGTGCTAAAAATCGATAATTTTCAATTTTTATATACAAAAAGAGCAGAGTGCTAAAACCCGGGCAGATTTCCAATATAAATTTGTATATTTTTTTATCTATAACATTGGTTGGAAACAATTCATTTAATCTTGTGCTAAAAATCGATAGTTTTTCCTTATAAATCTGTGTGCCCCTCCCACAATCCTTTAAGTTTGTTTCTCCGTTTACTGTATATATATATATTTTTTTTTCTGTAACCTATATATAGGCTGTAATTCTTTATGTACTTCAGTGTTCCTGAGGATGTCATTAGACGAAAGCGCTTGAGCACCATTCTGTGTTTCCTTTCCTTCGTGGTTTTATTCATCATTATTTTTCACGTGTTACTTTCGTGAAATAATTTTCATATATATATATATATATATATGTATATATGGGAATGAACTCAGAATGGTTCCCTGAGGTTTTTTATGATACATACAGACCGTGCATGGAAGAAGGAACTCTTCTGGGAAAATTAAATCCACTATAGTCCGAATAAGTAAAGGTAAATGACAAACACTATAGTTTTTCTTTTTCATGATAGCCCGACGTGGGCAAAGGGTCACTCGCAAAGAGGTCCCAAAAATATATATCCCCTCACCAGCTATCTGCAAAGCAGATAGGATCCAGCTTTGGGACAGGATCTAGGGTTTAAAGCAGCCTGTCCCCGCTACATTTAGAACCTCAATATAAGCAAAATATAATGCAACGAGTCTTTTGCTTATATTGAGGTTATGCAACAAGGGGGAAGGATTATCCCCCAAGTTGCAATGAAGGGGGGCTTTGGGGGGAGAAGGGAGGATAACCTCCCCAAAGGGGTAACCTTAACCTAAGAGAGAGAGAGAGAGAAAGGAGGAGGAGAGTCTTTGGGGGAGAAGATAGGATGTTCTCACCCCCAAAGGGGAATCCTAACCTAAGAAGGAGAGATGTTCGCCTGGCCCCAGCCAGACGTATAATGAGAGTTCATCCGAGGGCCCGCTGTCTTATAAGGTGTAAAGCAGCCAGTTTCTTAAGTATCCAGTCGGCTGAGAAGGCTTAATCTTGCTTAGAAGGTGTAAATGGCTTGTTCAGGTGTACATTATTAGGGCTGAGTTGCCAGATTGCGCTATTTATTTAATTAAAGCAGATATTCTTGACAGT
The DNA here is from genome assembly GCA_023014485.1 of Bathynomus jamesi. Classification (NCBI taxonomy): domain Eukaryota; kingdom Metazoa; phylum Arthropoda; class Malacostraca; order Isopoda; family Cirolanidae; genus Bathynomus; species Bathynomus jamesi. The sequence goes on from JAJOZX010000235.1 coordinate 649,890, forward strand.
TGGTTTAGAAATTCCCCAGTCGGTTTATATATACACAACCAAAAGAATTAAATAAAACACCATTACATCATTCTGTTTATTTAGACGAATTACTTGAATCAATTTTATGAAATATATAGAAAATAAATATACACTCAAATTACTTCATTCTATACAAACGATGGAATATATATAATAAAAAAAATAAAATAAAAAATAATAATATAAGAAATACACATTTTTAAACGATGGAATATATATATATATACACACATAAAATAAAAATAATAATAATATAAGAAATACACATTTCATTTTTAAACGATGGAATATATATATATATATATATATATATATATATATATATATATATATATATGTTAACCCCCCCTTTATGGCCCTGAGTCGGTTCGGATTCGACGGGGGGGTTCTGGTTCGGAGGCAAGCAACGGATGTTTCTTCTTTATACTTTTCTATAATTCTTTCTAATTCTTTTCTCTCGCTTATTAATTCTTCTCTTTTTATAATTCTCTGATCTTTTCTCTTATACTAAAATTATCGACTTTTCTCTTTTATAACTTGTCGACTTGACTGACTGAGTTCCTGAAGAGAGTACGGCTCGAAGGAAAAAGATAAAAACTTCTTTTACTGTGGTTTACTTCTTAAAAATTACAGTTAGTACTCTGAATTTACAAGGGTAGAGGTTCGACCTCTTTCGACCATGGCTCAGGCCGGAATCTAAAAATATAAGAAGGCAAGGGGCCTCTGCCCCCTCCTAATGAGGTGCTGATATGAAGTCTATGATGAAGTGCTAATCTGAAGTACAACGATGAAGTGCTAATCAGAAGTGAAGTAATTTTACAAGTACAGTATAATATAGTCTAAATGTTTGGGGGAGACAATCGAAGGTTAAGTTTCCCCCTTTTTAAACACATAATCAGATGTTTTGAAAGATTTCAACTAAAAAAAATATAATAAAAAAGAACAACAGTATCGCCGATTCTACATTTTTGACGGCAATATCATTTCGTAATAGCACATAAGCACAATTTTGAGTACATGACTGAGTACGTATTAATTTTGGTTCATTACAATTACGATTACAATTATCAATTAATTCACATTCACTTGTTGTTTAATTACACTTCCATTTTAAAGTACATTCTTACATGATAAATTAAATCATTACATTTAATTACAGTTTCACTGAAGTACATTACAAGTTATTATTAATTTAAAGTATTACAGTTAATTACATTACAATTAAACAGTTACTATAACTTTTCGTTTTTACAGTGTTTCTTATATATAGACAATTAAGATGTTAGAAATATAATACAAAGTACATGGCACTTACGAGATAATTTATTTACGAAATAATATGTTATAATGTTATGAATTTGAAATCAGAGCGGACGGAGGCATCTGATCTTTGAGGCGCTCGAATCTGCTAGTCAGCGAAATTCGATAATTTAATCTCAGCATTTTTGAATATCTTGCGAGGGTTGAACGCACTTGAAAGTAATAATGAAAAAAATAATACGAGAACGTTTTTTCGCGTTCCCGAACGAACTGCGAAAGTTTTGCATTTCATGATTGACACGAGTAAACATAGACTGATAAGTTGATAGGGCATAAGTAGACAATAGGTAGATGAATGAATAAGTAATAAAATTAATAAAGGATAGCGGTCAAGAAAGAACATGAATGTAAGAATGAGTATGGTTCAATAATAATGTTTATGCTACATAACATATAAATAATGACTTCTATAAAGTGTTTCGTCCTTAGGGAAATAAATGACGGGAAAATGTGACGTCATAGTTATTGAATTTTTACGTATAGTACAAATCATTGTTAGGAAGATTTACAAGAACGAATTAGAGACACAGAGTGGGAAACGTAAAGAAAATAAAGTTATTTTGTGACGTCATAGTGTATAAGTCATTATTAGGAAGATGAATTAGAAAAATACAGGAATGAATAAAGACGTACAAATCGAAATTCTATCCAAAACTCGCTTATGTGATTTTTGGTTTCTTATGTAAAAATGGACAATGAATTCATATAATGATGGTGTAGGAATTGTTCATTGTTCACTTTTTTTATATATATATATATATATATATATATATATATATATATATATATATACCATAAAATAATAATATAAGAAATACACAGTTTTAAACGATGGAATATATATGATAAAAAAAAAATAATAATAATAATAATATAAAAAATACAGTTTTAAACGATGGAGTATAACCATCAAAATAGTAGTACAGGAGAAATCTATATGGACATAATTATATGAAATAATTAAATATATTGAAAATATATATCATCAAAATATATAACGTTATGTTCTACTGCGCTTAACTAAAACAGTAAACTCGCACGTGTTCGAGTCTACAGTCACATCATTGTTGCTTTGCATGATGTAGTAAGTACGATTTAACATTATTTCACCGCTCAAGTTATAGGGATGCCTATACTCGATGTAAATGGCCTTCATATCGTTCAATACTAATTTTGTGCCCACTTTACATTCGATTGGTAAGTTATCTTTAAACTCGGCCAGAATACATTCAAAAGCACGTACAAAGAGGTCATTGTTAGCCACAGCATCATTATTAAATACAAGTTTATAGACACACCTTTCCAATCGAGGGTTTATTCTTACCGAACCGAGCTTTTCAATCGTGAACTCTTCACAATGCATAGCGACAGTTGAAATAATCTTCTAAGTCGTTACGACAGCTGCTCATTGTATAAAGAAATAGTGCTTCAGGGTGAACGGTGTAGGTGAGCTCAGCGCCCTGTACCGCTCAAGTGCTTTGTACCAAAGTTCATGATATTTCGGAGAGTCTAAACCTTTTAAATAAGCATCCAGCTCTAGACCATTCTCGCCTTGTTCATTCCTACACTCGATAAATCCGTCGAGCAGAGCGGTGTATGCGTATTCAAGAACCGTGTCAAAATAAAGCATATCCGTAACACGTGCGTCTAATATAGGTTTCAGCTTGCGGAATCTGACGATTTCAAACATTCCGTCGAGGATGAAACAGTTTCGCGTAGGGACAAGAACGTTGTCACCAGAAGCATTCTTCCACATCAATCGTATATTTTTGCATAACTGATCGTTATTTATTCACAACGTACAAACAATGGCATATGAGGGGGTATCACTAATCTGCTCTCTTCTTGTACCTACACCTGGAGGTATTTTATAACGATCCTCACTCCACTTCTCAACTCCCACGAAAACTCTATTCATCTCCTCAACACTTAAATAAACAAAATTCCGTTTACCAGAGTTTGTTTGTCTACAAGTCATTTCCAGTAAAGAGTTAATGGCATCGGTTTTACGCCTGAACATGCGCAATGACTTCGTCACGGACTCATCGTACACGGCATTGAGAATGCTTCTCAAAGGAAGCTCCAACTTATTCTACTGTGAGGAGTGCAGACCTGTCGGTTCAAGCTCTGAGATGATTATGAGCCACAGGTGGGCGGATCGGCTGGACGGGAGGTGTGGAGGAGTGAGTCTCACTATAAGCTGATGAATCGTGTACGACGTTGTTCCAACGTGAAAGAGTCATGTGAATGCTTGTATCCCATTATACTGGGTAGGTGTTTTGAGAAATTTTCCATCTGCGATACATGAAGCAATACCGGTTTTAATGTTTTATCACTACCACTCCCCAAAATGCGCACCAGATATTTTCGTTCAGGGGGATTTTCACGAACTAAACACATTTTATTCGCACTCCGGGGCACTATTTGAGAGAAACATATGCCCATATTTTTCCTTTTTGCTTAGCAGACGATACTCGTATCTAAATTCTGTTAAAAACTCACGCATGCCTTTATCCATAACCTCACTACAAACCTCGTCATGATATATATTAATGTAGTGGTAAAAAAACTTCAGATTCTTCATTATAACGAGATTTACATTCTCAGCCGCAGGGTACGAGTACTCGGTATGCTGCAACATGACATAATACCGCTTGTCATACCACTCATCAACAAGACTCACTAACCATAACCGTTGCATCTCTTCTGCACGTGTTGTTTCTTCCACTTCACGGTATATGTAAGCTTTTATAAAGTTTAGTCCGATAACATATTTCATTACATCGCTTGTACCACGAAATCCTGCAATGCTTTCGCCAGAATTGCCGTAGAGTATTTGCACCTCTTGTTCATCAAGCTTCGCACGATTCAATGTAGCCTTAAAAGTATCAAAGGAGGGTGGAATAGGGAGCCATTCAATATCCACTACATCTTAACACTTTGCCGAATACCACTTCATAAACGCTGAACACGCAATATTAAAGGTAGCCATTATTATTTTTCGTGTACGTGGGATTTCGTCAAATACACGTCTGAGAACCAGGACTTGCAGCGGTCAACTGAGCACGCAGGGTAGCGATATGCCCACGTAATAGCAGGAGTCACGTGACCATTGATCGATCATACAGGGGCGGAGCTTAGAACTTTCTCCTGTACACACACACACACACACACACACACACACACACACACACGCGCGCAAAGTAGAAAGTGAAACGCTAATTGAAACACGATTTATTTAATAAACATATCGAATTATTCAAGGTATATATTTACAAATACGTGTAGTAAATAAAATAAACATATCGTTAACAATAGATATATATATATATATATATATATATATATATATAAATCAAAGATTATGGTATCCAAAGGGTACGGTATCATAGGTACCAGGCACGTGGTAACGTTTCTTATAGGTGTTACGGCACAGCTTCGTACCCCTAAGTTCCTTCACGCACCACGACTTCTTCGCCCGAAAATTGTGGGTACCTACAGTTAGTTTGGGCGGATGGATGCTCTCATCTTCCAAGCACACTAGATCCTTCAACAAATCAACCCGCCGATTCGTCTGGTTGAGCGTGATCCCCTTAGCCTTCACGATATATTTTATATCCTCCCCCACCCTCATCCGTATCCCACAAGTTTTTGGACCTGTTCAGACAAAAGAGTCGGCGTATGCGATGTTTCCATATTCATCATTGATTTCATCAGTCAACTCTCCGAGGAATTCCTCAATAAGCGGGATGTATTCACCCTCCCTCGCTGTGAATATCACACTATCTCTATCGGCGTACAGAACCCTCCGCCCAAGAGAATGCAATAGACCCCAAAGTTTGATGCGTGTGTAGGCCGTTGTGAAGCTGGCTACAAGTATGTTTGTAACTCGTCAGGTATCTGTGGCCAATTCGGTAATGTTGTACTTTATTATGTAAGTATTACCTACATTCACGATCTCCATGACCTCTTTATCGGGAGCGTTAGCATAATCCCAGACTTCACTCTAACTTTGTGCCAAAAAAACGTTACCCTTGCCAGTACTCTGTGCAAATTTTCCCCAAAGACTATTTAGACACAACTTCCCACCAAAGCGCTTGCCTGGGTTCTTTACAATTTGGGAACGGTCAAGTTGTATCCTTTCACGGTCACGGTAACGCTGAATATAAACAGATTTTTCATCTTCGGTATCCACTCCTCGGCGATACCCTGATGTCTCTACCATATCCTTCAAAAAAGTGTTGATATATGGAGTGAAAAGGTTGGGTAGCTTCTGAAACCTCCACACCTCATATATCTTCAATATTCTATAATCATGGCGAAGGGCAAGGTCCAGCTCAGGGCTTCTATATACACACTTCTGATCTTCTGCTGGTTGGTTGCGAGATTACAAGCCCCATTTTTCTCCTCTGCGCACTTCACGCGCAGGGGAAATATGAGCTTGTGGTCTATAACGACGGGTAAGATCGGCATCCATAAATCTCAAGGGGAGAGCACATCTACGAAAGAAAGGTCGAAATAATACCAGTTCAAATTTGCTGAGAACACCTCGATGGTGGGCAGGTCATGTCCCACCAGTTTTTCAGGTGCACCTACGGGGTACGGATTATTTTTCATCACGTAGGGATATAAAGAACAGAAGTAGAGCTTGAAGGGAATTGTACGCCCTCCGAACAAGCTATCGTCGCATTTCAGATGATCCAGCACCATCGAACGCATGATCATGTTTATTTCTTCACGATACTCTCCATCTGTTTCCATCCGTGCATCATACTCATGCTCCCAGAAGACCTTGTGTGTGAACTTGGTGCCTATAAGCTGATCGCGGGTGCGAGTCCATGCAAGACTGTCGTTAGGAGATCCACCGTGGATATCTCCTACGATCCTGCATTCAGGACGGGGAATCCATGCCACCAGCAAACGTTAAAGGAGTACACAGTCTTCTCACCAGTGGCACGGTTTTCGCTTAGACCATCAACCCAAAAAACACAACCATTAACCTTAATGAATAGTTCTACCGTGATTCGGGCATGCTTTATCAGCACCTGTCTCCTGCTGTATGTGTATGAGCCAGTAAATAGCCGTGTGTCCATAACTGCGGGGATTGTTTCTGTGAATGACGGCTAAGGTGTCTTTAGGGATGAAATTGTTCTTGAACACAGTAAAGCACAATGAGGCGATCGTGGTTGCAACTTGCAACGGATCGCATTTTAAACGGTTTATGTACATCCTTCTAAAGGCCTGGAAACATACTCCAAGCTCGCGTACATCATTCACGCAATAACGATCACATTCATCAGCTGTACTGTAAGGATTAGATTCATTAAAATTGTTGTAGTAGCGGTCAAAATCTTCACGTTCACCTGTACTCATACATTCATAGTTAAAGTAATGTTTGGTTGGAGGTAGTGCTACGTTTAGCTCGTGAGGAATGTGTAAGGGAAATATCCTTTTGAAACTTACTTCGGCGGCTACGCCCATCCCCTAGGGTAGCTTTGCTAATTTACAAGGTGTGAATAATAAGGTGTCTTTAAACTGTACATTACCTCTTATTTGCATCTGTATAAGTTTGTTGCCTCTTTTCAAGGGATCACCTGTAAATATCTCAGATGACTCGTGCTGAAGCAGCTCCTTATAAATGAACTGTGTGCCAAATTTTGCCCCATTATGGGCAAGAATATACACAGTCATTTTTTTAAAATTTGTCCGCTAACTTGACAATATAGGACACACAGTCCTTCACCGGACTGCCGTGTGCAATCGTTTTAAAAACGTTTGTCCGCTTACCACATTTGTGGCACTCATCACACTCGACCTCCATGCACTCATCGCAGATAGTCTGGCTTACAAGTAGATGTGAGATAACCTCTTTGGTTTCAACATTCGTATATGTTTCTATATCGTAGTACACAGTAGTACACAGTTATTTTTAGGCTTAGCTTAGCGCCTTTCATATAACATATATGCTCTACTCCAACCGCCTTATATTTCTCATGGCATGTAGAACAGTGAATTTCATCGCATTTATGCTTGAAATTCCCCCAATTATCCATCATATGAAACATACCACATTCACAGATTCTCATTTTCCTGCACGTACCAATTGACTTATGGAGCTCAAAACAGTTATTATTGAAAAATGTGGTCTGCATACATCACAGTCCCTCTTCTCAACTTCAGCCACACGGCTTTCACATTTGAAACTTTTACACTGCGCACGTACCATGTGGCAATCCTTACAATGTTTCACTATATCTTCCGCAAACTCGATACACCCCTTACACGAATCATGATGCGTTCCATATTTCCGACTTTTATCATAACTTGCGTAGAGAGTCCTTATATTACGGATGGGGAGATACGATGTTCCTGACAATCCTAAAATAAGTAGGGGTCTTGTACGATCTCTGACGCAGCTTTTAAAAACATACACAGTCCTACGACGATCATCCATTCAAAATATAACTATACGAACATTCATTTCCTGTTCTACCCTTCTCAGCTCTTCAGGACCCATATAACACTCAAACTCAAGTTTACAGTCTACAGCTAGTTTACGGGCACCCTCCACTACCGTAGGCAACCAAATGTTTTTGGCCCGTATATTTAGCACAGTGAACATATGAGCTAAGACTACTACTATAAAGCCGCAACCACGATCGGCGTTCATATGCTGCCTGTAAATAACCAGAGAATTGAAGTTAAGAATATAAGGTGTGGCACTATGACCCACAACACGGAATACACGGTCAATATTCAGCGTAAGGAGTTTTTGGAAGTTTATAAAGAAGCTACAAATCAGCGTTACGGATATTTGCTTTGTGACCTTCACCCGCGAAACACGTTTAGGGTGCTACTAAGAACGAATATATTCCCAAACGAGCCTGAAACGCTGTATATTCCAGAATGACAAAGAGGCTAAAGAAATACCATGAATTAATAAAAATTTATCATCGATTTCCCCGGACAATGCAACGGATGTTTGCTAAAAATATCGACTCCGACTTTTTAAAATGCATCTGTGAAATCTGTCTTAACATTATAAATTGCAATGTATCAATGAAACCCTCTCAGAAGGCTCACCTACGCCGTTACAAGAATTACAAGAACATAATACGTACACTCGCTCGTAAAAATCAAACTGTGGGGAAGAAAAAACGAATTATTTTACAAAGAGGAGCGTCATTTCTCCCCATCTTTTATCAGTTTTGGGTCCTTTACTGACTAGATTAATATAATGAAGAAAGTGGTAGATTCCACACGAGGTGTATGCAATGTTCAAAGAGTCCAGACAGGGTTCTAGAACCCCGTAATAGCAGACTTAAAAGAATGGAAAGCAAATTTTTAGCCCTATTAAAGAGTGAAAAACACCTGATGAGAAAAGAATCTTATACCAAGAAGCTCTGCAGAAATTTCTTCACGAGTACGAAAATTATGAGAATCCGACAGAGATCCCTGTGGTTATTAGGCACAGCACGGACAACGATGAGCATGGTGACATTGGACCTGTGTCCGACGATAGAACTGACCAACCAAAGAATATCGGATCGGCCACACAACATATCGAGCGTGTATTAAAAAGCACCCTCCCACATACATTGAGGAATAAAGGCTTAAGTCTTTATAATTTATTGAATAAGGATCCCAACATACAGTAGGCCGATACAGATGAGATCAATGTGGAAGGAGTAAAGGTACAGGGATCGAATATCGTAGGCATCGTCCATGATCTGGTGAGAAGAGAAAGTGGGATAGGCCTTCACCATCAGGATGGAAGCATATTAAAGCAAGACTACAACAAATAAATATCCCCAAAACAATGATATGAAATCTGAACAGGTTAAATGACTTGGAACATGTATCGCATATGCCACAATTGACAACGCCATCACTCCCAGCGGTGGCAACTCTGAAGAGGAGAAAGAAGAGGCTAAACAACGGTCAACCCTATATACGTGCCTTTAAAATACGCAAATGGTTAACATATTAAGAAGACATTTCTATCCCAGACTCCTACTGTGGCGTAGGTAGACTGTACAGAAGTGGTTACAGTGATGGATTAGGGAAAAAAGATGTAAAGAGGTTTTTGTGGGAGCAGGACGCATATACACTTCATAAGCCTGTGAGTAAAAGGCTTAAAACAGCCAAGACAACAGCGGCATCGATTGACTCTATTTGGCAAGCAGTTGGTGCGGCTGAGGATGTTATGAGAGACTTAAACGTAAGTTTAAAAAACTCAAAGCTTACTGATGATTTAGTATATGAAATCCTAAACAAAGAAAACCCTGCACATACTCTGATCCTAAAATCACATGCTAACATAAATATTTAAGACAAAGGACTGTTCAAAATTATAACCGAGGGGCGATGTCGATCAGCCTTCCAAAGAGATACCTTTCACGAGGCACAACATGACTTGTCCACCCTAATTTATCAGATGAAATTGTAGAAATTGGTTGTTGGCTATACACCTCTAGACATGTGCTATATTTACAGCAATATAGCGATGCACCAGTTTGTTGGGGATACTCCGGCACGCATGCTGCGCATTGCACACATTCCCAACAATAGAGGGAAGAGCATGAGTATTACATATGACAAGCCCCATTATGTGAATGTCGCAAGTAATCTAATAACCAATAACTCAATATATGTAAGAACGATTGAGGGAAACAATTTCCCATTCGGTGATGAGAGCTTAACAGTGAAGCTGCACTTTCGACGCACTGAGTTATAATGGATAGAAAGCCTTTCGCAGTCTATCCAGGTGTGAGATACCAGCGTGGGAGTAGACTTGGATCCATTTTTTCACCCATACTACGCACGGCTGTCCCCTTGCTGAAAAGGGGTGCCAAATACCTCGGGAGGAAAGCGCTACAATGAAGTCTTAACACGGCAGAAGACATAATGGCGGGGACTAAACCTAAAGAAGCTCTGAAAAAACACTTAAAACGTACACGGGACGAAATCATCAAAGATGCAAAAAGAAAAATGCGGGTGGTGGGAAGAAGAAGAGGGCTGTCCGGAAGAAGGGATTACCAACACGTGGCGTTAAACGTAAATGGATATAAAAAAGAAGTGTTCTAAGCGAATGAAACCTATGGTTGATCATTTTTTTTGACTGATATAAGCTAAGGACATTGATCTCATGAATCATAGACTGTTTACTACTTCTCGAGAGAGGTGGTACAATTTTTGACTCGTCATGGCACGCTTCATCCATCCGTGTAGTTCACAATGTTGTAAATCGGAGCTGTCCCTCTTTGACATGCCCCCCCAACTCAAGTTTCTATCGAGCACAGTGACTTTATTACAATTAACCCGTTAAACACAATTAGTTCCCCGATTGCACCAATAGAATTCATGATACCCAGCTCAGGCCTTTACTTTTTTGATCCAAGCTGTGTGCACATGTTATACCCTGAAACAAACTTTCTGCACTCCATATTCAACCAGTGTGATGTATATTTAAATCAGGTCAACATATCGGCAGGAACGGGGTACTATCACCTACGAGCCTATCTGTAAAATGTGCTGAACTTTTCCATAGAAGCGAAAGATACTTTTTTAAGTGCCGAGGGCTATTATCAAGTTAAAGACGAAAGTAGTATAAAGGACAAATTTAAAAATTCTAAAACGAAGATATATGAATGTTTTGCATACAGACTTCACATTCCAGAAGTCACTTGTGAATGGGGTTGATATGAAAATAAAGCTCACCCGCACAAATGCTGAGATATGTTTAAATCTGGGAGCTGATCCAAAGGAGGGAGCAAAACCCGTTATGATTCACATTATGGAGACAAGACATTAAGTTCGCCTAAACAAATAGAAATTGAGAAAAATTTACTACATGACACAGTAGAATACCCAATTAACAGAGCACATATCAAACTATACACGGTGCCAGGAGGGTTGACTTCGAAACAGATAGAAAACATCGCCCTGGGAGTTCTACTTGAAAGGATATTAATTGGAATGCAGGACCACGCTTCGGTGAATGGAAAATATAAAAAGAGTGCGTTTAAATTCGAGAATTTCGGCCTTAAAAATATAGCTCTATACGTCAATGGCGTTGCGTTGGGCGGGGATATGGATTATTCATCAGACGCTGTGTTCCCGCTTTGCGCGAAAGGATACAGTAATCTGGCCCATCTTGTAGGTGCTTGTGATGAGCTCGGGTTTGGGGTAACGCAGAAAGAATTCATCGATCAATTTAACCTTTATCCGTTTGACATCACACCTGACTTATCTGCTATTGTAAATACACACTTAAGTCCACAACAGAGTGGAAACATCTCAGTCAGATTGGAATTCGCCAAGCCGATAGACGTGCCTATTAGTGTACTAGTATACCCTGAGTCACAAGCCCTAATAGAAGTTGACAGATTTAGGAGCGTTGTCACTGATTTTTAAAATGGACGCGAATACACTTCAGAGAGTAATGAATAGTGAACGAATCACACGTTCCAAATTTATCGGTGTGTTTGCGAAGAATGAAACATTGAAATTCCCAACTATGAGAGATTGCGGTAGTCTTATTGTCAACACAGATGTTATTGGTGGTGAAGGGACTCAGTGGTTTGCAATCTATTTTAAAAATAGGGAGCGCATGTACTATTTTCATTCACTCCGTACTCAGCCCTGGAGTGACCCTGTTATTTAAAATTTATCGAGCAGTTGCATATCCCCGAAGTTGTTTGGAATCCCTTTTGGCTACAAGGATATTTTAGTAATACTTGCGGGATACTCACTTTTATAGGCATGATCCACAAGCACTACCCCAAAAAAATAATAGTGGGTTCTTAAGTTTGCTGATTGGTTGTCAATGTAACTGGGCGGAGCTATGTTAAATTTGTATACCAATCAGTTGTCGTAACACCGATATAACGGACCCACGCTTTGGACATTGAAGTCCTGATTGGTCGCCTTCACGACTAATGAAGGTGTGTCTTTATCAGTTTCAGTTTATTCTCTCCGTAGATTTATTGTCAATGCTCCCATCTCAAGGTGAATGGGTGAATTGTTCACTGTCACGCTCTGTCCCGATGCTTTCAAGTATTTTGCCTTATTATTATTATATATTTGCAAACATACTACTCACAGCTTCATCTTCAATTTTCCCCATTTTGGATACGGAAAGTCGTTACAGCACAAGGAGAATCTATGGTCTGAATCATAGGTTAGAGTCTCACAGCCAAAGTCTGCACAAGGAATCAATTATGTTTTTCAATTTAATAAAATGAATTGAGTCACTTTTTTCAGATTTTCCTTTTACGATCTTATCTAAGAAATTTATATACAAAATGAGTTTATATTAAAGAAATTATTAATATTTTTGTTTTCTTTTCATTCCTTTCTTTATATATATTTTTAAAATTTTGCTGCGTTGTGTCACGATGCTTTCAAGTATTTTGCATTATTATTATATATTTGCAAGCATACTACTCTTAGCTTGATCCTCAACTTTCCCCATTTTGGATAGGGAAATGAGCATATAATTTGAGCGGCGGCAAGTCGTTACAGTACAATGAATATCTTCATCAGAGCCCCTCAGCTCAGTACCACAGGAAACAGTATTAGAACCGCTACTCTTCATAATCATATTAACTGACATAGATGAGGACATTACCAGAGAGAGAAAAGAAGATTAGACGCATGGTACAGCACTTATCCCGATGAGCCGGGTGTACCTGGCTATGTGAGGTGGAGAGTATAAGAAGCCAACTCACTATTCACCAGGCCAACTCGAGAGGAGGGGCGACAAGCTTGACCTTCGTGAAATGAGGAATCATCGCACGTAATAATAATAATTCAATAATAATAATAATATAATTGGATGCATCATTTGGGCTGAACGCTGTGTCATTTCGTGACTGATTGTCTGTTAAACTGATACAAACAGAAAATCGTTGAAGTTGTTTTCAGATAATAATCATTTTTAACAGTGATTTCGAAATAAAATCAATGATGTGTGTGTGTGTGTGTGTGTGTGTGTGTGTGTGTGTGCCGTCCGCAGTTCGTGGTTTATCGAGAATTAATTCTCTCTCTCTCCCTCTCTCTCTCTCTCTCTCTCTCTCTCTCTCTCTCTCTATATATATATATATATATATATATATATATATATATATAATAGAATTTTAAATTCAGTTTTACCTTCACTAGCAATAGTAATTTTAATTTGAATCAATTCCAATTGTTGAGTACTTCCAAATTGTGTATGTGCGTGTCTGTTAATTTTGAAAAATGTATAATAGTGATAATAATGACGATAATAATAATAATACGTGCGAGTGGAGATGTAAAGGAGTCTTTGGAGACGTAAGTGGGTCAAGCGCATCCTTGCGGTTTTGGAGTAGCCTCAAGCGATTCAGGTGCGAGTTTTTAAGCGTATCGAATTTACCTCTTTATACATTTTTGTCTTTCTTGGAACGAAGAGAGAGTTGCCCTGTACATTTATTTAAGAATTTATATATATATATATATTATATATATATATATATATATAATGTAAAGAACGACGCTTGTGTAGAAGAGCGTTCCGCATAAGATGAGGAGGGAGAACGAACAAATGAAAAATGAGGTACCTCCCAGGAATCGAACCCTGGATCATCCGATTGCCGGTCAGATATGCTATCCACTACACCAAGGACCTCGATCAATCAGAAGTCGTAATTCTCCTACATACGAGCGGAATCAAATGCCCTGAAGGGGCACCTTCGCATGCCGTACATATATACATTTTAAATGTAGGAGAATTACGACTTCTGATTGATCGAGGTCCTTGGTGTAGTGGATAGCATATCTGACCGACAATCGCATGATCCCAGGTTCGATTCCTGGGAGGTACCTCATTTTTCATTTGTTCATTCTCCCTCCTCATCTTGTGCGGAACCCTCTTCTACACAAGCGTTGTTCTTTACATTAATTATACTGTGTGTTGTTTGCAGTTAAAATGTGTATATATATATATACACATATATATATATATCGAAGGTCGAGTTATCGAGTGAAATTTGAGAAGCGAGAAGAAAATAAAGGAAAAAATGACAAAATATACAAAGAAATTTGTAAATTGCAGGAAAGTCAGAAAATTGAATAAAACCGGATTATGTGTAATGGAATGTGCGACATATCAGCTCTGTGATTGCAAAAATGAAGCAGACCAGACTTCGGGCTTAAACTGCATTCTCTGCAATACCTTTAAGCATACGAATGCATGAACTTAGATAGAAAGACAGGAAAATGGTAAATAGAATAAATAACAAAATCATAGGCCTTTGTGATTTCTTGTGCGTCAAGTGCATGGAAAACAACATAAAATTATTACAGAGGGGAATACAAAATGTTGAAATAGAAGAATCAAGTACAGCAGTTTTACCGACAGAATAACAGGAAACAGAAAACGCCTGCACAACCGAGAAGGGAAAAGAAAACACAGTACAGGGAGGGGCGAAAGCAGCCTCAGATAAAGAGGTACCCACGGCAGAAGAGGGAGGTACGAAATACACGAAGAAGAAAACAACCCCACTGAGTAGGGAAGAAGTGGTGGCGGAGCAGAAGAAGGAAATTGAATCACATAAGACTCGGAGGGAATTTAAACGACGGGCCATATGCGATTATAAAATAGGTGCGTGCAAATATGGCTCAAACTGCATATACAATCACCCTACAAAATGCTTCTATATGATGAGGAATGGGAAGTGCAGGTACGGACCAAACTGCAACTTTTTTCACCCTCGTATGTGCAGACAGTCAATTACTGAGAAAAAATGCCTGATCATAGCGTGCCCGCAGTTTCACATAAAGTGTACGCAAAGAAGGGAACGGGAAAGAACAGATCATATTCGAAATAGAAGTAATAACAAGAGTAATGAAACATTTTTTAGAAGAAATGAGGATAATAAAAGCTCAGCTTGTCCTTCTAAAAAGGATAGACAGAACGCCGCAAACATATGCACCACAACATTACGCACATCACTCTCCTATTCAGCACCACTCACCAATAATACAACAAACACAGTGGTATCACGGGCCGCAACCCCATTACTCCCAAATGCAGCGGCCCAACCAATAACACCAAACAGGAACGGACATCGACCAGGAAACGACTAGCATTTAGGAAAATCGAACACGAAGATTAGAAACCTGTTAAATGTATTATATACAAATATACAAGGCCTCTATACGGACCATGCAGACTGCAAATTACAATACTTGCAAAATTTAGCCACGGAAACCAGCATAGATATCATATGCCCTAACGGAAACACACTTACATAAGTGTGAAAAATGCTGTGAAAACTGCATCGAGAATACTGAAATAGCATTGCTGGACTACAACATATACAGAGCAGATAGAGTGCCTAGACGAGGGGGAGGGTGTTGTATTTACGTGAAAACACATACACATGTGAAGTGAAGGTAAAGAAATGAAACAGCACAGTTGACGTTATTATATTAGAAGTAAAAGAACTGAACCTAACCATTATGAACATCTACAGACGACCAAACACCACAAAAAGTGCATTCCAATTTGCTACAAATGAAATAGAAAACACTAGCAAAAGATCGGCGCTACGCGCCGATTTTGCTAGATCTGCGGTGCTTGGACCTTCGACTCAAACCGAATTGTGGGCCTACGGCGTATTTTATTTTGAACATCAATAGCCCTTTATCTGGATATCGTTCCCATTCCTCTCACCTTGGGCCTCAGTAATTGGGGTGCCTGTAGCCCTCCAATTACTGGCGAACCAATTATTCGGTCAATAAAACTACAGAAAAGAACGCAGCCATGAAAATCTAAAACTTCACAAATCTTGATACGATGAACTCGGATGTGAAGCTCAAGATTTTCATGGCTGCGTTCTTTTCTATAGTTTTATTGACCAAATAATTGAACCGACAGTAATTGGGGGGTTGCAGGCCGCTAATTACTGGGAGTTCAATTATTTGGTCAACAAAACTATAGTCATGAAAATCTTAAGCTTCACAAATATTGACAATGTGAAGCTCAAGATTTTCATTGCTGCGTTCTTTTCTATAGTTTTATCGCGGTGCTGGGGGCCCTCGGGCCCAGTAATTGGTGGGAGGGGGGTCACACATATATTTTCGTTCATTACTCATCACCCCCATCCACCATACGAAGTTTGGTCGAAATCGGTTCAGAAACGTAAAAGTTTTTTGTGCGGACAGACAGGCAGACACATTTTTGCTAAATTATAATAGTAATGATGCCCGATTAGGTTAATTATATGGTCGGTTAGGTCAACTGAATGCCCGATTAAATTAATTGAATGCCCGGGTACGTTAATTGAATGCCCGGTTAGGTTAATTGTACACCCTTGACGATTGGTTAGGTTAAGTCATGATATTTTCGTTAAAGCCAACGAAAATATCACGACTTAACCTAGCCAGTTGTCAAGGGCGTACAGATGACCTAACCTGGCATTCAATGAACCTAACCGGGTATTCAATAATTTTATCATAGGTTTCGTAATGATCTTGATGACGTCATTTAATGTTTTAAAATTAATTATTTAATTGCTATTTTCTTACTTACAGCGACAGGCATAATGATATTAGGATACCTAATAGAAATTTTGTAATATTTTAAAGTGGGGAAAATAAATAATTTTCTAAAAATGATCTTCAACTATAAAAGCGCATCTAATCAGATAACTTAATTAACGTATTTCTATGACAACTAAAAAATAGAATGATAAATCAATATCCTATCAAATTGTTTGTGTATACGTAAAATTACACCAGTACACATTTGAAAACTTGTCGATCGATTTTTACAAACTAGTTGGTGATTCTATATAATTTGAGTGCGCTGATCTAAAAAATATGGTTAGTTTTTCCATATCACGTATGGTTTTCTTACTACAGGGTGTGTCATAAATCCCCCATTTATCCCCAAATGTGAACCATCTTATCGAGACCAACATTGGATTGCACATGCTAAACCATAAATGTTGTTGTTATAGACTACAGTAACGCTTACATAATAATGTAGGGTAAATATATATAACAACCAGTCCCGTTCCCAGCAAAATACTCTCTCCCTTCCTATCAATGGGTGGTTAACATTTGGGGACAGATGAAGTATTACAACACCGCTTGTAGCACGAAATCTTTAGGTGATAAAGTAAAACCTAATTAAAGCAAAATTAAATAGCTCCTAGCTCTTGGACAAGCATATTGCTTGTTTATGAAAGAATAAAAAAATAACTGAAAGAAACAAAATCTATTTACCTTCTTTACTTGCAAACATTTCAGGACTTATTCCAAAGACTTAAGACTACGAAGGTAGATCTGACTAGTGACGTCTAAACCGGTGCTTCTTTGATGTTTTCTTATGCTGTGCGTTAGGCTGATCTCGTTGCAGACACCAGCAGTAATCCGCCATCATATTTGTATGCCATCTTCCTTGATATCTTCTTTCCATGGTTTTGATGTCTTGGTGAAATCGTTCCCCTTGCTCTTCACTGACATCTCTGAGATTTTTGGAAAAACGGTCAAGATGCGAAAATAAGAAGTGAACTTTCAGGCTCATGTTGCAGCCTAAGGCGCAAAACTTTTTAAGCATATTTTCCACCAGTCTTTCATAATTTTGGCTTTTGTAGTTTCCCAAGAAGTTTTCAACAACATCTTTGAAACCAAGCCATGCTTCTTTTTCTTTATTGGTCATTGTGTTCAGGAAATGATCGTCTGTCAATAACTTTCTAATCTGAGGACCTATAAAAACACCTTCCTTTATTTTCTCGTAGCTAATCTTTGGATATTTTGAACAAATGTACTTGAAACACTCACCTTCTCAATTCAATGCTTTGACATACTACTTCATCAAACCTAACTTAATGTGCAAGGGTGGTAGGAAGATTTTATTTGGTTCAACTAGATGTTCATGTAAAATGTTCTTTGATCCTGGGGTAAGATTCTCTCAAGGAGGCCAAGTTTTCCTCTTCCAGTGCTGGTCACGTGCTCGACTACCCCATTCGCAGATGAAACATGGCATCTTAGTGTATCCTGATTGCTGCCCAAGTAACATGCAAAGGACTTTGAGATCCCCACACAATATCTATCTGTGATTTTGATACTGAATTTTTTCCAGAAGCAGTTTCATGTTATCATAGGTCTCTTTTAAATGAGTACAATGGGCCACTGGGATTGATGCATATTTGTTACCGTTGTGCAGTAACACTCCTTTTAGACTGGTTTTAGAGGAATCTATAAACAACCTCCAGTCACTGGTTTGGTATTCGATGCCTAGCTTGCACACTAATCCTGTGATGTCCTTGCAAAATACCAAGGGACCATCTTCTTCGAAAAAAGGCACGAAGTCTTTCTCACGATTTCTGTACCAAGCGAAGTATGTGTCGGATGCCAATAAATTGTTCTCCTGCAATCTAGACCCCAAAAGTTCTGCAGAGTCCTTAGGCAGATTCAAATCCCTGACTAAGTCATTTAGTTCGGCTTGGGTTAATGGTTTAGTAGGATCTCGGTCAGCTGTTGGCTGTTCATAAACATCATCATTGTCTGGATTTGGAGCTGAATCAGAATCTGAATTGTATTGATCCAGACTCTCGGGTGGGCGGGGAATAGGAACTTCTGGACCATGGGGTACCGGCCTTATTGCAGATGGAAGACTTGGGTATTGAAGGCTCTCTTTATTCTTTGCATTATAACCTTTAACATTGCAAGAACAGAAGTAGCAGACGTCGATATGGTTTCTAGGCTCGCGCCATACCATAGAGATCCCAAATGGCAAACTTTTCTTTTTACCTTTGCTCCAATTCCTTAGTGCCGCAACACACGTAAGACAAACCTTGTGTGGAGCCCAACTTTTGTCTTGATCTCCTAATTTAATTCCAAAATAAGCATGATAAGCTCTCTTAATGAAGGTCGTTACATTTGTCCTTTGTTTTACAACAACATACCGACCACAAATATAACAAAATATGTCTGGACTATGGGTACATCCTCCAGAAGCCATTATTAAAATTTTAAAGACGTAATGTTAGAATTATCTATCAGAAAAATATGAGAAAACGAAATTAATTAAAGATAAAAAAGGTAAAAAATTACAAAACGCCCCAAAACTGTTTTGCTAATAACTTTAAAACTGTGGGTGATAAAAAAACAACTGGTAACATCTTTGAATTCAGCGCAGCGAACTGCTTCAGAATCACAACTCAAAATAAAGAAATCGATTTTCATGCAGACCGGTGTTATTTGTACAAAAGCCATAGTAATAAAACGCACAAAGTCACGGTAAATAATTTCGAGTGTGGCTCGTTTAACTTTAAACTCGTGTTTATTTAAATTGCCCGTTTTAATTATATAATTTTTTGTATTGAATCGATAAAGAAATCTTTTGAGTCGAAACATGTTAAAATTATAACAAATATCAAAATATTTTGTATAAAAATCATTGAATTTTAAAAATGCATGTTTGTTTTTAGTTTTTTTCAAAAAGTTCTTTATGAATTTTAAAAATATATACTTTTTTTAAATTGAATCGATAAATAAATCTTTTGTGAATCGAATGATATTAAATGTTTAGTAAATATTGACTTGTTTTGTCCCAAAATTATGATTAAAAATTAAAAATTAAAAAAATGCGTGTACAGGCATGGGAAGAACTGTACCCTTAAAAGGGGGGGAAGGAATTATGTTAGGGAATTTTTTTTTAGCATGGGCACTGCACAATAAAAAGACGCATCGAATGGTGAAAACCGCATTGTTCTACACCAATTGTAGCGACCTGTAGGTATGCGCAAAAAAACTGTTACATATATATATATATATATATATATATATATATATATATCTATATCTATATATATATATATATATAAGGCTTCATATCTGAAATAGTATATTAGATTAAAATTACTTGAAACTCCAGCAATAAATATTCTAATTTTCGGGGATTTTAATTTCCCATTCATATCACGGAAGAAAAATGACGAAGTTATATATGTTGAGAAGTTTCATGGCAACATTACTAAAGATGACAGAACCCAACCAACAATGGTATTAGATATTATGGAACATTACGCCCTTACCCAGGAAATTGGTGAAGCCACGAGAAAGGAGAAAGTTTTGGATTTAATCTGGACAAATAACAACGAGATAATGATAAATAAAAAAGTAACGCACACAAAGTTCTCCGACCATAACGTCAACGATATACAATTGAAGTTAGCACCCAGAGGTCCGAAAACGCACCCTAGAGAGGCAGATGGAATATTTGAAGGCTTAAACATAAATTCAAAGAAAGTAAATTGGGAAAATGTAAATAAAGATTTAAAGAAGTAAATTGGGGAAATGTAAATAAAGATTTAAAGGAGTAAATTAGGAATTGCTACTTCACAATAAGATTCCACAAGAAATACTATGTACTGGGTGATCCAGATAAATGGGACCCATAAAAAAAAGCCAAATATTCTTAATATTTAATTCCTTTCATAAAAACTATATATCATTCGAAAGAGTAGAGTTACAAGTTTATTATGAAATATTTATTTTTTAAAATGACTCCTTTCAAATGTGCTCCATTAGTTGCCAAGCATTCCAGTGTTCTCGCTTGTAAGTTCTGCATCACTTTTGCAAGAGTGTGCGGTGGTATGGCCTGTATCTCATTTGTGATTGCGGCCTTCAATTCTTGCAAGGTCGTTGGGTTATTTCTGTAGACCCTACTCTTTAAATATCCCCAGAGATAATAATCTAAGGGAGAAAAATCCGGAGACCTTGCCGGCCATTCAACGTCTCCAAATCTTGAGATTAACTCGCCTGGAAACGTTTGACGCAAAACTGCCATGCAGTTCCTCGTGGTATGGCAGGTAGCTCCGTCTTGTTGGAACCAGTGGTTTTCTAGACAAAGATCTCTTAATTTAGGAATAAGGAAATCGGTCAACATTTTTTCGTAGCGATCACCATTTACAGTGACCGTGTTTCCGGTGGAATCCTCGAAAAAGTATGGCCCTATGATCTGAGATGCAGTAAGACCACACCAAACAGTTACACGCTGACTATGCAACGGGACTTCGGTAATATTCAATGGATTTTCTGTTGCCCAGAAACGACAATTTTGTTTGTTTACAGTTCCATTCAAGTGAAAATGGGCTTCGTCTGACATAATCAAAGTTGCTAGAAAATTGATGGTGTCATTTACCTTCTGTTGGATCCATTGACAGAATTGTCGTCTTCGTGCGAAATCTCCATCGTTTAGTTGTTGCACTGTTTGAATTTTATATGGAAAGAGCATTAAATTTTGCTTGAATATACGGTGTGTTGTTCCATATCCAACTCCTAACAGCTGAGAAGCACGTCTGATGCTTATGTTAGGATTATCCTGTACAATTTCATGAGTTCTGTTAATGATCTCGTCTATCCTTGCTGTGCGCACTCTTCCAGTTGGTTTTCTTTTTCCACTGCTGCCAGTTAGGGAAAAATTTCTGACACACGACGGATTACTTTCTTAGAAGGTGATTTTGACATCTGAAAATTTGTCTTGAAAGATCTTTGAGCTGAAACTACACTTCTTCCATGCTCATAATATTGCTTAGTTATGAAACGCAGCTGATCCACAGTCCATGCAGTCATCTTGAAGGGTTAGTTTTAACTAACACTTTTATTTTGTTTTGTATCTTATCTTTTCTTGTATTGTCAAAACCTATACAATCCTGTACAAACTTGTAACTATCCTCTTTCGAATGATGCGTATGATTTTATAAAAGGACTTATACTTTAAGAGTTACAGGGGTTTCTTTTGGGTCCCATTTCTCTGGATCACCCTTTATAATAGAAAATGAAACCAAACCTATAATACTGAAACATATTCCAGAGAGACAGGAAAGAAAACGTAGCAAGCTCGAGAGGAAAATCAGGACTCTATTCAGGCAACGAAGACAAACCGTAAAATATCTCCACAGGTGCAGAACTAATGCAAAGAGACTTAAACTAGAGAGGAAACTTGGCGAAATAGAAATGGACCTAAAGCAAACATTCATACATAAGACAAACGAGGAGGAAAACTAGGTAGCAGAAAACATAAAAAATAACCCAAAATACTTCTACACGTTTGCGAAAAGGAAAATGCAGTGTAAGGAGAGTATTGGACCGTTGATAGACGGAGAAGCCAAATACACAAATGACCCGAAAGAAACAAGTGAACTGCTTAAGAAACAATTTAAATCTGTGTTTCGAACCCCTAAGTCCGAGATGGAAGTGGAAAACCCAGACGAATTTTTGGACATAGATACAGATCAACCAAGAACAAATCCAGGCACAAACCTATTAATGGACTTCGAGTTCACGGAAGATGTAATGATGGCCTTGTCACAGATGCGAGACAATTCAGCGCCAGGGCCAGACACATGAAGTGGCACATTTCTGAAGAAATGCAAAGAGAGTATTGCAAAACCGCTATACTTACTATGGAGGAAATCACTCGACACAGGACAAATTCCACTCCTCTTAAAGAACACGAACATTGCCCCCTTATTTAAAAGTGGTAACAGAGCAATGCCCAAAAATTATCGGCCAGTGGCTCTCACCTCACACCTTATAAAGTGTTTTGAACATACAATTAGAGGCAAAACTACCTACTACCTACAAGAAAAAGACTTATACAACCCAAATCAACATGGCTTCAGGGCGGGAAGATCGTACCTGTCACAGCTACTAGACCACCAGGAGAAAATATTAGAAACATTATGTCGAGGACAAAACATTGATGTAATATATACGGACTTTGCTAAAGCCTTCGATAAATGTGACCATGGAATCATAGCACACAAACTTAAGGATACAAGAATTACTGGAAAGCTAGGAAGGTGGATATTTAATTTCTTGACGCAAAGAACACAAAGAGTGGGGGTAAATGGAGTTAAATCGGAAGTCTCGGAAGTCGTGAGCTCTGTCCCACAAGGGACAGTATTGGCTCCCTTGCTGTTCATAATAATGATTGCAAATATTGATGCAGATATTAAGGACAGTATTGTATCATGCTTCGCACATGACACAAAGATATGTAAGGAAATATTGAACGAAGTTGACATAAGAAAATTACAAAACGACATTGAAACATTATTCCAGTGGGCAGAACACAACAATATGAAGTTCAATGAAGAAAAATTTCAACTTCTAAGATATGGTAATAAAAAAGAGCTACAGAAAAAAGGGTACAAAACTCTGCAAGCCAAACAGATAACACCAAATCCACAGGTCAGGGATCTTGGAGTAATAATGTCGTCGGATGCAGAATTCAGAGAGCACTATAAAATCAAAATCACAACGGCTAGAGAAATAATGGGAATCATCTGGAGGATCTTCCGCAGCAGAAAAGCAAACATCATGCTCAAATTATGGAAGAATGGAAGAGTCTAGTCCTACCAATAATTGAGTATTGCTCAGTACTCAGAAGTCCACACAGAAAAAAAGACATTGCGAACATTGAAGCTATACAAAGGACTTTTACGTCTAAGATTGAGGAAACGGAAGGTGAAGACTACTGGTCTCGATTACAATCCCTGGAACTCTACTCTCTTGAAAGAAGGCGCGACCGGTACACAATAATATACATATGGAAAATACTTGAAGGCTCTGTCCCTAACCTCAGAAATTAAATAGAAACAAACTGGAATGAGAGAAGAGACAGATTCTGTACGGTCCCAGCTGCGGTGAGACAAGGGGCCATGAAAACGAGGATGGAAAATACCCTCAGAATACGGGGCCCAAAGCTTTTCAATGTCCTTCCAAAAGAAGTGAGGAATCTCCAGCACACCGACCTGAATAACTTCAAGAACAAGCTGGACAGATTCTTGTGCAAAGTCCCTGACCAGCCATGCGTGGCTGGTTACGAGGGCAGGAGATCAGACAGCAATTCCCTCCTTCACCAAGTCCCGCAAATGAGGCGGGATGCTGCAGAGTGGTCGACCTCAGGTCGATCCTGAACCGTCGTTCAAACTCAACAAAAGTAACAAAAGTAATATATATATATATATATATATATATATATATATATATATATATATATATATATATATATATATATATGAATGAATGAACAGAAGGACCAACACAACGGCAAACATTTTCATTTATTTTTTGTACTTCAGACGTTTCGACAAATCTTTTGTCATCATCAGTGAATTAAGTCTTAAAACCTTAAAACAAAAGTAAAAAGTGAAAATTACATCAATACAATATTAAAACCATTAAAATTAAAACCTTAAAACAAAATGAAAATTGCATCAATACAAAATTAAAATCATTAAAATTTCATCACTACAAAAATTAAAATTAAATTAAATTACCTCAATAGGTAAATACACAATGTTTACATCGACCTCCATACTTGGCAAAGCCTAAGAGAAAACTGGATGGTCAGAGGATTAGAAAGTATATGTCTATGAGAATCGGTTGGTTAGTTAAAAGAGCTGTAATTTGTAGGATGAACTATTATTGTTAATGGAGGGTTTGTTTCTATAGATGTACAAAGATTCTAAAATTCGGAGTTCTGTGAGGTTATTGGATCTAGTTAAAATTTCAAACTGAGTTTTGTGAAGGGGATGGTTGTTTTCATTACTATGGTTTCTAATTGCGGATTGTGGAGGGCTACTGAGGGGACGGTTGAACTATTACAGACAATGTGAAAGAGTCTATTTGAAACTTAACAAGGCTATTTGTGATGAGAGTTTCTTGTCTAAGTGCAAAAGTTATAATATTGTGCCTAAATTTCTTAGATTTAAACTCTATAATAAACGCCTCCATAACTCCAAACTATATAAATCATGGCAACATAAATTATTAAATTTGGAGCTTCAATCGAAAACTAAAATAGTGAGTTTTCTCAAGCTGAAATATAAGAATTCTCTGTTTGGTCTAAAATCTAGGGTGTCTTATATTGATTATCAGTGTTTAGTTACTAAATTTCAAACTTGCTGTGATAAAATTGTCAATAGACATAAAAGGATACATGCTGCCAAATTGGAAAAATTGGGAATCACTCAGTCGTTTTTTAATAATCCAGATAATTTTATTTTTAATTTTTCTAATAGAGTTTTAAGTATTAGAGAGAGAGAAATATTGTCGTTAGGCTTAAATTTTGATCTACCTCATTATAAACTAAATTTTTATAAATTTTTCTCTGGTTTTGAAAATCTTCTCATGAATATTAAGAATTGTGAGATCCGACCAAATTTCTCGTTTCATAACTTGGTAAAACAAGTGGAGAGCATCTCTTTGAAGAATTTTTATAATTTTAAACCCCATAAGGCGTTTTCTCCCCTTTTTAATAAGCAAGATTTTAAAATTCTTAATAATTTGAAAAAGGATAACTCTGTCATCATTACAAAACCGGATAAGGGTAAAGGAGTAGTGTTGATTGATTCAACAGTTTACATAAATAGAATGGAGACAATTTTGTCGGATACGTCTAAATTTAAAAGGGTAAAAGAGAATGTTCTGTCTAAATTACTAAAACTCGAAGATAAACTTAATAGGTGTTTGCGTCAATTAAAAAATAGTAATATTATTGCTGACAATACATACAATTTTTTATTTGCTTCTGGTTCTAATCCAGGAATTCTATACGGTTTACCTAAAGTCCATAAGCCAAATTTCCCACTAAGACCTATTCTTTCTGCCTGTGGTACATTCAATTATAATTTAGCCAAATTTTTCGTTCCCTTGCTTTCAAAACTCACCTTTAATGATTATTCTATTAACAACTCGTTTGATTTTGCTAAAGAGATAAAAGAGATCAATCATGCCGATTCTCTTACTATGGCCAGTTTTGATGTCTCGTCATTGTTTACTAATGTCCCGTTAAAAGAAACATTAAATATCATACTAAATAAGTTATTCACTACTGATAATATTCTTATTAATGGCCTCACTCAGACTCAATTTAAAAACCTTCTCGAAATAATGTGTTTTGATAATCTTTTCTTATTTAATAGCAACCTTTACAGCCAAATTGATGGGGTAGCTATGGGTTCCCCGTTGAGCCCAACACTAGCAAATGCATTTCTTTGCCATTACGAAGAAATTTGGTTGAAAAGTTGTCCTAGTAGTTTTAAACCCATATATTACAGAAGATACGTGGATGACACTTTCTTAATATTTAACCATCCTTCACACGTAAAACTTTTTCTTGATTATCTTAATAAACAACATAGTAATATTAAGTACACATGTGAAAACGAAACAAATAATAGTTTACCTTTCCTGGATGCTTTAGTTAAACGGGCTCATAATAAGTTCCAAACTTCACTATTTCGAAAAAAAACTTTTACTGGCTTGGGAACCAATTATTTAAGTTGTATGTTTTATAAATATAAGATTAGTGCTATAGTAACATTATTAACAAGAAGTTACCGTGTTTGTTCGGATTACTTTTCGTTAAACGAAGAATTTAAATTTTTAAGACAGTACTTTATTAACAATTACTACCCTTCTAATCTATTTGATAACCAATTAAAGAAATTTTTAAATAACACTTTTAATACTAAACTCCCCATAACTACAGTACAAAAAGAAACCAGATATATTAAATTACCTTTTTATGGTTATTTATCATTGCGTATTCGAGGTGAATTGTCCAAACTGCTCAAGTCTAGTTATCCCCAAATAAATTTTAGATTCGCCTTCGTCAACCCACTTAAATTATCAAATTTTTTAAAGTTCAAAGATGAATTCCCCAAAACTGTATGCCCCAATGTTGTTTACAAATACACGTGCGACAGCTGTAAGGCTGCGTATATTGGCAGCACTCAACTCCAACTGGAGGTGCGCCTTTCTCAACATTTGGGCTTGTCAGTCCGTACCAACCGTACCCTCAGTAGCCCTCCACAATCCGCAATTAGAAACCATAGTAATGAAAACAAAAATCCCCTTCACAAAACTCAGTTTGAAATTTTAACTAGATCCAATAACCTCACAGAACTCCGAATTTTAGAATCATTGTACATCTATAGAAACAAACCCTCCATTAACAATAATAGTTCATCTAACAAATTACAGCTCTTTTAACTAACCAACCGATTCTCATAGACATATACTTTCTAATCCTCTGACAATCCAGTTTTCTCTTAGGCTTTGCCAAGTATGGAGGTCGATGTAAACATTGTGTATTTACCTATTGAGGTAATTTAATTTAATTTTAATTTTTGTAGTGATGAAATTTTAATGATTTTAATTTTGTATTGATGCAATTTTCATTTTGTTTTAAGGTTTTAATTTTAATGGTTTTAATATTGTATTGATGTAATTTTCACTTTTTACTTTTGTTTTAAGGTTTTAAGACTTAATTCACTGATGATGACAAAAGATTTGTCGAAACGTCTGAAGTACAAAAAATAAATGAAAATGTTTGCCATTGTGTTGGTCCTTCTGTTCATCTGTAAGCTCCGTTTCCCTAAGGAGAAGTCAATAGCTTTTATATATATATATATATATATATATATATATATATATATATATATATATATATATATATACAGGGTGGTGCAAAAGTCTGGACCCATAGGCGGTTTATATGGGAAAAAAGTGTGGCCTGCACGAAGTTTATTATGAAATGAAATATAATTAACCATACACCAGTAACTAAATTATGTTAAATTTAACGTTCTAGTTCAGAATTTACAATAAGTGTAATGGTATTTCGTATAATCGAGGCATAAGGAAATTTGCGACTGAACGTGAGGTGGCTCCTTCTTTTGCGTACAAAAGCACAAGCTCTATTCTTTCTGCTATTGTTAACTTGTCTGCCATAGGGTAACAATCTGAAAAATATTTGGTAAAATTATAAACAAAAATTAAATTATAAAAACTATTATAAAAATCGAAAGATATTTTTTATATAGTAAATTGCCTATGGGTCCAGACTTTTGCACCACTCTGTATATATATATATATATATATATATATATATATATATATATATATACACAGGGTGTTTCAGGAGGAAAGGTCAATACTTCGGGAGGTGATAATATCGGTCATTGTGAGAAAAAAAGTTCATATGAACATGTGTCTAATTCTGAATGGTTACGGAGATAGAGCTGTTTGAATCTACAAATACAAAAGCATTGTTAATGGTAATCAAGAAAGATCAGATACAGAAATGACAAATTTGTTAGTTTACAATACGTTTTCGAAAATCCCACCGTCAACCTCAATGCACTTTGCAACTCGTGTGCGAAGATCGCGTGTTGTTCGTCTGAGTTGATCTTGACGTTCCTTTATGCGGGCAGCAACATCCAAAATGCGCGCAAGCAATTCGTCTCGTGTATCCACCTTTCTTTTGTAAACTTGACTTTTCATCCACCCCCACAAACAATAATCTAACGGAGAGAGGTCTGGAGACCTTGGTGGCCATTGAATGGGACCACCGTGGCTGATCCATCGACCAGGGAAAGTTTGATTTAGGTATTGCATCACCAGACGGGTAGAATGTGGAGGAGCTCCGTCATGCTGAAAGTACATACCAGCGCCTGTAGCCAAAGTAACATCTTCCAATAGTCCTGGCAATTCATTTTTGCAGAAATTCTAGGTAACTTTGTCCTGTAAGACGATTCTCTAAAGTAACAGGGCCAATCAGCTGATCATCGATGATACCGCACCACACATTGGAAGAGAAGCGATGTTGAAAATTTGTTTCCACAGTGCCATTTGGATTTTCGTCTGACCACCGATGAGAGTTACGAGTGTTGTTGATACCGTCACGAGTAAAAGTAGCTTCATCGGTGAACAGTATTAATCGAAGCAATCGGCAATTAGCATTTACCCAATGATAAAATTCCAGTCGCATGGCAGCGCCTCCTGGTTGAAGGTGTTGTACACGCTGTACATGATATGGATGCAAACCTTCCTCACGTAATGTTCGCCATACTCTTGTGTGTGGTACACCGAGACGTGTAGAAATTCTTTGTGAGCTAGTAGTAGGACTACGCTCTACCAACTGAAGAATGTTTTCCACTTCATCCACATCTTGTTGACCTTCACGTTCAGATGGAACATGAGCGCTGGGAAGTGTACCAATCTCACGCAATGTGTTGAAAACCCTGGTAAACACTCTTCGATCCGGAATTCTGCGGTTCGGGAACCGTCGACGGTATTCTGCAACAGCAGCTGTTGCACTTCCATCGCAAAAACTGTAGACATACACCATATCTGCATATTCGGCATGTGTGAAGGTGTGTGACATTCTCAGCACTACTTGAAACACCAAACAATGTCACTCACAACAGTCAGCTGTCGATTGGATTATGTTACATGCTTACATTACAGCTTACATGGTTCAAGGTTATAGGGGAGGGAAGGGGGAGGAAGAGCTGCGCGCGCATCAGATTCAAACAGCTCTATCTCCGTAACCATTCAGAATTAGACACATGTTCATATGAATTTTTTTTCTCACAATGACCGATACTATCACCTCCCGAATTATTGACCTTTCCTCCTGAAACACCCCATATATATATATATATATATATATATATATATATATATATATATAGTGTTATATACAGAGAATTGACAAAAGTAAATGGACACTTTCGGGGAAGTTTGTTAAAAAATTATTGTTTAATATAAAAGTATATATATAGATTTACCCTGTACAATTATTTAAGAATAAATATATATATATATATAAATATATATACATTTTAACTGCAAACACGCAGTATAATTAACGTAAAGAACGACGCTTGTATAGGAGACTATTCCGCGCAAGATGAGGAGAGAGAACGAAACAAATGAAAAAATGATGTAAACACCCGGGAATCGAACCCGGGATCTTCCGATTGCCGGTCATTTTTTCATTTGTTTCGTTCTCTCCTCATCTTGCGCGGAATATTCTCCTATACAAGCGTCGTTCTTTACGTTAATTATACTGCGTGTTTGCAGTTAAAATGTATATAATGTACGGCATGCGGGGGGTGCCCCCTTGGGGCATTGGTTTCTGCGCGTATGTAGGAGAATTACGGCATTTGTTCGAGTGAGGCCCATGGTGTAATGGTTATCATATCTGACCGGCAATCGGAAGATCCCGGGTTCGATTCCCGGTGTGGTTACATCATTTTTTCATTTGTTTCGTTCTCTCTCCTCATCTTGCGCGGAATATTCTCCTATACAAGCTTCGTTCTTTACGATATATATATATATATATATATAAAGTGTGTACTATTATTTTTGTTTGCATTTTAAGCCAATTGTGTTTTCATTCAATGTCACGCCTCTGGTGGTGTAGTGGTTAACGAAGCTGTCTACGAATCCATCGACACCGGGTTTGTTTGACACCCGGTGACGGCAGCCCAGACAAGTTTAGAGATTTAAAATGCTGTATGAATTAAAATTTTTAGTTTTTAAATAATTATTCAGTATGATTGTAAGATTTTTCCTTTATATGTAAAATATGGAGTCCAGTGTATTTCTTTTACTATTAAATTTTATTAACTACTTGGGGTTCGTTTTGCGTCTAATTTAACAAAAATAATGGTTTTAATTAGTTCTTTTGCTGAGCAAATTAAGAAGAACGTCTCCCTCGCCCTTGCCTTTAATAAATAAATAAATAAGTGGTATCTGACACCTCTCCTTATATAAATAAATAAAAACAATAAGTGGCAATTCATCTATATATAAATAAATAAATAAAATGGTGATATCTGACACCTCTCCTTATATAAATATATAACTGGCAACTCATCTATATATAAATAAGTAAATAGAATGGTGATATCTGACAACCCTGCCTTTAATATATATAAATAAATAAAATCAGTAACTGGTAACCGTTCCAGAAATAAAAATTAAAATAAATAGTGGTATCTGGCAACTCGCAACCCTCTATATAACAGCTGCTGGTCCCCTGGACTCTCATTATGCGCATGACTCCGGTGGATGAAACAACTCTCTTTCCTTCTTAGGTTAAGGCTTACCTTCTTAGGTTAGGATTCCCCTTTGGGGGTGAGGACATCCCAACTTCTCCTCCTCCTCTCTCTCTCTCTCTCTCTTAGGTTAAGGTTACCCCTTTGGGGGGAGGTCATCCTCCCCCCCAAAGCTCCCCCTTCATTGCAACTTGGGGGATAACCCTTCCCCTTGTTGCATAACCCCTCCCCCATCTGCAACATCCCGCTTCTCCCTTTGCAATAGTGATCAACATTGCAATTGCACTCTCCCATTTTGCGCCTATACTGCTGGTGAATTCGAAAGGGTTTCAATACCTTGTTGAGAAATTTGCAAACATCAGTGCCGCGAAGTTGAAGGAGGGAAGTTTTGTGGGGCCCCAAATCAGGGAGGTTCTGCAGAATGATGGCTTTGAAGAAAGCCTCAATGCCTTAGAACTAAAAGCATGCCAGGCTTTCAAATGGATTTTTGGAAACTTCTTGGGTAACCACAAGTCTCCCGCATACAAAGATGGAGTTCAGAAATGGGCTATCGCATGTCCTTCAAAATACATTTTTTACATTCGCATCTACATTTCTTCTCCGAAAATCTTGGCGCGGCGAGTGACGAACAGGGGGAACGTTTCTATCAAGACATCCAGTCAATGGAAAATCGCTACCAAAGTTTCTGGAACGAAAGTATGCTGGCAGACTACTGCTGGATGTTGTACCGCGACGATCCAAACAAGGGTTACAAAAGAAAATCGTACTTAGGTTGGTGTACATTTCTTTTTATGAATAAAGTTGTACTTTTACGATAAATTGTGCTGAAATTAACACCAGTCATATTTTGATAACTAGATGTGCTAGAGGAAACCCAAAAACAGATTTGGAATCAGCGTACAAAATCGGTTTAGAAAAGTGTGTATACATCTTTGATGAGAGAAAAAAGTTTGATTTTGTCAACCAGTGTTATATACTAAAGATGAGCATGCCATGAACAAGAGAACAGAAGACGTTTTCGATGGAAATCTGCTCCCGAACGCAGTCATTTAAGGAAACCCAAAGAAAGTTCAAACTAATTTCAACTGCAGAGAAGCCCCTTCTAAGCAAATAATGCATAAATGGATAAAGAAGTTCAGGAAGGAGGGGACTGTGCTAAACCTTAATTCAAAATCCCAAGACTAGCAGTGTCATTCAGGACAGAAGTTAGTGAGGACCCCTGAGGTCATTGAATGTGCCAGACAGTCAGTGGACACCAGCCTGAAGAAGTCGATATGCCGTCGGAGTCAGGAGTTGGGTTTGAAAAGGGAGACTCTGCTGAACATTCTTCATAAGAACATGAAACTGTACACCTATAGGATTCAAATTAAGCAAAAGCTCACAAACTCGGGCAAAGAGAAACGTGTTCAGATGGCACAATGGTTCGTCGACAAAACTGAACAAGAGCATGGTTTTCTTGATAACGTCTGGTTTTCAGACGAGGCTCATGTCTTACTCAGTGGATGTCAATTCAAAGAACAAGGTTTCCCACACTGTGCAAAATGCACAGTATGGGCAACAATCAGCAAGAGCGGAATAATCGGACCGATATGGTTTGAGACGATGCTGTTAGCATCACTTCTGAACGCTAATTCTAGGTCCTGCGGACGTTCTGGGCTAATCTTGGTCGGAAAAGAGGAGTTGTTAGAAATGTACAGTCGTTCCAGTAAGACGCAACAACTCCTCACACGGTTAACGCGACTCGAGAGTGGTTGTCAGAACACTGGTGAAAAAATCATCAGTCGCCGTTTTAACGTCGAATGGTCCCCACATTACCCTGACCTCACTCCCCTAGATTTTTATTTGTGGAGATATCTTAAAGACTGTCTATCAGGGGAGGCCAAGCACCATCCCTGAGCTGAAGGAAGCCATAACAGTTAAAATCAGATCAATCCCTGTGACAGAATGTGAGCGAGTCATCAATAACTTTGTGAGACGCATCCAAGTATGCATCCGGCGACAAGGCGAGCATTTAAGGGATATTAGTCAGGTTCACTATGTATTTTTGTTCAAATTTTATGGAGATTAGCAAACCAGTACATTTTTGAGAAGCTTATGGCATCAGGAATATGAAAAGTAATGTTTACATTTGCGCAGATGTCTGCTTGGCGGCCATTTTGGCGGCAGTTGCAACAGTGTTTATAAATCCTGATGCTTCAATAATTTTGCAGTATTTTTGCAGTAGTGTTGCAATATTTAATTTTATACTGTAAAAATTTATGTTAACACAACTAGTACACAATTATCTTGGTGTTGGTTAATATAGTGGTGGCTCTCTTTCTTTTCAGTGCCTGAGTCATCATGAGTGAAGACCCGGGAACCAGCAAGTTGAATTCGGTCAAGTCGTCCATGGACACAGTAGACTGGAAGCAGTGCATTCTTTGTCAGGAGTCCACTGCCAGCAAAGGAACACTTGTTCAATATCCCAGAACAGAATCATACCAGAAACTACTCGATGTAGCGGAAGAAAGAGCCAGCTTACAGGATGGAAAATATGTTGACATCCAAAGACGCCTCAAAGACTTTAGCAGAGAAATATTGATTGAAAGGAAACCCATGTGGCATCGCAGTTGTTATTCTGATGTCACAAATCAAATATCCATACAGCGAGCGAGAGACCGCTTGCAGCATGCCATGTCTACAGGAACTTATGCTGTGAAAAAACGTGGGCATAAAAGAACAAGCTCTGAAATGGAGCAATCAGCAACCCCAGGCACCTCAGCACCTTTCACTAGATCTGCGACAGAACCGTTGACAAGGGATCACTGTTTCTTATGTCAAGAAGATGATGACCAGCGTCTCTTCACCGTACGAACTGAAAACGCGGGGAAGGCACTTAGACGAGCTGTGGATATTTCCCAAGATCCAGTATTGATGACAAGACTAAGCAATGCACTCTCACCAAGTGATGCCCATGCGATAGATGTAAGATACCACAAACCATGCTGGACACGATATGTGTTCCATGTCCTGAGGGATGATGCCAGCAACCGGGCCAAGTCTACAAAGACAGACCTACCAATGCAAGTACTATGCTTGATTGAACTGATTAATCTCATTGAATATCAAACCCAAAATAAGGCTCATCTACCCATGGATGCCATCGAAAAACCTACATATCTATGCTTGGTGGTAGTGATGAGGCACAGAAGCACACTCCGACACTGACACGACAGTGGCTAAAGGACAAAATTCTTGCAGAGTTACCAAGTGTGAAGTCAGTGAGGCAGAAAGACAGAAGAAAACCATCTGTTCTTTACTGTCCTGAAGCCTGCGAAGAAGATATGATCTACACTTCCTTGATGCAAGATGCCACAAGTGAAATGGACAAGACAATGATGATATACAAGACAGCTAAGCTAATACGCAACAGCATTGCCAATTTCGCTGAGGAGAAGAAAACACACACAATTACAGTATCCAGCACAAGAGATGTCCCGACCGAGCTGTACAGCCTTATACGGTGGATTTTGGTGGGATCTGAGGAGGAGCCGCAAACGGAGATGAGGAGCATGACATTTGACAGGTCAGCATTGACCATAAGTCAGAATATCATGTATGCTTTCAAGACCAGGAGACAAGTGCACCACGTGCCCAAGAAAGCCACTGACACATTTCGGACACCACACACACTTGAAAACCCACAGGTTGTAGGGTTGGCACTCACTGTACATCATGACACCAGGAACAAGGCGCTGATGGACCTCCTCCATGTACAGAACTACTGCTTATCACACAGCCGTGCCTTGCTCCTAGAAACAGCAATTGCCAATGCTGTTGTGGAAAACACAAAACAATTTGATGGATTGTATGTACCACCTTTCCTCAAGAAAGGTACATTTGTCTTCTTCGCTGTTGATAATACAGATTTTGCAGAGGACACTGTAGATGGAAAAGGCACCACACATGGCACAATCACCGCAGTGTATCAGAAGGCAGATGCGCCTGGAGAATCAATCGCACCCAATTTGGAAGTTAGTGAGGCAAAAAACCTGTCGGTTGTCCCTTATGTACCCATCGAGCCTTGCAGTAAACCAAAACCTGGGCCAGTCAAGAGAGCAAAGGAATTCAAGGCGTGTTCCACAGATGTTGCTGAATCCTATGAACTAACCAATCTTGGTTGGATGATTGCATCTGCTTTGTCTAGATCAACCGACAGTGAATCACAAAGCAGTATCCCATGCTGGGCAGGCTACAAATCACTTGTGTCATCTAGTCAGTCACTGACTCAAGTCGGTGCCTTGCCTCTACTTCCAGAGGTCGCACATGAGTGGTCTACCATGCTGACTGTAATGTTGCAAGCGTCTCAGTTGAAGAGCTTGGCAGTTGGTGAAAACCACCCAACTGTCATAACTTTTGACATGGCCCTGTACGAGAAGGCAGTACAGTTGCTAGATGCAAGACCTAACTTGAAAAGAGAAGTTGTTCCGAGACTTGGGGAGCTGCATGCTGTGATGGCTGCACTGAGGGCACTCGGAGCCTCAATAGAAAATTCTGGCATAGACGATGCATGGATTGAGGCAGATGTATATGGGCCCGCTACAACGAGACAGATCCTCAAGTGCGGCCACTACAAGAGAGCACTCCGTGCACACATCCACACTTACATGGTTCTGTATGAACTTGCTCTAGAACAGTTCTTCACAGAGATGCCACAACTAAAAGAAATCTGCTCGAAACAAGCAAATGAATTGCAGGAAGCCTGCACAAACACAGCTTCTGGGACAAGTGATGGAGCAGAATGCATCAGAATTGCTAACACTCACCTGCTTCAAGTCTTGACCAACGAAGATGTCATTCAACAGCTGAAGAAGTGGGAAGCTCAGAAATCATCTAACGCTATGTTCAAGTCATTGATGAATTACCTCCACCGGGTTGAAACCATCTTGTTCTTTGTTGAAGCATCCAGAAATGCTGATCTCGTTCTCCATCTGGAGGCTGGAGAAGCACTCAGCAAGCTGTTTTTCGCAATGGATCGAATAAAATACAAACGCCTCTGGCCAAGGTACATCGCCGACATGCACGAAATGAAGACAAGCCATCCAGCAACATGGCGAGAACTTCAAGATGGAAACATATCTGTCACCAAGAGTGAGATTCCGTTCGTCTCAATAGGTGCAGACCATGCCTGCGAACATCTCAACAAGATGATGAAGGTTCATTCTGGCCTAATTGGCATTTCCAATAATGCGAATGCTAGGCAGCGGTTCTTCTTGGCTTCTCCAGAGATGTCGTGCCTCTCAACAGAGTTTAAAGGACAGTTCGGGCTTCAAGTAAACAAGCCAGAGGAACACCATGATGTACGACCCAGTGCTGTCAGGAAAGAACATGAAGCTGTTGACAAAATCAAGGCTGCAATACTGAGCCACGGGAATCCCTTTGCTGTTGAAGGTGATCAGCTATACAATTTCATCACACATGCATATGTACGACAAGAGTATGTTCCACAAATCTTGAACATTGATGACATCGGACAGAAGCTTTATGAAGATTATGTCACTGAACGTATCAATGGAGATGTTAGTCTCTGGGCACCAGTCAAAAAGCAGAACAACAAGATGTACATGTCTGGCAGCAAGAAACAAACTTTCAAGTTCCGTGACCAGACAGTTGACCTAAAAGAGACCAAAGATCTCTATGGTCGGCTGATGGTTCTCACCAGGTCGAGCAGGGACATCGATCAGAAGAATGCAGTTGGCAACTATGAGTTCACATTGACTCCGAGAGCACTATTTGCACCAGACGGCTCAATGCTGCCATGCACTGACAAGTCCAAGCTGATACACAGCCTTGAGAAGCTGGCAAAAACAGATGAAACCCAGGAACAGACAGAAGCTCTAGCGGCCAAAGAGCAGGATGATGACAGAGGTCCTGTATCATCATCTCCATCGTCGTCATCAAATCAAAAGATCGCCATTGTTGATGGAATGGTGCTTGTCCAGAAGATGACAAAGAAATCAGGGACAATCAGCACAGTCAAAGATCTAGCCCAGTGTTTCAATGACAGGCTCGTGAGCTTGACAGCAGGGTTCAGTGAGGTCATCCTGGTCTTCGATACATACAAACCTGACTCACTAAAGGAGGAAACTAGAGAGACGACGACAAGGAAAAGCTCCTATACAGTATCAGGTTGCAGATGATACGAACATCAAACACATCCTACTGGCACGGTTTCTATCGCACGAAAAAACGAAAGCAGATTTGACAGACTATCTCGCCAAAGCAACCCTTGATTACAACAAAAACTCACCTCAGTTAGTCATCACATCAGCATCAGGTCACACCAGAAGCAACAGAAACATGCACTTTGAAGACAACAATCACGAGGAGGCTGACACATTGATGATCTGCCTGGCAGCGGAGGCATCACAGCGGTGTCCTGATGCACAGCTAGTATTCTTCACTCCTGATACTGACGTCTTGGTTCTGGCTGTGGCACACTATGACAAGCTCTGCAAAAAGACATCTATTTTGATGGTATCAGGTACAGTCGAAATAGAGCCAATCTGGAGAGCTTTGGGCAAAGAAAAGGCGCAAGCTTTACCTGTATTCCACGCATTCACTGGAGCAGACAATGTTGGAAAATTCTCAGGAATAGGCAAAACAAAATGGTTTCAGCAGTATATGAAAGCTGACATGCACTTAGTCAGAGCACTGATGAAACTACCGGAGAAAGGTGACCTAACACAGGAGGTGAAAGACGTATTGGCCAAATTTGTGTGCTCAAGCTACTGTCCCAAGGGTATTCACATTGCAAGTATCCCTGATCTAAGATGGTATCTGTTTTGTAAACACCTAGCTGAAAGCAACAACTTACCTCCTACACTCGGTGCACTTGAGGAACACATCCAGCGTGTGCGGTTACAAAGCCGAGTATGGTGCCAAGCCAATGTTATGCAGCAACAGCCTTTTGACCCCCTGAAATTTGGTTACTATCAGGACAAAAGTGGCCAAATACTGCCAGTCACCACAAAGGTTCCTCCTGCCCCGCAAGCCATCATCGAGTTGGTCAGATGCCACTGCAAAACCAACTGTTCTACACAGAGATGTTCATGCAGAAGGAATAACTTGCCTTGCACAGAACTATGCTTGTGCGGCACAGAATGCGAAAACGATGCAGACTGTAATGTTGAATATGACACTGAGAGTGATGATGATGTGTAATGATGTGTCAAACTGAGATAGGAAATACGTCTATACGTATGCTGTTGTCACTACCAACAATTTGAGTGTGCATTTTTTCATGAAAATACAAACATAATTTCACAAACTTCTTTTCTTGGTTTTTGGTGTTCATAATCACTAATTTGACATAAGCTTTGGATTCCTTTGGCCTGGAAACAGGATTAGCATTTAGAATGAAGTTTCTATGTCAATTACAAGCTGAGATATTCGGAAATTCTTATTTTATGGCGGCTATGCAGGCATCTGCGCAAATGTAAACATTGATTTTCAGATTCCAGATGCCATAAGCTTTCCAAAAATGCACTGGTTTGCTAATCTCCTTAAATTTTGAACGAAAGTGATTTATTGACATAGTGAACCGGACTATATTGTGGGTCATGCAGAACTCTCTAATGTTCTACGTTATATTTATGAAATTCCTCTCATAGTTTTGACATACATTGATTCCTGTAATTCTGTAGTATCATTGATTTTTTTAATAAAATTGAAGTTTTAACAACACTTTTCATGGGTCATCTTTTTTTTACAACCCTATATATATACATATATATATATATATATATATATATATATATATATATATATATATAGCATTCCAGTTCGGTCTTTTGAACTCCGCAAGAGAAGGCACCTTTGGCACTTTGGGGCCGCCGACTGGTAGGTTCTTAGGCAGTACTTCTTTGATTTCCTATGAAATCAATACTGCTTCCGTGGACGGGGCACCTCCGAATGCTCTGAGCACACCAGAGGTGATTCTTTCGGGATCATCCAGCCTGTCCCAAAGAATGGTGACCGCTGTCAACCCTCCAACTATCGTCCAATTGCTTTGATTTTTTATTTTTCTAAAGTTTTTAAATTTATCTTTAATAGGAAGATTCTTAAACAGCTCTTTACTCACAATCTTATTTTAGACCGTCAGTATAGTTTCCGCAAGGGACGCTCCACTGGCGAACTTCTTGCATATTTCTCTGACTCTTGGTCATCCTAGTTCGGCATTTCCGTGAAATCTTTGCTATTGTTGTAGACATATCAAAAGCTTCTGATAGAGTCTGATATAAATCTTTAATTTCTAAACTGCCCTCCATCAGTTTCTCTCCTTCTATCTGTACCTTCATCTCTGATTTTCGATCTATAGCTGCGGTTGTAGATGACCACTGTTCTTCTTCTAAAGATATTAACAGTGGTGTTCCTCAGGGTTCTGTCCTGTCACTCACTCTTTTCCTTTAACTTATAAATGATCTATTAAGTTGTAGTTTCTGTCCTATCTACTCCTACGCCGATGATTCTACCCTTTACTTCTTCAGCCACTTCACACAGCGTCCCTCTCAACAGTCACGCCATGCTTCGCGTGGGACGGCTATGGTGCACCTGACCTCTAATCTCTCCACTTTCTCTGATTGGGGAAGAAAAAACTTTGTGGTCAAAAACCTAGTTCCTTCATTTGTCTATTCGTCGCATCTTCCACACGAATATCTCTATTTTTTTCTAACAATACACAACTCAATCCTTCTTCTTCTCTTAACATTCTTGACGTTTCCTTTTCTCGTGATCTTTCCTGGAAACATCACATATACTCTCTTTCCAAAACAGCTTCTAAGAGGTTAGGTGTGCTGTACCGCATCCGCAGTTTCTTCATCCCCACTCAGTTGCTGTCTCTGTACAGGGGTCTTGTCTGCCCTTGTATGGAGTACATGTATGGGGTGGCTCAACCCAAACAGCCGTGGTTGATCAGGTGGAATCAATTCCCCGTCTCTTACTGACTTACTGACTCTCTCTTCTCCGCAATGTTGTCTCACTCTCTTTACAATCGCTATTATAACGGATACTGCTCTTTTGAACTCTCTAACTGCAACCCTCTCACTTACGAATTATGATATAGGGTAAAAAAGAAATTGGTATTTATATGTGGTTACATAAGAATAAATATGGTTTATTTTCCATCTCCATAATTGTGTACCCCGTGAGTGAAAGGGTTAAGGAGAGCTTGCACCACCAGACTTCGGACATATTCTCATTCCTTTTCTGTCCAACTCTCTAATACAAAGGTTAATCGGTATTCTCAGTCTTTCATCTACTCAACCAGTCAACTCTGAAACAACCTTCCTCAATCCATCTTTCCTCCTGTCTATGACCTCCAATCTTTCAAACGCAGAGCATTCAGTTCTCTCGAAAAATCTAAACTTTGATTTCAGCTCTCTACTTCTCCTTGTATAGGGGGGGGGGGCATTTTTGAGGGCGTTCGCCCTTGGCCCCTCTTTCCTGCATGTATATATATATGTAAAGAACGACGCTTGTGTAGAAGAGCGTTCCGCACAAGATGAGGAGGGAGAACGAACAAATGAAAAATGAAGTTCATTTGTTCGTTCTCCCTCCT
Source organism: Bathynomus jamesi (assembly GCA_023014485.1). NCBI lineage: Eukaryota > Metazoa > Arthropoda > Malacostraca > Isopoda > Cirolanidae > Bathynomus > Bathynomus jamesi. Next base: position 690,735 of record JAJOZX010000235.1, read on the forward strand.
CATCTTGTGCGGAACGCTCTTCTACACACACACGTCGTTCTTTACATTAATTATACTGTGTGTTGGTTGCAGTTAAAATATATATATATATATATATATATATATACTGTATATACTGTATATACACGAGGGTTGTTCAAAAAGTAAGTTTACAAGGTGTTTTGAAGAAACTACAAGGCAAATAATTATTACAAGTATTTCAACAACTTATTACTATTTTTCTCCATAATCACGAAACAGATTCAAACATTTGTCGTAGTGTGGGACAATCGTTCCGATGACGGTCGAGTAAAATGTATGGGTCCTTAGTCTTTAACTAGTTTCGTACGGCCGCTTCTGCATCAGGATCGTTCTGAAATTGTTTAACTCCGAGGTGTCCCTTTAGGGCTGGAAACAAATAGAAGTCGCTTGGTGCAAGGTCAGGATTATGGGGGTGGGATGATCCATGATTTCCCAGTGGAACGATTCCAAAAGATTTGGAATTGTTTGATTTGCAGTGTGAGGGTATGCATTGTCATGCAAGAACACCACACCCTGGACGATTTCTTCTGATAGCCGTGCGGAGTCGCTGTAAAGTTTCACAAGAAGAAGTGGCATTTATTGTTGTGCCTTTCTGCATGAATTCAACATGCAAAACGCCTTGATGGTCCCAAAAAATCGTTGCCATCCCTTACCAGCTGATGGTGCAATCTTGAACTTTTTGGTTTGTGGTGACCCCGGATGTTGCCACACATGCCTAACAAAATATTATACTACCAACAACATTATTGTACTGTGCATAATGCACCTATAATTAACCTTGTAAACTATATATATATATATATATATTATATATATAGTGTGTGTGTGTGTATATACATATACACACCTTTGGTAAACTTCCGCCCGAATTGTTCATTCTGACGAAGCCCAGCAGCCCAGCGTCTTAACCACTAGGATGCCCAGGGTACCCATTTATCTACCAACCACTTTCTTTATTGTGTGGAAGGATGAACAGCTGGGTTTTGCTTCACGCCGGCTGCCGTCACTGGGTCTCGAACCTGTGGCCGATGGATTCGTTGTCAGCGACGCTAACCGCTATACCAACCGAGGCGCGTATATATATATATATATATATATATATATATATATACACACACACGCACACACACAATACCAGTCAAAAGTTTAAGTACACCTACTAATTTCCAATGTTTTGCTGCTTAGCTCATGACATAACTTCAAATGTAAACTTAACAGGTACTAGAGATGAATTTGCTTACCTGGCTTTCATATTATATGCTTCAGTACATCTGCCCTATGCACTGTGTTGTAACACAGAAGCGTCTTCAAAATAGCCTTCAAAATGTGTTAATTTACGTTTAGCATGCAACCAAAAATTAATGCCATTAGCTCTGCACGAATGTCCAAAAACAGTTTAAAAGTTTTTACTGGGGTAGTGTGTTTCTTCAGGAGTATGTTAATACATGTGTTCAGTTATTAACATGCGCTGCAGGTCTTTACATATAAAATCCTTGCAGAGGAGCTAACTGTGTAGTTTAAGGTATATTTCTGTGTTTCAAAAAGCAAAAATGGGTGTCAAAGCTCAGTTAACAACAGAAAAAAGACAGTCGATTGTAACTTTAAGAAATGAGGGCCAATCACTGAGGCAAATTGAAAAAAAAAAAAAAACTTTCTGTGAATGCGGTTGCTTGTGCCATTAAATGGTACGAAGAAACTGGTCAAAATAAGGACAGAAAAAGGTCAGGGCGACCAAGAACCACAACAGACTCAGAGGACAAGTATATCCGATTCACCAGTATGCGCAACAGACGCCTCACAGCACCTGAAATCAAAGCCTAGCTGAACAACTCCAGAAGTACAACAGTTTCAACATCAACTGTTCAGAGAAGACTAAGAGAGGCAGAATTAAAAGGACGAACTGCAGCAAAGAAACCAATGCTGAGACTCCAGAACAAAAAGAAAAGGCCGGGCTAAAAAACACCAAAAATGGACTGTTGAGCAGTGGAAATTTGTCCTTTGGACTGACGAATCAAAGTTCGAAGTTTTTGGATCCAAACGAAGAGTATTTGTGCGGCGCAGAGCGGGTGAAAGAATGACACAGCAGTGTGTTGTGCCAACAGTGAAGCACGGTGGAAAAAGTGTGATGGTCTGGGGATGTTTTGTAGGGGAGCAAGTTGGAGATCTCCACAAAGTCACTGGAATACTGAACCAACGTGGCTATCACAGCATTCTACAGCGCTATGCCATGCCATCCCATCTGGATTGCGACTAGTTGGCGAACAGTTCATAATGCAGCAAGACAACGATCCTAAACACACTTCCAAGCTGTGCCAAAATTACCTGAAGCAGAAAGAACGGCAACGTCAGCTCACAGTTATGGAATGGCCAGCACAGTCCCCGGATCTGAACCCCATCGAGCTAGTGTGGGATGAACTGGATCGACGAGTGAAAGCCAAGCAGCCATCCAGTGCTCAGAAGCTCTGGGAACTCTTACAAGAGTGCTGGCAGCAGCTTTCACCAGACTATCTTCTTTCTCTTGTTGAGCGCATGCCTCGAATTTGTTCTGCTGTAATTGCTGCTAGAGGCTATTTTGATGAATCTAAAATTTAGACTTTGCTTTTGGTAAATTGTCCTGATTTGTTGTTATTTAAGTTCCCATGTTTGTACTTATAAATTTGCGTCATGATAACTTAATAAATAAAAAACTTTAAACAAAAATTTGAAATTTATGAATATTTCTGGGTGTACTTAAACTTTTGACTGGTAGCGTGTGTGTGTGTGTACTGTGTATATATATATATAACGTAAAGAACGACGCTTTGTATAGGAGACTTATCCGCGCAAGATGAGAGCGAAAGAACGAAACAATTGAAAAAATGAGGTACCCACCCGGGAATCGAACCCGGGATCTTCCGATTGCCGGTCAGACATGATAACCACTACACCATAGGCCTCACCCAAACAAACGCTCGTAATTCCTCTACATACGCGCAGAAACCAATGCCCCAAAGGGGCACCTCCCGCATGCCGTAACATTTATACATTATAACTGCAAACACGCAGTATAATTAACGTAAAGAACGACGCTTTGTATAGGAGAATTATCCGCGCAAGATGAGAGCGAAAGAACGAAACAAATGAAAAAATGAGGTACCCACCCGGGAATCGAACCCGGGATCTTCCGATTGCCGGTCAGACATGATGACCACTATACCATAGGCCTCACCCAAACAAACGCTCGTAATTCCTCTACATACGCGCAGAAACCAATGCCCCAAAGATCCGGAAGATCCCGGGTTCGATTCCCGGGTGGGTACCTCATTTTTTTCAATTGTTTCGTTCTTTCGCTCTCATCTTGCGCGGATAAGTCTCCTATACAAAGCGTCGTTCTTTACGTTAATTATACTGCGTGTTTGCAGTTATAATGTATATATATATATATATATATATATATATATATATATATATATATATATATTGTGTGTGTATATATATACACACACACACACACACACACACACACACAATTGACTGCAATGTTATTAATCAAAAACATTCACTTTTCTTTTTAAATATTGTTTGAGTTTCCTAACTAATACTTAATTATATTACAAAACAAATTGGGTACAATTTTTTTAATAATTTTTTAAAGTTATGATGTCACACTAGGCCGGCGCAACAGCTGCTAAATTTATTTATTAGCATTATTAGTATTTTTTATTCACTATCAGCGAGCGCTCATTTTGATAAAGGTAATTAGCATTCTTACATAATTCACTCTTGTTTCTGAAATCGACCTTATAGTAAAGTTCATTCTCATTTCTTTGCTGACTAAGGGACACACACACACACACACACATATATATATATATATATATATATATATATATTAGACTAACACAGAGCATTGTTGTTTTCAACGGTGATGAACCCCATACAAAAGCCTCGTCAGTACTTTGACCCCTCCCTATTTGCTTGGCAATGTTGCTGCGAGCTATTCGTACACTGAAATGGACGTATGGGCGGAATGGTGTTCTCTGTAAAACGATGCTTCACTCTTCATACTTGCACTTAAACTATGAATACTTCGCTCAATAATATATATATTATATATATAATTATATATATATATATGAGAGAGAGAGAGAGAGAGAGAGAGAGAGAGAGAGAGAGAGAGAGAGAGAGAGAGAGAGAGAGAGCTGGAAAAGTACAGTCGCTCGTCTGACCGTGCCGCGAGCGAAATTTTTTTCACTGTTCACGATCTTTAATTGTTTTTGTAACAATAATGGAAGGATTTCTTTGCGTGTTAATAAGTAAATATAATTTTATTTATATTAAATTCCCTAAACAAGTTATAGGAAAATTAATTTTCAATTTTGGAGGGCTAAAAAAGAACATTTTTCTTGAAACATGAATATATTTTTCCTGCCACATATATATATATATATCTTTTTTTATGCAAGAAGGAGGGGCAAAGGGCGAATGCCCGCAGAAGCGCCCACCCCCCATAGAAGAAGAAGAAAGCCAAAATCAAGGTCCAGGGTTTTCGAGATGCCTGGACACTGCGTTGCGTAACGGTAACGCCGTAATTATTTTAGCAAAAGTAACGAGAATTTCCGTTACTCGTTACTCGTTACATACTGTTTTTTATGTGTGAAAAGTACAAATACATCTTTCGGCGGCGGTGGAATAGCCTGCATGACAGTCTTGTACTGCTTCTGAGTAATAAAGCTAAATTGAATGAACTCATGTGTGCTTTAAAGCTGCCCGCATTCAAGGAGTCGGAGATTGAGTACCTAGAAGAATACACTACTGTGGTAAAACCCTTGGCTGTGGCACTGGATCGCCTTCAAGGAGATCAGATCTGCTACTACGGTTGTCTTATCCCTACTCTCTTTGCTGTTGAGAAAAAACTTGAAAGGATTGCTGTATCATCATTGAGATACAGCCACCCATTAGTAGAAGCATTAAGTAGTGGATTCAGAAATCGATTCAAGAAATTCCTGGAACTTGACAGAGATGCCAATGTTGCAATTATTGCTGCATTAACAAATCCACACTTCAAGTGCAAGTGGCTCACTATAAGCGAGCGAACAAACAATGAGGCATGTAGAAAAATGGTGCAAAACATGCTGATATCAGCAATTAAAAATGAAAGTGACAGTGACAGATCACCTGAGGAGCCAGCTAAGACAGATGATGGTGCTTATAGCAGTAGCGACGATTTCTTTGAATATGGTCATGCTCCTGCTGACGTCAAGAAAGAAGACACCACAGCATCAGAGATGAAAGTGTTGAAATACTTCAATGATGACAGCACTGCACTGCAGCTGCAGTCACTTGATGGCTATCCTTCAATTAAGAAGCTCTTCCTCAAGTACAATACTCCACTTCCTTCCTCGGCTCCTGTTGAGCGTCTCTTCAGCTATGCAGGACATATTCATGCCCCTAAGAGAGGAAATCTTTCCGACAACACGTTCGAAAAATTAGTAATGCTAAAAGGAAACCCTAGGCTCCTAGCTACATTTAAAATTTAATTCTATACCTCTCAGCTAGAATATATTTTTGGAAATGTTTTTTTATTATTTTACATCAGCTGCTATTGAAATGTTTCTGTTTACTTCTATGTTTAATTTTCTGTTATTCAAATAATATTTTTTGTCAAAAATGTCCTGTTATCATTGTCTGTCAGAAATAAACCTCCATTTATCTAAAAACAGTTGCGTTTGTTTTTACATACTTTTTATACTTGCTTTAATATTCTAATTACGATATACAATTATGATATATGAATTTACCAATGTAACGAGTAACGAAAGTAACGACGTTACTGTAACGAGTATCGGTATCATCTTAAGATATTTTCAAAGTAACGATGTATCGGTATCGCCGGGGTCATTTTAAGAGAGTAACGAGTAACGGTAATGCTCGCCAATTTTGAGTAACGGTGCCCATCTCTGTATATATATATACCTAACCTTACCTTACAACCTTACAAAGGTTTCGCGTGATGATCTCTCATTTCGCGAAGGTCAAGCTTGTCGCCCCTCCTCTCGAATTGGCCTGGTGAAGTAGTGAGTTTGATTCTTGCGCTCTCCACCTCACATAGCCAGGTACGCCCGGCTCATCGGGGATTGTTCTGATCCAGGCGTCTAGTCTTCTTCTGAAGATTTCTACTGCAACTCCCTTCGTGTTTCTTAGGTCTTTGGGCAACTGATTAAACAGTTTTGGTCCTCTCACTACAAAACTATTTTCTTTCAGGGTTAAGGATGTGCCCTGTCTCGCTTTCAATTTGGGAATACGGCACAGTCTGCCGTTTCTACTGTCCACCGTTGTTTGGGGAGTTATAGGGTTCAGAGTAGAATTAGGGACTAGTTTCTCCATTATTTTCCAAGTGTAAATAATGGTGTATCGCTCTCTTCTCCTTTCCAGTGAGTATAGGTCTAGTTCGCGTAACCTTTCCCAGTAATTTAGTTCTTTGCACCCATTGATCTTGGCTGTGAAGCTTCTCTGGATCCCTTCCAGCTGTCTAATGTCTTCTTTTTTATATGGGGATGTTAGGACCGAGCAGTATTCCAATTTGGGTATTATTAGGGTTTTCAGTAGAGGAATCATTACATTCCTATCCCTTCGTTTAAAGGTTCTCAATATCTGTCCCGTTATTCTCTTTGCTCTGTTTACTGCTATCTTATTTTGTGTCTCAAATTTCGCATCATCCGTCATTACAACCCCTAAATCTTTTGCTTTGGGATTTCTCTGAATTTCCTGTCCATTTGGGGTATAATATTCCATGGATTTTAGGTCTTCTCTTTTTCCGTACCGTAATAGCTGAAATTTCTCGGTGTTAAACTTCATATTGTTGTCTTCCGTCCACTTGTAGATTGATTCTGTTTATGTCGGTTTGTAGGGATCTTATGTCTTCTGGGTTTCTTATTTTTCTACTGATCTTTGTGTCATCCGCAAAGGATGTTACTCTGCTGTCTCTGGTAACTTCCCCATCTATGTCAGTTAGCATGATTATGAAGAGTAGTGGAGCTAATACTGTACCTTGTGGTACTGAGCTGAGGACCTCTGATTCTGATGAAGTTACTCCTTGTACTGTAACGACTTGCCGCCGCTCACTAAGGAAATTATATATCCATTTCCCTACTTTTCCTGTTATTCCCATATATTTCAGTTTATGTATTATGATTCTGTGGTCACACTTGTCAAACGCTTTAGCAAAGTCTGTGTATAGCGCATCATAGTTTTCATTGCTTTCCAGTGAATCAATAATGTTTTTGTAGTGTTCCATTAGTTGTGAGAGGCATGATCTGCCTATATAAAATAATAATAATAAACAGGAACACCAGAGAAAAAATAAACTTTTAAAATTGCTCAAGGAATTCTACCCACAACTATGTATAAAAATTATATTCACCCCGTCTAAATCGATTTATCACTTATTTAAATACAAGAATGTTATTCCTACACTTCTTAAGTCATCCATAGTTTGCCAATACAAGTGTGACCACTGTATGGGGTTATATATAGGTAAAACAAAAAGACACCTAAAATCCCGTATTTACGAACAGCTCGGTAAATCGGTCCGTACAAATTTACTCTTGGCAAACCACCTAATTCCCATCCAATTTCACAGTCTAGTTTCGCCGTACTTGCTACCGGAAACTCTCACCTTTCGCTTAAAATTATGGGATCTTTGTTCATTTATAAATTAAAACCAGACCTCAATTCTGATGAATCATCGGTACTAATAAATTTTTATATTCTAATAACAAAAATGACATTATTTTCCTGGAGAAATATGCGCAACATACGAAAAAAATTGCATTTATATGCACATTAGTTTGCATGGCGCATTAGGGCATATCATACTCTGGGTTCAGGGTTGAAATTTTGGAAAAACAAAGTGCTAATATGTATTCCTATGTAAAAATTAATTCTAAGATGGGTTTATTATTTGCAACTTTTCCGAAAAATCTCATTTTCATGGTCAAAATCGCGATTTTCTGATTTGAAGGCCGCCTAACGCAGCCTCAGAGCACCCAAACCAAAGCGCGCAGCTGTTCTGCATATGATTTATCTAAAAGCTGCTTTTCTGACCTCATCTTTGCTTTCTTGCGTGCGTGTTTCAACACCTCTGGGTGCTGAAAAAATGTTTAGATTTCACGTAAAATTTAAGAATTTTAAGTTTTTCTTCAAAGAATAGGCGCGGCTCACCAGCTCTACTCTGATCGAGTAGCGGGAGACTTGCCACTTCCACGTGTAGGTTTACACGCCTGTTCTTCCTGGATCCCTGAAAAAGTGTCCTTATAAGATCTTATATTATGATCTTATGAGGACTTTCAGCTGTTATGAGCATTAACGATGGTTTCAGCCTCTTCATCAGCCACTCGAACCTGAAAAGCTCTTAAGTATGTCTTGCTTCGATCTGAACACTGGGAGCATTTCTCGATGGTGTATCCTGGCTCTCACCCACTCATCTCTCCGGACACAATCCCGACACCCATAATCCCGACACCCATAATCCCGACAGCCAAAATCCCGACAGGTCAAAATCCCGACAGGTCAAAATCCCGACAGGTCAAAATCCTGACAAAGCAAGAATAACGAAGCAGGCAACCAACCAACCAACCAAGACATTGATTGGTTACTTTTTGGGGGGAAACTGCTGAATAGTTTTATTTAATTCTAACTATTTTTGGGAAATCCGAGGCTAAAACTCATCCACACGGATTATTTTTTAATCAGTCTGTCCGCGGCCCTTCAACGAAATGGAGGAAATTTCCGAATTTCTGTTTGGTACTGCATACAGAAATACCTCTTTGGTTTCGCGGCATATGCCGCCAAATATCCATTGCTCCGCTAAAACTCTTCCCTTGTTGTTCTTACGTCTGCTGAAATACGTTTCGTTTATTTCTACAGTTTGACTTTCTCCACCAATTACGGCTGGCTCTTTCAAGCCTGAATCGGCACACACCTGTAATTAAGTTGATAAGGTTAGGTTAGGTTAGTTAGGTTAGGTTAGGTTAGTTAGGTTAGGTAGGTTAGGTCAATTATATGTTTATGGTGGGTTAGCTTACCTCTCTTAAATAATTATTGAAATCTACTGCAGTTGTGTGGCTTATACATAACTCTTTTTCGCAATATTTCATTGACGTATATTCTTGTGACCACGAATAAATTTCTATATTATGTCGGAATTTATAAATAATTGTCGGGATTTTCGCCTGTCGGGCTTTTTGGCTGTCGGGATTTTGGTTGTCGGGATTTTGGCTGTCGGGATTTTGGCTGTCGGGATTTTGGCTGTCGGGATTCTGACCCAGACCCGTATCCTGGCTCTCACCCACTCATCTCTCCTCTCGTGACCGTACACAGCTTGGGAAGCAGTTGAGACTTCCTGTACGGCTCTCTCGCAGGACTGAGTATGAACAGAGAAAGCGTCCACTTTGAGTGGAGTTTTCCTGAGATCCTCGAGCTCAGTCAAGGTCATCTTGCAGGTGAAAATAGGCTCGTAAATATTCTCTGATTCCCAGTTGATGAGATCCTTAGGTGAAGTGGCTTGCAGATTGACTTTGGGATTTTTATGGGGCCTCACTGTCGTATCACCAAAGTCTCTTCCTTCTCTGAACTTCTCTATCTGGCTCACAGCAAAAGCTCTCTGATGCTCATCCTCACTGCACAGGAATGAAGCCAGGATGTTCTCAGGATGTGCGTGGTAAGCTCCTCTTATCACTGCAGCAGAGATGATGTTCCTGACCTCGGTAGTCTGGTTCCTCAGCAGCCTCAGGCTTGAAAAAACGTGTGCAGGACCAAATTTGAGGTGGTGCTTCACTTTGATGTCGTAGTACATTTTGAAGTAGAAGTTAAGGCAGAACTTCACGAGGACCTCGAGCCTCCTCAACACCTCCCCCTTCAGTCCGTGCTCCCTCATCCACAACAGCAAGATGGCCTGTGCAGTAGTGAGCCACCTGGATTGGTTCAGAGGTCCGCACTTGAGACCAGCCAAATGTGGACTGAGACTTCCAGACTTGATGGCTTTGATCAGAAGATAACAGTTGCGCTGGTCTGTGGAGAGAGATTTGACTATCTCTACTGGCGGCTCTATGATATCTTCAGTTCCTTCCACTGGTTTGAAGTTGAAGTTGACCTCAAGTTCATTCACTTTCTCAAGAAGTTTTCCAATAAGCCCACTGAAGCCTGACCGGGGAGTCACAGGGCAGTCCAGCTTGATGATTAAGTGCCTCAGGGGGAGCTCGTTCACATGGAGCTGACAGATCATCCAGTGGCACTTGCGACCCAGCATCTTCTCCAATAGGGCTATGGCTCCTCCAGACCACCCCATGTTGGTGTTGGTAGAGTCTCCTCCAATCATTACAAGGCTCTCGTCAGCTCCGTGATCCAGAAACCACTCATGCAGGCCCTGAGTGATCTTATGAGCAGGCTTTTCTCCTTCCTCAGGTTCCTCGGGAGTGAAATGGAAGAGGTACTTTCTATGAGGCTCCCACGTGATAGTGTAATGCTCCTCGATCACTTTGCCAGGATGAAATCTCTCTGTCACTTCGTCATATTTCAACACCTTTGTGTTCCTATCCTGCTTGCCATCAAAGAATATCCCAGAGATCTTCTCCTCCTATGACCTCTGCGTGAGAGCTTCAACTGATGAGGCCATTACTTCCTCCTTGGCCCTCCAGACTTTCATGCCATCTATGGCCAAGTAAGCCTTGTCTTTGGAAAGATGACCGGCCTTGATGAGGTCGTTCAGGAAGCCAGTGGCAACTGCAGCTGCCGGAACATTTGCCACCCTGTACCTCAAAGCTGCTGAAGCTGTCCCTTGGATCTTCATGTAGTTTCGTGTAGCAGAAGTTGGCGTTTCAGCAGGTACTTCAGCGGGAACGTCCATAGGAGCTTCAGTAGCCTCAGCATTGCCAGAGGCTTCTTTTGCAGCTTCTTACAAGTTTGGCTCTTCGTCCTCCTCAAAGTCTTTCATGAGAAGCTCCTCATTAGTAGCCTCCTCTTTCTTCTTCCTCTTCACAGCAGAAGCTTCTTCAGCCTCCTTCCTCTTCGCTGCTTTGATCTGTCTCCTGCTGTCTTCGAAGTCTACAGAAGACATCTGGATTCCTGAAGCTTCGGAAGTCTTCACTCTCTGGTAGTACAGCCACTGAAGGTCCAGTTTAGGAATCTTCACCTCCAAAGGACAGTTACAGTTCACATGGGCCTTGACTCTTGAGGGAGCATCCTGAGCATCCACTCCCCTCTGAGCCGCACAAGAAGATCTGATGCTTGCAAACGCAGACTTCACAGAGTTTATCCAGATCAGCCATCCTCTTCTCCTGGGTAGCAGACAGACTTAACTTTCCCGTTCACAACGTCTGTCATCTTGTGTTCAGGTTGTGTTCAATTGAACATTCGGTATTTCAACATAGAAGAGAAAACCGCAATTTTGAACATGATAACGCGATTTTCGGGAAAACTTGCAGAAAAGAAACCCCTCTTAGAATTAAATTTTATATAAAAATACATATTAGCCAGAGTGAAATTCGGACTCGGAAAAGTATGATATGCTCTAATGGCGCATGACCGTTATTTAGTTTACACCGCTCATGACGCCCGGATACGAGGTTGCTGTGCGGTTCCCGGTTAATTGAATGCCAGGTTAGGTCAATTTAATGGCCGGTTAAGTCAGCTGTACGCCCTTGACGATTGGTTAGGTTAGGTAGTGATATTTTCGTTAACACTAACGAAAATATCATGACTTAACCTAACCAATCGTCAAGGGCGTACAGTTGATCTAACCGGGCAGTCACTTGACCTAACCTGGCATTCAATTGACCTAACCGGGCATTCAATTGACCGGGGTCAACTCGCAAGTAGATAGATCACAGCACTGCATTATCATATGCTCACGCTACAACAATAATGTTCAGACTAAACTAGGTCTAAGCAGGCAACAAATAAACATTAATAACAACAAAAATTACTGTTTATGCGAGTTCGTATGGAGAAAAAGGTATACAAATGAAGATTTATTTATTAAAATATTATTAAATATTGCTAATTTTAATGAATAAAGGATATTATCTGCGTTTCATTTTGTAAAACCCACTACATAACACTACATAATTTAGATAACGGTCATGTGCCATGCAAACTGGTGCGCATATAAATGCAATTTTTTTTCGTATGTTGCGCATATTTCTCCAGAAAATAATGTCATTTTCGTTATTAGAATATACAAATTTATTAGTATACAAATTTTCAGCTAAATCCCGTGGGGTCGTCCATTTGGAAAAGATCCGTTTATTTTATTTATTTACCTTTAAGTTTTAATGCTTTTATACTGTATGTTCGTAGTTACTTTTTATAATTGTAACTTTATTTTAATTTCATCTATTTACCTTTTAGTTTTAATGCTTTTACATTTTCTTAGCTACTTCTTATAATTTTAACTTGTTACTTTAAATTGTTATTGAGCAACTTACACTTGCAATTTGTATTTTGTATGTAAATTGGCCTCTTAGTGTTTTAGCCCTGAAGATGGAATTAGGGCATTCCGAAACGTTGGTACTGATTAAACCGTGAAGGATGTTTATGTTTTCTCTGGTGTTCCTGTTTATTATTAAACTGCTCTTTCCACGCCATTAATCAATAGCCAATATATATATATATATATATAGAGGGTGTCCCATAGGTCCGGCATCATAGGAGAAATTCATATTTTTCTATTTCTACAAACCATAATTCATATTTTTCTTATGCTCGGGATGCCAATTTCCCGTCCACCATTCTGTTCAGTGACGAGGCTGTTTTTTATGGAAATGGTGAGGTAAATCGACAGAACACCCGCTACTTGTCTCAAAACAACTCTCACTGGTATACCTCTTCAAAGGAACAAGGTGCATCTCGTGTGATGGTATGGTGTGGCATTTGGAAGGATCGCATCATAGGCCCCCTCTTTTTCGATGAACATGTCACTGGAGGAACCTACCTACGTATGCTCAAGGAAGAAGCATTTCCCAGTGTCTTCAACGAAGAAAGAAATTTCCCAACATGGTTCCAGCAAGACGGCGCTCCTGCACATTACAGCACCCAAGTAGGGGAACACCTGTACCAACAATTTCCTGGTCATTGGATAGGACGTCGAGGGCCTGTGGAATGGCCAGCTAGAAGCCCGGATCTCACGCCACTAAATTTTTATCTCTGGGACCGCTTGAAAGCGCTGGTATACGCAGAGAAAATTAGGAGTGTTGAACATTTGCGGCAGCGCATTATTGGGGCATGTAACACCATTACTCCTGACATCATTCACCGTGTGCTTGCTGACTGGGTATCACGTCTGAATTTGTGTATTGAAAACAATGGTGGACATATTGAGCACGTTCTGTAAATAAAAGCTTTTGTTTTGCCTTTTTTTATTATTTTTCCTATGATGCCGGACTTATGGGACACCCTGTATATATATATATATATATATATATATATATATATATATATATATATATATATATATATATGTATGTATATATACATATATATTTGATAAAACCGCAGTGTCATGCGGTAACTTATATTTAAGGTAGGGAGCATTGTTGGACTGTGGTTACTTGCAGTTTCAAGCTATATACAGTATATATATATATATATATATACCTTTCAACCTTTCAAATGTTCCGTGCGATGATTCCTCATTTCACGAAGGTCAAGCTTGTAGCCCCTCCTCTCGAGTTGGCTTGGTGAAGTAGAGGGTTAGTTTCTTGTACTCTCCACCTCACATAGCCAGGTACGCTCGGCTCATCTAGGATTGTTCTGAACTAACTGTCTAATTTTATTTTGAAGATGTCCACCGCAATACACACACGTGTTCCTTAGTTCCTTGGTCAGCTGGTTAAACAGGCTTGGTCCTCTCACAACAAAACTATTTTCCTTCAGGATTAAGGATGTTCCCTCTCTCGTCTTTAATTTAGGAACACTACACAGTCTTCCTTTTCTATTTCCATATACTCGTATATAGGGAGAAAACTCTTCAGTTGAAACAACTGAATATATGGTCAACTATTAGTGCACTGTACTAAACGTTTAATCCAACTACACTCGGGTTAATCCAACTTTTATGTGGTTGCACCAATTATAATTATTTAAATTTTTTATCAGAAAAACGAGCACGGTTAGGGCAACCTCAGTATCGTGTAATGATATAATATAGTTGGATTAACTATTTAATATAGGGTGCTAATTTATAGTTATTTTAAGTAGAGATTTATCTGTGATATATGTTTTACAACACTAAATATGACATCACGTCTAATACATACATTAAGATAAGGATGTGTAAAAAGAAAATGAGTTCCATAATTTGGGGTGGTAAAAATCAAAGTTTTGCGGCATCTCGGCAGATGAACCTTGAAAGCGTGATGACTTTCTTTTAGGATCTGACCGGGCGACCGTTCACACGAGCAAAAACAACATTTCATTGTAATTCTAATGAATATAAACTACTGCAAATGCGGATAGTAAAAGGCGAAAGATATTTTCCCTTCTTATCCTTTCTACATTCTCTTTTCTCTCGTTCCTTCGCAAGGATTTCCTAAAAAAAATTATAAAACGATTGTTTTTTGTGGTGTCCCTCTCAATATAAAGTGTGCATATCCATTTTCGTGTAGTTTCACTGGTTCAACCGTATCATTTTGCTTCGCTTCATGGAATGTCTTCTAAAGCGTGAAACTTTTATTCTGATCTCCTGATTAACTTTCACGTTTTTGTCAAATATGGTGCTGAAACTTAGTAATCGGTTAGGACAGCATTCACTGTCAAGTTTCTCTTATGTTGAATGTGCGTAAGTAATTTATTTCTATTGTACTTTTCCCCGAGTATCGTCAATGTATAAATGGTTTTAATCTATTGAAGGATAGTATAGTATTTTTTATGTGAACGTTATACTCCGCTAAAATTTAATCTGCGTAACAAATATTCCGTTTCGATTTAACAACACTGAAAATGAAAGCGTTACTGTTTTACAAGTGAATTAAAATTAGATAAACTGAGTTCTGTAAAGGGGTTAAATGTGTTTTTGCTTCAAATAAACAATATAAATTTAATATTTTTTCCCTGACACGCAAAATATGATCAGTATTTTGAAAAACTGGAATAAAACACTCATTAACTTTTAATTATTTTAGTTAAATTTAATTTAACGTAATTAACTAATGCGAGGAGATGAATGAAAAAGGAATCTCCTTTCTATGCCATCCAAACAAACGTGCAATTATTATTTTTTAATGACTTTACAACCTGCCCTGCGTTCCCGCATAAAAACAAGACTTTTGAGATTTCAAAAGTAGTCTCGTGTGAACATAAAATGAACATTAGAGTGAAAACTCGATTCATTTGCCGAAAAACTTTGTGAAGGTCTCAAGTCTTGAAAATGGTGAGATTGTTTTTAAGTAAACTGAAGAAATTCCATTTTGAGGTTTGGTTTTTTTAAATTTAACGTAATTTTATTTTATTTTTTGTGTGTGTATGTTTCGGGTAAAGTTTTAGGCACATAATTTAAGTGAATGGTTACGCTTAATAATAATAATAATAATAATAATAATAATAATTTATTTAAGAGAAAAAATAAATTTTTTGGATATATTTAGTTAAATTTTCTGGTGTAACAAATAAGTAAACCCCTTCCGGTTGTACGATATCGTTTTCAGTGCGTTTACGAATCAGTTCCTCAAAGATGGATCGGAGGTTTGTTTTTACATGCAGGGAACAACGCTCCCATGCATCATTTTCTCCTGATATATACATATATACTATATTATTTTACTTATACTGGGAGAAATTATTCCGTATATATTATTTTCAGACTGCTCCACCATTAGCTTCAAACTTACTTCGTCTATATTATATATTTATTTTAAAAATGTGATTATTTTATCAAATCTTCTACGGAACGTTTAATGCTTGCAAAATTAGTATGTATGTATATGTTTTAGTTAAGGTATTTGTTTATTTTGTTTGTTTACCTTTTAGTTTTAATGCTTTTATATGTTCCTAGCGACTTTTTATAATTGTAACTTTATTTTAATTTCATCTATGATATTTACCTTTTAGTTTTAATGCTTTTACATTTTCTTAGCTACTTTTTGTAATTTTAACTTGTTACTTTAAATTGTTATTAAGCAACTTACATTTGCAATTTGTATTTTGTATGTTAATTGGCCTTTTATTGTTTTAGCCCTGAAGATGGAATTAGTGCATTCCGAAACGTTGGTACTGATTAAACCGTGAAGGATGTTTATTTTTTCTCTGGTGTTCCTGCTTATTATTAAATTGCGTTCTCCAACATTAAATTTTTAGGTCGAAGATACTCAGATTTTCATTTAATGTTAAAATGTTAAAATATTTCTATGTTATCTATAAATTATCAAGCACTGTTCTTACCACACACACACACACACACACACACATACATACACACACACACACACACACAAAACCATATACATAGAACAGAACGACCGTAGTGGCGGAGAGGACATACAATTTTACTACCTTAAACTATACCCAATCTATCAACATATGCGTCTAATCGATTTTTAAACATGTTTATAGTCGTGCTACTAATTACTTCTACCGGCAAACTATTCCACCTATTTACTATACTATGCGTAAAAAAGTTTTTGCCAACTGCTGTCTCGAACCTTCTACTTGTCAACTTACACCCGTTATTTCTAGTCCTATTATATTGAGATATTTCGAAAAAGCTATCTCTGTCTACGTTATCGAACCCATTCATAATTTTGAAAACCTGGATTAGATCACTCCTAGGCCTCCTAGTCTCGAGTGTAGTCAATTTTAACTCTTTAAGCCTATCCTCGTACGACTTCGACCGAAGCGACGGAATCATCTTAGTTGTTCGTCTTTGAACTCTTTCGATTTTGTCTATATCTTTTCGCATATGCGGATTCCAAAATTGGATCGTGTACTCCAAATGGGGTCTAACTAATGATTTATAAAGAGGAACAATAATATCGCGCGATTTGTACTCAAAATTCCGAGCTATAAAACTAGCACTTTGTTCGCTTTATTGACCGCTGCTGTACTTTGTTTCGCACTTTTAAATCACCAGTGACTATAATTCCTAAATTTTTTCCAGCTCTACGTTTGCTAATTCCTTCCATGACATACTATACGCAAAATTACCGTTACGCGAACCTATATCTAAAATTTTGCACTTATCGAGTTAAATCTCATTTGCCATGTGACTGACCAATCAACGATTTTATTCAGATCTTCCTGGATTTTACCTCTATCTTCGTCATTAATCGTCCTACCACCCAACTTCGTGTCATCCGCAAACTTTGAAACTGTACTGACTAGGCCGACATCTAAATCGTTAATATATATAAGAAAAAGCAAGGGACCCAATACAAAACCCTGAGGAACGCCGCTCGCTACATTAGCCCAACACGACTCCGCTCCATCAACGACCACCCTCTGTTTCCTACCTCGCAACCATTCTTCTATCCAATTTATTACTACACCCCCTAATTCCATGAGCCTTAGTTTTTTCAATGAGTCTTTTGTGCGGTACGGTGTCAAACGCTTTTTCAAAATCTAAATACACTACATCAACCGTCCGATGACTATCGTAAACTTCAACCACGCTTTGAAAATTTGTTAAAAGATTAGTTAAGCAAGATTTGTTTCGCCTAAAACCGTGCTGCGTATTTCTAATCAAGTTATGCAATTCCAAGTGTTCGACTATACGATCCCTAATTATTGATTCCAGTAGCTTACCTACAACAGACGTTAAACTGATTGGCCTATAATTTCCCTCCGCACATTTATCGCCTTTCTTAAAGGTAGGTGTTACATTTGCTAACTTGAAATTATCTGGTACGCACACCTCAGAAATAGACGCATTAAAAATCTTTGTTAGCGGCACAACAATGCTTTCTTTTAATTCTTTTAGTTGTATGGGATATATGGAATCCGGCTCCGGTGATTTACGCATTTTCATTTTATCAATATAGTGCATTACTTTCCTTACACTAACCACAATAATTTTCCAAAATATTACCATTGTCAATAGGTATTATGTCTATGACCGTAGGGATATTCGTTACATCTTCTATTTTAAAAACTGACGTAAAAAAATTCGTTTAGCAAGGTAGCCATTTGCTTGTTTTCAGAAACTAGCTCTCCGTTAACATTTTTCAACGGCCCCAAGATACTTTTTACCGGATTTCAATTGTTGACGTATTGAAAGAATCGCTTGGGGTTTTCTTTACCGTCACGAGCTATGGAGATTTAAATTCGCAATTGGACTTTTTTATTACACTTTTCGCTTCACGCCTTAGAGATATGTAGTTGTTTCGTAACCACAAATTGTCTTTGTCACACTTTTGTAGCCTATAAGTCCTATCTCTACTCTTTATAATATCTCCTACTCTAGAAGTAAACCACAAGGGCTTGTTGTTTACTTTCGCACGCTTAATTTTGTACGGTACACATTCCTCATTTATAGTCCTAAATACTGTTTCAAACGATTCTCACATTAATAGTTTTGCGTTGGAGATCCCCATTACGTTTTCCCAGTTGACGTGCGACAATTCATTTCGAAATTTACAAAAGTCTGCGTGCTGGAAGTTAGGAATTTTAGTCGAGTTAGATGGTTTCGAATGATTTACTGAGACGACAAACTCTACCATATTGTGATCGCTAAACGGTTCTATTACTTGAAGATCCGTGATTAGCCTATCATCTGTAGTTATTACTAAATCTAAAATACTGTTCAACCTCGTAGGTTCCCCAACCTTTTGAATAAGAAAGCTATCCTCGAGAAAATAATGTATAATGTGTATATATATATATATATATATATATGATTGTTGTTGTTGTTGGTTAGCCGATCAGCCCATCCTGATCGAGCAAGCCGGCGGCACGCAGGTAACCGAACGCCCTCTTTGGAGTGGACCAGAGGTTTAGCGCACTAGTGATGTTGTGTTGTGTTCTTTGTTCTGCTAGAGCAGTACAGTGTGTCATAATGTGTTCAATTATTTGTGTTGTGTCGTGGCACAGGTGGCAGGTGTCGTCTGTGGAGTTGTCTAGTCTGTGTTTATATGTCTGTAAGTTGGGGGTGATGTCCACATCAGAATTGTGCTAAGTTAACTCGATCCGATCTCCTCAGACTGGTCTCTGACCTATCAATGGGTGGCGGCTTCGCACCTAGTACCGCATTCGGACCGAGTAGTGTCAGTGCTTTGTGGGTTAGGTGGTGTGTGTGTGTGTGTGTGTGTGTGTGTGTGGTGTGTGTGTGTGTGTGTGAGTTTTCTGTACTGTGTGATGTCTCTGGGCGTGGTATGGAATGGAGTATTTGGTTATAATGTCTCTCTGGTGTTACCTTAATGGTGCGAAGTGTTGGTGCATGATTGTACATGTAGTGGCAAGGGTGTTGTGGGTTAGTTGTCGCTGCTGCCATGAATTATGTTCCCTCATATCTAAATGTTTCCTAACTCTTAGTATTTTTGTTTCTGTGTGCAGGTGTTCTATTGGTGTTGTTTGAGTACATCCTGTAATGATACGAAGTGCGTTGTTTTGTATTGTCTGTAAGGTGTTTATGTGTGTGTTTGAGATAATGGGTGCCTAGCATGGGCTAGCATAGTCCATAACTGAGCTAATATATTGTTTGTAGATGAGTGATGTTGTTTCCTGATGGTGTCCAAAGTTTGTGCCTGTTAATACCATAAGCGTGTTAAGTCTTGACGTACATTTGTTTTTAATGTCCTGAATGTGGTTTGCAAAAGATAATGATGTGTTGTATGTGACCCATGGGCGTCCGGAGGGGGGGACAAGAGGGGGCAGTTGCCCTTCCTTGGAAATTTGTGTTTGCCCACGCAACGACTTCTATAATTCTACTGCAGCTCAGTCAGTGTTTCCACATTCAAGGAAATGTCGTTTACTTTACCTTTACTTTACCGAAGTGCCGTGTCGTTGAACTTAGAAGTGTTAAATAAACTATACTGAAAGATATAGTAATGGAATTATTTGCAAAGATCATTATATTGAGTGTTTCATTTATTTTTTTCTCTCGAAAACCTTTTGGTCAATTTCACTGAAACTTACACGATTATAGTTAATCATAGTATCATATAACATATAAAAAAAGGACTTGACTGGTAGCAAAAAAATGTACTTAGTAATACTAAGTACATAAATTTAGCACCGAAAGCAGGCTATGATAAGGGGAGATGACGGTTTTTACTCGTAGTGGTCGCAGTGCATTTTTTTTCTACCTAATAAAGAACTAATAAGAACTAATAAGTTAGTTTTGCCACCCCCCCTTGCGAAAAATCCTGCGGACGCCCCTGATGTGACCCAAAGTATTTTGGTCCTGTGAGTGTGTGGAATGTTGGTGTTGTTTAGTGTAATCTGTGGAGTTATCTGATGTTCTTTTGTGTTGCTTGTTAGCAAGGTGATGGGTGATTTTCTGGGCGCTACTTTGAGTCTATTCTGTGTGAGCCAATCTTGTATACTGTTTATGTATGCTTGTAGGTTATTTGTAGTGGTGTCGATGTTGTTGTGGGTGGATGTTAGAGTGATGTCATCTGCATATGATGATAAGGTAAGCTTGTTATCTTTGGGTGTTGGAATGTCATGCATGTATAAGTTGAACAGTGTTGGTGAGAGAACAGAGCCTTGAGGAACCCCGTTCGGAAAAAGCTTGTTTTTGCATGACTTGCCATTAAATGTGATATGTGAATATTTTCCTGATAGATAGTTGCTTAGCCACCTTTTGGTATTATTGTGCATGTTTCTGTTGAGTATTTGTTTATGAGAAGGAAACGTGGGATAGCATCAAATGCTTTACTAATGTCTATTGTTGCTAATAGTGTAGGTTGAGCTGGTCGTCTGGAGTTGATGCTATCCATAATGTGCTGCGTGAGGTTAGTGAGTAATGTCGTGGTTGAGTGGTGAGGTCAGAATCCATGTTGAGTAGGCGATAGTGGTATGTGTGGGTTGTTGATTTGTAAGATTAGTCTTTCTGTTACTTTGGAAGGTGTGCATAGAAAAGTAATAGGTCTATAGGAAGCTGGTTCTGTTGGATTTTTGTTTGGCTTGAGTAGTGTCATAATTTTACCTTGTTTCCTTATGTCAGGAATAATACAGTGTTGGTATGAATATGTGCTGATATTTGTGAAAGCTAGTATTCCCTGTGGGCCCAAGTGTTTAAGGTGTATGTTAGATATGTTGTCTGGTCCAGTAGCCTTCGAATTTTTAATGTTTTTGATGATCTTGGTAGTCTGGTCTGTATTGAAGGGTGTAATGGTCGTGTCGAGTCTGTAGGTTTTCTTGTGTTTGGCTGTTTGTCTGTCTGCGTGTTTCTGGTTGTTGTCTCTGTTTAAGTGACCTATCTTTGCGTAGTGATTAACTAGAATGTTAGCTTGTTGTGTGTATGTTGGGATATTATTTTGGCTGCGACAGATAGCCGCGTGTGAGGTGTGAATGCCACTGTTAGAGTGGGTAATGCTGTTTATAGTCTTGTATAGCCTAGATGTATCTGTGGAGTGGTTCAGTGTTGTTATGAATTTCCTGACTGTTTATGTTTGTTTTTGTTTAACTTTGTTGTTTATTTCTGTGTTGAGCTGTTGTATCTGCTGTTTTATGGCTTCTGTGTGTTGTGTTTGTGTGTTATGTTTGAGGTTGTTATGTTGCCTAATGAGGTGGGCTATTTCTCTAGTGTAATTTGGGTTGTATTTCCTGATGTTGCCCTTGGGTATGTATTTGTTTGCATTATTGATGATTTGATTGAATGTCTTGAGTGTTGTATTGATGTTTATGATGGGTGTGCTGTTTAATGTGGTGAATTGTTCCTCAGTCTGTATTTTGAACTGTTCCCAATCAGCTTTCAGCTTTCTGCCACCCAACTTCGTGTCATCCGCAAACTTTGAAACTGTACTGACTAGGCCGACATCTAAATCGTTAGTATATCTAAGAAAAAGCAAGGGACCCAATACAAAACTCTGAGGAACGCCGCTCGCTACATTAGCCCAACACGACTCCGCTCCATCAACGACCACCCTCTGTTTCCTACCTCGCAACCACTCTTCTATCCAATTTATTACTACACCCCTGATTCCATGAGCCTTAGTTTTTTTTCATTCAGTCTTTTGTGGGGTACGGTGTCAAACGCTTTTTGAAAATCTAAATACACTACCAGTGGCGGTTCCTCATATGGGCAATATGGGCAGCCGCACAGGGCGGCATTTGTGGAGGGGCGGCATGAGCGCCTGCAAAAAAAATAAAAATAAAAATAAGAATAAATAAATAAAGAAATAAATAAAAATAAAAAATAAAATAAAATAAATAATAAAAGATCAATAAATATATTTTTATAATAAAAAACCATCTATTGCATTTTCCATAAACCTTCCCATAAAAGACCTAAACAATGCAAAATGCTTCCAGATTAATATTATTGGGAATAAAGGCCCATACTTTAACATATGTAATGTTATTTTTCTGGGTTTGGTTAAATAGTGAAATGTATATTATTTATTACAGAACGAATCTTCACACTAAGCCACTAAGGTCTGTCAAATAACCGCAAATGGATAAGAAGAGGTCAAAGCTATCAGGTGCTCAGTTTAGAAAAAAGAGGAAAGAAGAAGAGGAGAAACGAGCAAAAGATAAAGGTATAGAGCTATGTCATCTACTCTTCACTGCTATATTGCACTGCTATTTTGTGATATAGCTTTCTGAGTCATTTGAAGTGTACTATTATGTATATAATTAGCCATTAACCAAGGAGGTTGTATTATTCATTTGTTTCCTATTCTAAAAGTTTAATAAATTGTGCTTAATAACATGTTAAATTAATTGTACTAGCCTATTCATGCATTGGTCTGTTATGTTCTATTTTACTATTTGCAGGGGCACTTTTGAAATATTTTGGAACACCCTCTGCCACTAGCCAGGATGAGAAGCCGTCTACTTCTGCCATTATTGAGGCTGAGGAGCCATCTACCTCCTCAGCCTCACATATGTCTCCACAAATGCAGTCTGATCCTGAGGATGAAGACCCATTTGCTTCTACTTCTCCCCGGCAGGACTCTTCAGGTGAGTTTGTGTGCACATATGTCTGTGAGTGTGTGCGTGTGTGTGTATGTGTATGTGTGTGCATCCCTGCAAAGCATTTTGCAAACAGTTATAAATTATAATGTTATTATCACTGGGTCTGGGTTACTGGGTATGTGTGGTGTTTCACCACCATAATTCCATAACACCACCACCATAACAAAGTGCTGTGAATAATGTGTTATCTAACTTAGGTGTGTATACTAATGAGTAATGCTCTTGTTCTTTCTATTAGAAAGGCCTGGAGCAGAATTGCCTCCTGAGGATGAGTCTCTGTCCACCGACCCTGCTAACTGGCCTTCAGTTCTGACTGAGAGAATTCGGACACAACTGGTTTCCAGGGGACCAAGCCAAGTACCATCTGCCTTTGTATTCCCTACAAACGACAGTGACGGAAGATGTTTCCACCATCAATACTTCAGGAAGTTATTGGTTAGTGGGGAAAATATAATCAGAAGTTGGTTGGTCTATTCCTTAAAAAACAACAGCCTTTTCTGTTTCTGTTGTACATTATTTTCCAAGAGGAAAATAAATTTAACAAGTTTGGGACTCTCGGACTGGAAGCATGCAAGCTCATTGCTCACATCACATGACAACAGTTCAGAACACCTAAATTCTATGAAAATCTGGAAAGAACTGGCAGTGAGGATGAGAAAGGGGGAGACCATTGACAAGCAGGAGATGGCACTTCTGGAGGCTGAGAAGTTGAGATGGAGAGCGGTGCTGACACGTCTCACTGCTATTGTGCATTCTCTGGCAGTTAGGAATTTGGCACTAAGGGGACATACAGAAAAATTGTTCTCACCATCAAATGGCAATTTTCTGAAAGAAGTTGAACTGATGGCACAATTTGATCCTATAATGCAAGAGCACATTAACCGTGTCCAAAAAGGGACCTCCAGTCACACCAGCTACCTCGGCCACCACATACAAAACGAACTCATTGATTTGTCGAGCAGCAAGACCATTTCAGCAATGGTGAGCGACATCAAACAATCAAAGTTTTTTTCAATAATTCTAGATTGCACTCCAGATATCAGCCACACTGAACAGTTGTCAGTTGTGATTCGGGTTGTGTCACTGGAGGGGAAGCCCCATATAAAGGAACATTTCATGGGGTTTTTGGAGGCAGAGGAGTCCACTGGTCAACATTTGGCATCTCTGATTCTGAAGAGACTGGAGGAGCTAAAAGTTCCTTTCATGGACTGTAGAGGACAATCATACGACAACGGGGCCAACATGAGGGGAAAAAACAAGGGTGTTCAATCCAGGCTCCTAGAAATTAATCCCAGAGCTCTGTTTGTTCCATGTGGGGCTCATTCTCTGAATTTGCTTGTGGCCGATGCTGCTAAGGGATCTATTGATGCCACAAGTTACTTTGGCATCTTGCAGAAGCTTTACAACTTGTTTTCAGCCTCCACACAACGATGGGCCATTTTGAAAAAACATGTGAACATCACACTGAAGATGTGGTCTGATACAAGGTGGGAAAGCAAGATCAAGAGTGTGGAGCCCCTGAGATATCAGGCAGCTGCAGTGAGAGATGCACTGATCGAGGTGAGGGACCACACCAAAGACTCTGTAATAAAGGTCGAGGCTCAATCTCTGTCAGAGGAGGTTGGGTCATACCGCTTCGCCATTTGTTCAGTGGTGTGGCATGACCTGTTGTGCCAAATTCAGCATGTGAGCAAGCAGATGCAGTCTCCTAGCATGCACGTTGATGTTGCAGTAAATCTCCTAAAAAAAACAGAGAGAGGTCTCCGCAATTACAGGGCAACAGGTTTTGTGGCTGCACAAATGGCAGCCACAGATATCTGTGAACAAATGAATGTGGAGGCTGTGTTAAAACAAAAACGGCTGAGGTCCACAAAGCGGCACTTCTCCTATGAAGCATCTGATGAGCCCTTGATTGATGCTTTGAAGAAGCTGGAGGTGACATTTTTCAATGCAGTGGTTGATGCTGCAACATCAGCCATTCAGGAAAGATTTTCCACGTTGGAAATTGTGGGAGAGAAGTTTGGAGTGCTGACACATTTCCAAAATCTCACATTTGAGGAGCTGACAGAACAATGTGTGAACCTTAGTACTACACTACACTTTAAGGGACAATCTGACTTGGATGGCAGAGAGCTTGCACAGGAGCTGAAGAACTTGCCTGACTTGCCATCAAAGACCATATCCTTGCTTGAACTGCTGACATTTATCCATGAAAGGGAGCTCTCTGAAATATATCCAAATTTGTGGACTGCTCTCAGAATTGGTCTTACTCTTCCAGTCACTGTTGCTGAAGCAGAGAGGAGCTTTTCAAAGCTGAAGCTCATCAAATCCTACCTGAGGTCAACTATGTCACAGGAACGCCTTACCGGTCTGGCCATCATCAGTATAAATCATACAATTGCTGAGCAGATTTCATATGATGATTTAATTCATGACTTTGCATCAAGGAAGGTAAGAAGAGTCAGGCTTTAGATGGCAGTTGTGCTGTGGTGCAATTTATTTTGTTTCTTGTTCAAAGTGTAGCATAATAATTACCCTCTCTTAAGTGTCTTATTCTATTTATGTGATAGAGCATTTGTACAATTTAGAAATTTGATTCTCTAGTTTATTTATGGCAGTTGTGCAATTTAATTTGTATTTTTCCTGTTCATAGTATCATAATTACATTCTCTTAAGTGAGTTATTCTATTTACGTGATGAAGGATTTGTAAAATTCAGAAATTTGAGTCTTTGTTTTGGTTCTGAAGTTCCAACAATTAGTCCAATAAAAAGTTATTTTGTGAAAGAGTTATGTCTGTCCTTTATTTTGGGGGGATTCGAATGTGTGTGTGTTGGCGAACAGGGGGGGGGCGCTGAAGGTGAGGTTCGCCCAGGGCGTCATGTAAGCTAGGACCGCCACTGTACACTACACCTGCCGCCCGATGACTATCGTAAACTTCAACCACGCTTTGAAAAAATTCTAAAAGATTAGTTAAGCAAGATTTGTTTCGCCTAAAACCGTACTGCGTATTTCTCATCAAGTTATGCAATTCCAAGTGTTCGACTATACGATCCCTAATTATTGATTCCAGTAGCTTACCTACAACAGATGTTAAACTGATTGGCCTATAATTTCCCGCCGCACCATTATCGCCTTTATTAAAAAAAGGTGTTACATTTGCTAACTTGAAATTATCTGATACGCACCCCTCAGAAATAGACGCATTAAAAATCTTTGTTAGCGGCACAACAATGCTCTCTTTTAATTCTTTTAGTTGTATGGGATATATGGAATCCGGCCCCGGTGATTTACGCATTTTCATTTTATCAATATAGCGCATTACCTCCCTTTCACTAACCACAATATTATCTAAAGTATTACCAATGTCAAAAGGTATTATGTCTTTGACCGTAGGTATATTCGTTACATCTTCTATTGTAAAAAGTGACGTAAAAAATTCGTTCAGCAGGTAGCCATTTGCTTGTTTTCAGAAACTAGCTTTCCGTCAAATTTTTTCAACGACCCGAAGACACTCTTTACTGGATTTCTATTGTTGACGTATTGAAAGAATCGCTTGGGGTTTTCTTTGCCGTCACGAGCTATGGAGATTTCAAAATCGCGCTTGGACTTTTTTATTACACTTTTCGCTTCACGCCTTAGAGATATGTAGTTGTTTCGTAACTACAAATTGTCGTTATCGCACTTATGTAGCCTATAAGCCCTATCTCTACTCTTTATAATATCGCCTACTCTAGAAGTAAACCACAAGGGCTTGTTTACTTTCACACGCTTAATCTTGTACGGTACACATTCCTCATTTATAGTCCTAAACACTGTTTCAAACGATTCCCACATTAGTTTTGCGTTGGAAATCGCCATTACGTTTTCCCAATTGACGTATGACAATTCATTTCGAAATTTACAAAAGTCTGCGTGCTGGAAGTTAGGAATTTTAGTTGAGTTAGCTGGTTTCGAGTGACTTACTGAGAGGAAAAACTCTACCATATAGTGATCGCTATTGCTTAACGGTTCTATTACTTGAAGATCCATGATTAGCCTATCATCCGTAGTTATTACAAAATCTAAAATACTGTTCAACCTCGTAGGTTCCCCAACCTTTTGAATAAGAAAGCTATCCTCGAGAAAATTAATTAAACGATTACCTTCTGTGTCTCCCTGCATTGTATCGTAATTCACGGTGGCGCAATTAAAGTCGCCCATAACTAAGGTCTGCTCACTACCTCTTGTTCTCTTTAGTTCACGATATAACGCTTCGTCCGTATCAGCTGTTTGATTAGGGGCCTACATATAATAGGGGAGGTTGATTTTGGAACCGTGATCTTGGACTAGTCTAGATAGAAAGGTATTAATGTATAAAAAACGTTGCACCAACTCATATTTGTGAAAATGATTGTATTTTTTGAGGATTGTTAATTATTTTTAAGTTGTAAAATTGTCGAATTTTACGCGTAAAATCGCGCGCGCGGCTTTCGCGCAATGTAAACAAACAAAATATCGGACCTTATTTCATCAAAATAATCAATTAAAATTCGGCTTTTTTAACAAAACGATGCTTGAAACTTATTGTAAATGCATTATAGATGTTTTTTAGTGTATTATTTTGTATTTTTTAATGATATTTACCTATAAAATGTGTATTAAATTAAGTTATTTTATGATGCGTTCATTTAATTGTGTTTATTTTCAGATATTTCATAAAAATGGGTAAAAAAAGGAAGTCTGCAGTGTTAACTCGAAGTAATAGTGCCAAAAAATTCAGTGGCCAGCCTTCCCCTTTGGATAAAATAGAGCCTCCTACCCTCCGGCAAGTTATTCAGTACAGTTATTTCCTCCAAAACAGCCACCCGGACTTGAAAGACTATGATATTGCTAAAATGATAGCAAAGGATGTGATTGAGATCTGGCAGGCAGTGAACCCGCGGCTGCCCCTGTATGAGGAATATTATGTAGTGAAATTGGTGGATAAAGTGTGCTTCAAGAAAGCAAAAGAGATAAACAGGAAATCTCTTTCTACAGTCCAGGAGCAGAATCTGGAGGAAAAGCTGGATAAACTTTTTGACATTTCTGCTTGCACCTGTAAGCTACCTGTTCGTCCCTGTGATGACAATGCTGTGAAGTGCAAGAAAGAAAATTGTCAAACACAGCACATAATCTGCATTTGTCCTCCCAGTAAGAAGGTAATGCTATTATTTTTTAAACTTTTAACTGGCCTAATTTAGTGCGATTAGGTGCCTTTTAAATGGAAGGAAATTGAATGCTTGTAATTGAAAAATATCCGCATTTTCCTCCTGTAATCTTCCTTTCACCCACCCTGGTAATAGAAATTAATAATGAATTTTTTTTCAGGATTTTATCTCTTATTTTAGATCCGCTATTTAATATACTTTAATATTTCAGGTTCCAGTAGAGGAGAGGGAATACTTGAGAGATCAGAGGGCCAAAATAGAACCCAAGGGCTCTTTCCAGCTGGGATCTGTGGATAAAGCTGCTGTGAAGAGAGACCAGAGGGCTGCAGCTGAAGCAGAAAGATTACAGAGCCAGATTCAACAGCAGCAGGAAGTGTATTTGGCCACTTTTGCCTCCACACCTTTACAAGATATTTCTTTTGAATCCAGCTCAGGAGAATCAGTAGAGGTAATATATTTTTTTTCTTATATCTTATCCCATTTTTACCAAAATTTATCCCTACTTTTTGTCCCTATTTCCCCTCTTTTTTCCCCCATTTTCGCTTTAGTAATTTATTCTTTTTTTCGCGGACTTTTTACCTGAATTTTTACCCATTTTCCCCCCTATTTTCCCACTTTTTTTCCCCCATTTTCGTTTAAGTAATTTATTCTTATTTCCGCCCATTTTCGTCGATTTTTACCCATATTTTTCCCTATCTTTTCCCCTATTTTCCCCCATTTTCGCTTTAGTAATTTATTTTTTATTTTCATTGCAGCCATCTGGTGGTGAAGCTGAAGAGTTCAAGCCAAGGAAGCACCCAAGTGTAGGTTACAGCTTTTTGAAAACCCCCAGATATGCCATGGAACTGATCAGGGGTGATGTTTCTTCCAATGTTGGGGCAAGTCTTGCTAATGCCTTCCTCCTGGACTTACAAGCTTTGGACCTGCTTAAGCCTGGCCTTGATGTGAAACAGATAATAGTTGATAAATCGAAAATGGACAGGGGAAAAAGCTAGAATGAAAGTGAAAAGTGATGAAAAGCACAATGAGGGTCTGGAAAAGTTAGTCTGTATTGGGGGTGATGGGAAAGTTGACAAGGACACTTTGCTGTACAGAGAAGTTAAGGATGAAAATGGGGAGACTAAGCTGAAGAAAGGAAAGGGACAAGAGCACCATTTGACTTTCACAAAGGAGCCGGGAACTGAAAGTGGAACATATCTTACTCACAGAGTCATCCCAATTAAGAAGTTGCTAGTGTCTTGGAGGAGTTTAACAGTGTTCATACCCTGAAAGCTGTCCTCCTTGACAACACAAATACAAACACTGGCTGGGAGGGAGGCCTTGTAACAGCTCTGGAAAATAAAATTGAGCGGAAATTGCACACCATTGGCTGTTCACTCCATCAGAATGAGCTTCCTTTCAGAGCTGTTTTCAAGCATCTTGATGGCAGTACCAAAAGTCCCACTGCTTTCACTGGTCCGCTGGGAAAACTCTATCAAATTGACTACCAAGATCTGCCACAAGTGGAATTCACCAAACTCAGTGGCCCCCTGGATGACATGGAATTTGCTGAGGAGACACTGAATGATCTCAGTAGCGACCAGAGGCTTCTTTTGGAGTATGTGCTTGGAATTTCCAGGGGCAAAGTCAACCCAAGATTTGCTGCCTGGAAAATTGGACCATTAAACCATGTAAGATGGTTGACTTTGGCAATTAGATTGATGTGTCTGCGGACCAGAGGTGCTTACCCTCCAGAACTACAGGATAAGCTTTACCAGGCCATCAAGTTCATTGTGGAAGTGTATGCACTCAGTTGGTTTGAGATCAAAAGGGACAGCAAGTTCCACAATCAGCAGCTGTACATCTTCAACATGATCCAGAGGATCAAGCAGCAGTCTGAAGAAATCCAGGGTGTTGCTTTCAAGAACCTGAAGTACAATGCTTTTGCCTTGCTCCCCGAGAATGTGCTGTGCTCTATGATGAAGTCTGATCACTTGGAAGTGAGAGAAGCTGCTCTCAAGAAAATTCTGTCCATCAGGTAAGCATTTATTAATTTTAAAAAATGTGAAAAAAAAATTTGATTATGGGGATTTATTTAATAAAAAAAGGCCCGAGTTCTATAAATCCCCATAATCGAATTTTTTTTCACATTTTCTTATCCCAATTCCCCCCCTCCCCTCTGATAATGGAAATAATCTTACCTTCTTTCTAAAAAAAAATTCGATTATGGGGATTTATAGAACTCGGTTTTTTTTTTTTTTAATTTAAGTTAAATTAAATCAGCAATTCTGAGACTAATAGGGATTAAATCTTAAACTGGAATAAAAAATAAATTAATTATTATTCTTTCAGAAGTCGGAAGCCAGCCAAGAAGAGGCTGAAGAAGATCACAGCCATCAACATTGAAGCTACCCACTGGTCAGAACTAATCAACCTTTTTCATAGTGGCATTTGTGAACCTGCTCTCACAGAAGACTTTTCTGACCAGGAGCTTCAAGAAGCATTGCTGAATGGCACCAAGCTGGAGCTGCCTGATCTGCCTTCACATTCTCAGAGTGTTGAAAGGGCCGTGAAGCTGACATCTGAAGCTTCCCATACTGTTTATGGACTCGAATCAAGGCACAAACACATTCTGGCCAAAGCCCTAAGCCGCCAGATGAGGCCTTTCTTTGCTTCTAAGGGCTCTTACAGTGAAAATTATGATTATCTTGGGATCTAAATGTGTCTGTTTGACTCTGTACATGTTTTTTTAACTTTTTTTCAATAAAATTGTAACTTCTCAGGATTTTTTTATGAAAATAACATGTTTTTTTCGGCTGAAAATTGCGAAAATGTGGTATTTTTTGGGTACGATTTTTTGACGATTTTTGAAACGGTTTCCTCAAAAAACGGTTAAAGCTAGGGATCTGAAAGTTTTTGTCAGTTATTATCATATTAAGCCCTGACTATCTCGACTAGTCCAAAGTCGATATCTAAAACAATGCGGAAAATCAACCTACCTTAATATATAACCCCAACAAGTTTGAAATCGTTCAGTTTAAGTTCTGCTATACGCGAATCTATCGGTTCTGGAATTCTGTGCTTTACTTCTATAACGTTCGCAATATTATCTTTGATATACAACATAACACCGCCTCCTCGCCTACCTATTCTGTTTTTAACAAAAAGTCTATAACCTCTAATTTAATACTCCCCTACAAAGTCACGTGTTTCAGTGCTAAGCCACGATTCATTTATCGCAAGTAAATCATAGTCTTTGCAAACAATTATAGGAAAAAATTCGTTTATTTTATTTCGTAGGCTACGAGCATTTAAGGATAGAACCTTTAAATTGTTTGTAATTGCGATACCTTCGCGAGCGCAAGGGAAATTTGAGGAAATTACGCCGGGACCGTCGTTCGAGTTACGGCAGCCTGAAAAGAAGAGAGTATTATGAAATAGTCTTCCTAAACGCGCAGCTCCAACGTCATTAAGATGAAGTACATCTCCGAGGAATAAGTCCCTCCTGCCGTAGAAACTGTTCCAAAAATTCGCAAAATGCAATCCTTCCTGTTGGCAAAGAGACTTTAGGTTATTATTGATATAGGTCGCCTTGCTGTAGGAATCGGCTACGTTGGATAATTCGAGGAAGTATACCTGTTAAAACAATCTTATTATTGTTTTCCTATAGTCGCTCTAGTAAGTCCCTGCACCGAGCCAGCAGCTCTTCCGATCAAGAATTTAAAACGTTATTCGTACCGACATGAATAACATGCGTTGTGTCCTCAGAGGTTCCGTCTGTAAAATGGTCAACACTATTAGTTATATCCTCCACCCTTGCACCAGGGTAGCAGTAACAGCGCCTACGACGAGGGTTTCTCCCACAATATTCCTCGAACTGCCCTCGAACAGTGGGATCACCAAAGAGTCGTATTTCCGGTTCATCAGCATCTTCGAAACCTAAAACAGAAAACTTATTGTTTATTATTACTGGTAGACAAATCTTAGGTTTTCACAATGGGGCTCCATTACGCACTCGAACGAAGGGTTGGGAACTAGGGGAAGAGAGAGGGCTATTAGTACTATTTATATTATTAGTAGAAACTAAGGCAGGAGGGCTCGTAACTGAAGGCTCAAGGGATTCTAATTTTGCCATCAAGAGCATCACCCTCTCCTCAAGCCTCACTCTGGCCTCCCTCTCACGTTCTAACTAGTTCCTCAGCACTTCTATGTTTATGCACCACCTGCAAACTAACTGATCATTATAAATGTCCCTACTTCTGGCTACCCCGCTTCCGATACCGGGAACGCAGACCCCGGTAGCGGGGCTGGATCTGCTACCGCCCATTCAAGATGTTCTGGGCCTCTGCCTGATTCACTTTTCGTAAACTTTTGCAACATTCGTGCCCTTTTCTCAAATTTTTAGTTTGTTGAACACCACCTCTCCTCCTTTAAACCATATCTTCTCTTCCTCACAGAAACTCAGGTGTCTGGGACTTCTGACAGCAACTCGTTTTTATGTAGGAAGGAGGGGAGCCAAGGAAAAATGCCCGCAAAAGAAGAAGAAAGCTGAAATCAAGGTCCAGGGTTTTTGAGATGCCTGAACACTGTGCATTTGAAAGATTGGAGTTGATAGACAGGTGGAAATATGGATTAACGAAATTTGTTCCATAGTTCACTGGTTGAATAGATGAAAGATTGGAAATACCGATTAACCACTGCATTATAGAGTTGAACAGAAAAGGAATGAGAATGTGTAGAAGTCGGGTACCTTGTGGTCTCCTTAAAGGAGAGATACAATTAGAGAGTTTAGAAGAACAGTGTCCGTTATAATAGTAGGGTGTCAATTTTGGGGGTGAAATGACTAAATTGAAAATCATGTAATTTGGTAGCAATTTAATGTAATCATTTGGCATACAAAATAATATTCTTGCTTCAAAAACAATAAAAAAATAACTCCTACCTACATCAATTTTAATTCAAAAATTCCATTTTTCCATAAATTCGTAACAAAATAACAAATGTGCGCAAACATCCTATCAACATTTAAAGTGGCAATAAGATATCATTCAGAGTCTTTATTTGAAAGTAACCAATGCAGTCATGTCCTTTTTGCTGCGGTTCCTTGACATCAGCATTCGGCTTGCTACTTGCGCTTTGATGTAGCCTTCTCGCCTCTCGTGACTGTAAACTTGACTAGCTGCTTCTGTGACCATTTTCACACATCTGTCCACACTCTGAGTGTGACAAGGCCACTTTGGCACTTGCATTGGGACCTCTTTGATTTGTGTTAAATCTTTGTTTGTTATACATGTTGTCAGTGGTGGCTCCAAAACATCCGAACTCAAGTTAACTAATTCTGACAATTTCGTGGCATTGACGTTTATCGGAGGTACCTTCCTTGTCTGAGCAGAGCAGTCTCCCAGCTGGTCATCATCTAGTGATGTTCCTCTAAGCTTTAGAATGATTTCCAAAGCCTCAGTTCGCTCTTTGGTACATTGGCTGCAGAGTATTGCTTGCAAAACTGCCTCTGGCCTAGCATACCAAGCGGACCTTCTCACCACAGGTAACACGATGTCCACCACTACTTTCCTTTGGGTTCTCAGTAGCTGTAATTGAAACAAGATGTGGTTGGGCCCCTCCATCCACATTGGATTAAGTTTTACATTGAACCAGTGAGGAAGATAAAACCCAATAATAAATTCAACAATCAACATCAAATTCTGTAGCATTTTGCCCTTCAGTGCATGTTTGGAAACCCAAATCCTGCAGAAACGAATCGCTGTAGTTAACCAACGACTGTGACTTACGGGTGCAATCTCCAAGAGAGCTAGATTTTGAGGCAACTCTCCTGATCTGATTGCTTGAACAATACGATAAGCGTAAGATTTAGCCGTGCTGAGGTCTTTGATAACTTTTTCAGACAACACTGGAAGGGGAGGGCCTACTTCGACCTTTGAAAATTTTGTATTTATTTCTAATTCCGTTGCTTCATCTAGCATGTTGCCAAGGGGGCCTGGCCACTTGTTGTTGCTCTTTGTAGGACCATCAAGTTCCTGGATGAGACGACGAAGAGGTAGTTCCCCTGTGTGCAAATCACATACAATCCAAACAAGCCTTCTTCCAAGTTTTTTCTCTAAATGCGTCATAACATCGCCCTGCAATCCAGTGTTCACCGCAGTTGAGTCTCCACCAACGGCCTGCAGTTAACTGTCAAGTCTTATTTCTTGAAGCCAACATATTATTTGATCAGCAATTGCCTCTGCATGTTTCTTGCCTTCCACTTCTGCTTCAGGAACAAAGTGAAACAAATAGCGGCCACCAGGATCGGAACACACAGAATAGTGTTCTTCTTTGATGAGACCGGGAAACTTTCTGTCCATTCCCTCTACTTCTAGGAGAACTTTTGTGTCATCTCTTCTTCCATCAAACAAAAGGCAAGAGAGACCTTCCTCCTTCAAATCTTTTTCATGCTGATCAGATATTTCCTTCATTATTTTTTCTTGTGCTCTTCTTATCTTATTATGATCTATCACTAAGGATGTATCCTCTCGGCTGATGAGGCCTGCATCTATCCAAGCGGCAGTGGCAATCTCTGCAGTCTCTCGTAGCCCCGTATGGTGGCGAATACTGGCAAGGGCACTGTTTGAGATGTCTTTAGTGTTGTATTTCATTCTCTTCGGCGAAGGTTCAGATGCATTTTGGAGCTATCATCTGATGTTGCTTCTTTCTGTTCATCTGAAGAGCTTTCAAAAAGTGAGAAACCTCTTGATAGACTCTTCATCTCTTTGGGTGGCTTCTTCACTCTTCTTTTTCTTCCTTTCTTCCCTCTCTCGGATTTTCTCTTTTTTCTTAGCAATAACAATCTGTTTTTTGGTTTCTGAATAATCTGCCGAACTAATCTGCATACTTCCTTGGCCTCCTGCCTTTGTTCTCTGCGCCTTTATGAAAGCCACCTCCAAAACAGGGATCTTCTTCTCACGAGGACAGCGACAATCAATGTGAGGGTGAGGTTCTCTTCTGCATGAGGGAGAACAATTGGCTTCAGAACACAACTCTATGGGACACTGGCAGTTAAAAATGTCAAGAAGAGTATCAAGTGTGTGCAGAAATGTATTTTTCTTTGCTAGTTTTCCTTTACCAAGTGATGTCTCAACTGCTTTGTGCCATAGCTTTGTTAATTTTAGCTCAATAGTTCTATACTGATTGAGTACAGGTGGTTTGAATAACACATTAGCTTTTTTCCACTGATGCAGAAGAGGGGGAATCATGTCCCTTATGAGCTCTTTCTCTGTGTAGTTCCTTCTATCCTTTGTATTTTGTTCACGAAGGAGTAACCCTAGTCTCAGCATGTCTCGCACTGTCGGTAGTTCTGATACGGGAAGCTCCTTGCCTGTATCGACTAACAGGCTCAAGTGGCATGACGACTGACTCTTGTCTTCAATTTTGGCATCTTAGGAATATCTGGAAAGAAAGAAAAACATTTAAGTATTTTATATCAATTACGATGTTTCAAGGTTTAGTCATTCGATGTTCTAAAATTCAATAAAAAAATATTTCATGGGATTACAACATAATTAGACAGAAGAATATGATGATAATAAATAATTGTAATAATCAATAATCCATACTTACAGTTAAACTGTAGTATTCGTCTAGTAGAATAACTATGAAGTAGGTACAAGAGCAATAACAGCAAACCACCGTCTATGACATCTAAGAGGCAACTGAGGACTGAGAGTGAGGGACAGTTCTATTCATGTTGTGACTTGTACATTGTACAACAAATATATGACCTTGAAAACACTCCATATGTGATCAGTGGGATAATTCTGTGACAGATGAATAGTTAATCAATTTATGTCCTATTATTTAGTAAAAGAGTCAATTTCTGAAACTTTAAGGTAAAATTGATGTAGGTAAGGGTTATTTTATTTCATTTTGGTTGGCCAATTTCAAGTTTTGACATGAAAAGACACGATATTTTCACTACCAAAATTGCTTTGAAAAAAGTTGACAAAATTGACACACCCTATTATAATAGTGATAGTAAAGAGAGATTGAGGCAACATTGCGGCGAAGAGAGAGGGATTGAAGACAGTCGGTAAGAGGCAGGGAATTAATGAGACGAAAAGCCTTTGATTTCACCCGGTCAAGTACGGCTGTGTGGGTTGAATCACCCCATACATGAGAAGCATACTCCATACAGGGGCGGACAAGACCCCTGTACAGAAAGAGCAACTGAGCGGGATTGAAGAAGCTGGGGAGGCGGTACAGCACACCTAACCTCTTAGAAGCTGTTTTAGAAAGAGTAAATGCGCCTCGGTGGTGTAGTGGTCAGCGTCGCTAAATACGAATCCATCGGCCCTGGGATCGAGACCTGGTGACGGTAGGCGGAGCGCAGCAAAACCCAGTTGTTCATCCTTCCACACAATAAAGAAATTGGTTGGTAGATAAATGGCTACCCTGGTTACCTAGTGGTTAAGACGCTGTGTTGCTCGTGGGGCGTGGTTCGGATTCCTCGTTAAACTGTAGGTCTAAGGCGGAGTGACGAGCTTGACCTTCGTCAGAATAAACAATTCAGGAGGAAGCAAAACCAAACCAAGGTTTATGTGATGTTTCCAGGAAAGATCACGAGAAAAGGAAACGCCAAAAATGTTCAGAGAAGAGGAAAGATTGAGTTGTGTGTTGTTGAAGGTAGTGTAGTGTAGAAGATTGTGATGAGTTGATAGATGAAGGAACTGAGTTTTTGACGCATTGAAAGCAACAAGGTTTTCTTTGCCCCAATCAAAGATGGCAGAAAGTTCAGAGGTCAGGTGCACCATAGCCGTACTCCACGAAACATGGAATGACTGTTGAGAGGGACGCTTTGGGAAGAGGGTGGAGAAGTGAAGAGTGGAATCATCGGCATAGGAGTGAATAGGACAGGAAGTGCGATTTAAAAGATCATTGATAAATAAAAGGAAAAGAGTAGGTGACAGGACAGAACCCTGAGGAACACCACTGTTAATGGATTTAGGAGAAGAACAGTGACTATCTACAAACCCAACTATAAATCGTCCAGAAAGGAAACACTGGTCTACAAATTTTGTAAAAGTTTGTGCTTCGGAGATAAAATGTGTTTCCTATTATGGATTTTGGGGTGCTGAAAACGAATATGACCATAAAAACAGTCGATTGGCTACAGTTTTCAAGAAAATTTAAGTTACACATTTTGCGTATACGTATACCATATATTAGTAACATACCTGTATAATGCAGTCACTTATATTGATTCAACCCGTCGCTTCTTTGCTTGTCTCTTGTATTCAACTTCTGGAGCATCTCTTGTTATTGTCCAGCAGTAGTCTGCTAACAATGATGGACTCCATTTCCCCTGGTAGCGTTTCTCCATCGCTGAGATATCCTGGTGGAAACGTTCACCATGTTCATCGCTGACTGCTCCGCAGTTGGCCTGAAAAAATTCCAGGTGCGAATGGAGGAAATGTATCTTTAAGGACATATTGCAGCCCATTTTTTGATAGGACAACAGTAGGTTTTCCACCAGCTCCCTGTAATTGTCAGCTTTGGTATTTCCGAGAAAATTGGTTGCTACTAACCGGAAAGCATTCCACGCTGTCTTCTCCTCACCACCTAGGATACGGTCGAACTCCTCATCTCTAAGAAGCTCGCGGATCTGTGGACCAACAAATACACCCTCCTTGATTTTTGCTTCACTGAGCTTTGGGAATTTACCACCGAGGTACTTAAAAGCTGCCCCCGTTTTATCCATAGCCTTAACAAAATTTTTCATGACGCCCAGTTTGATGTGTAAGGGTGGTAACAAAATCGTGCTCGATTCTACAAGTGGAGGATACTGAAAATTTTTTGTTCCAGGTTCCAATGAGTGTCGGAGTGGCCAATCCTTCTTGATGTAATGAGAAGTCCTAGCCCGACTATCCCATTCACACAGAAAACAGCAATACTTAGTGTAGCCCGGCTGCAGTCCAAGCACGATAGCAACAACTTTCAAGTCACCACAAACCTGCCACTGATGTTTGTCATAGTTTATGCAGTTCAAAAAGTTGCAGTCTCATGTTGTCATATGTATCCTTCATGTGGACTGCATGACCAACTAGAATTGATGGCAATACGTTGCCAACATGCAACAAAACAGCTTTTAGACTCAACTTCGATGATTCAATGAACAGTCTCCACTCATCAGGATTGTGAATAATGTTGAGAGCTGCCATCAGACCATCGATGTCGTTGCAAGCTACAAGGTCACCTTCCATGATGAAGAATGGGACAAAATTTTTTTGACGGTCGCGAAACTTGCACACTCTAACATTTTCAGCGAGGAGATTCCACTGCTGCAATCTGGAGCCCAACAGCTCTGCCTTACTCTTTGGCAGTTCTAAATCTCTGATAAGGTCGTTTAATTCATTCTGAGTTATCATGTGCGGTTTAGAAGATGTCAAATTATAAACAAATTCAGAGTCTTGTGAAGTTGAAGGCTCACAAGTTTCGCGGGTTCCTTCATTCTCCTCGTCCTCTGACTCCAGGTAGAATGAGTGTTGGGGCTCAGGAACGGGTAGTCCTTCGCCGTGAGGTACCGGGCGTATAGCAGAGGGTATATTCGGATATTGTAAAATCCACTTTTTCTTCTTGCAAATACCTTTCTTGACTGGAAGCACCATGCAGAAGTAACAATTGCTGACAAGTTTTGTTGGTTCCCTCCACACCATTGGCACTGCAAAAAACATGGATTTCCTTTTCCGATTCAACCACTGGCGAAGGTTTGTTGCACAAGTATTGCAGCATATGTGTGGGGCCCAGCTCTTGTCCTCATCTCCAATCTAACAGCGAAAATAAAGGTGATAGACTTTCTTAATCACGGCGGTTATAGCACGCTTTTGTGATGCAAAAGTCAATTCTCCACAAACATAACAGAAGTTATCTACACTGTTCACGCAATTACGAGGCATCTTTGTTCAAATTAGGCTGAAAAAAATTCAGTTTCAAAAGCAAACACTAAAAAGAGTTTGACAAGGGTGCACTGTATGACTTCCGCGAATGAACTGATGCTGTGGTGTAATATGTAGACGCCTGTGATACATCGACGCCTTGACTCTACTGCGCATGCGTGTAGTTATATTTTTTTTTTTTTTAATAAATTAATGCAATTACATTGCATTTTAATAATTTTAAATTAGGTAAGGTTAAGTTAGGTTAGTATTCCATTTATATTAATATCAAAACCATTATGGGAAGCAATATGTTAAAATGATCCAATCTATTTTTTAATAGATAATTTACAAATACATAATGTAATAGATAAATTTAAAATTACATTTTATTGTATATATATGTATATATTTACATTAATTTATTAAAATAAAAAATATAACCGCGCATGCGCAGTAGAGTCAATGCGTCGCTGTGTCACAGGCGTCTACATATTACGCGACAGATGCAGTCCAGTTAGTAGGGTGCAGGGTTGCCTAATATCTTTATAAATAGAGCCAATTGGCAATTTTAGGCATCATTTTCGTATTCAGTTACCCAAAATTAGTAAAGATTGACTACTTTTATTTCCGAAACATTTTGGCTGTAGACCAGTGAAATTAGAGAAGGCACAGATAGAAAGATAGAAACCGAAGGAGGGTAGTTTCGAAATTTAAAATTTGTGCCAGACTATCAAAAGCTTTTGATATGTCTAGAGCAATAGCAAAAATTTTACCGAAATCCCGAAACGAGGATGACCAAGAGTCAAAGAGATATGCAAGAAGATCGCCAGTTAGGCGTCCCTTGCGGAACCCATTTTGACGATCTGAAAGAAGGTTGTGAGAAGAGAGGTTTTCAAGAATCTTCCTATTAAGGATAGATTAAAAAACTTTAGAAAGGCAAGAAATCAAAGCAATTGGACGATAGACGGAGGGCTGAGAGCGGTCACCCTTCTTTGGAACAGGCTGAATGAAAGCGAACTTCCAGCAGGAAGGAAAAGTACAAATGAAAGAAAAAAACAAGAGTTTGCCAATGTAGGGTGTCAGAACAAAAGCACAGTTCTCGAAAACAACAGGAGGAACACCTCCAGGAGAAAGGTAGACAGCGCAGATATATTATTTTGAGATTGAAATGTAAGTCGTAGCCAGACGGTATAGAATTCAGAGGATTCGAGTTCGGGAATACGAGAATAAGTTAGGTTAT
Organism: Bathynomus jamesi; assembly: GCA_023014485.1. Classification (NCBI taxonomy): domain Eukaryota; kingdom Metazoa; phylum Arthropoda; class Malacostraca; order Isopoda; family Cirolanidae; genus Bathynomus; species Bathynomus jamesi. The sequence goes on from JAJOZX010000235.1 coordinate 731,199, forward strand.
TGAGTACATATACGCAACACTTACCTACGGAGTGAAACTGAGTATAGAGAAAGTAAGAGGGTACAGAAAAGCGGTTGCCGTCAGTCGTCCCAGACACCTGAGCTTCAGAGAAGAAGAGAAGGTGAGGTTTAGAGGCGAAGAGGTGGTGTTCAACAGACTGAAAATTTGAGGTAAGGCCACGAATGTTGCAGAAGTTTATGAAAAGTGGATCAGGCAGAGGCCCAGAACATCTTAAATGGGCGGTAGCAGATCCAGCCTCGCTGCCGGGTCTGCATTCCCGGTATCGGCAGCGGGGGAGCCAGAAGGTAAGAAATTTATGATTCCTTTCCCTCGGGGACTCCAAGGCTCTTGAAGTTGATGACATTTTTTTGAAATTTTGAAAAGATTATGTAGTGTGTAAGATGCATGTATATGCAATGAGGAATAAGGAGAGAAGTGTGTGTTTGAGAGCATGCTGGACTGTTCACTGAGTAGATGAGACACGGAAAAAGATCAGATAAGGAGAATAGTAACAGGAGAAACGGGAATTCCAGCACTCCCTCTCTTCTGTCTAACGTCCCCCTCGGAGTACTCCCGAGGTCGATTGGTGTCTACAATCTCCTTTGTACCATTTTACTTTCTCTATACTCAATTCCACTCCAAAGGTGGATGTTGCGTATATGTTCGCAATGACCTAATTTGTTCTCGTATTCCCGCACTTGAATCCGTCGAATTCTATACCCTCTGTCTAAGGCTTACATGCCACTCCCAAAATAAATACATCTGCGCTGTCTACCTTTCTCTTAATTCTACTGACTATTCAAAATTCTTCGACTACCTCACTTCCAAAGTGGAGTACATTCTATCCCGCTCTCCCTTTGCTGAAATCTCCATTTTAGGAGATTTCACTGTTCATCACCACCTTTGGCTTTCCTCCCATTTCACTAACATCCCTGGTGAACTAGAGTAGCTTACAATAATAAAAACCCACTCTAATAGACAGAGTTTATTTCCACAACAGTTTCGATGCCCACTGGCATCCCCTTCGGGTGGATACAGAAAAACGAATGAATCAAAAACAAAAGGGAAAACATTCTAGGGACCATTAAGAAATTCGCACCTAGGTTAGATCCCGTTCTCCCCACACTGGAAGGGCATTTTTTATTTTTTTTTAAATTAAAGGGACCCGCGTATAAGTACATTCGAACAAATTTAAAACTATCTTCTTGTTCTATACATACATATTCTATTATTATTTTTTTACAGAATTATTACATTTATTATTAAATTTATTACATTTAATATTGCATTATTATTTATTACAGAGATTATAAATTTAATATTACATTGATTATTACATTGTTCTTTATTATACAGAAATTATAAACCGAAAAATGAATGAAGAAGGCGAGAAGGAAACAATCCAGAGACCATAAGAAATTCGCACCGAGGCTAGATCCCGTTCCCCCGACCCCAGAAGGGCATTTTTCTATTAAAGGGTCCCGCTTATAAGACATTCGCACAAATTAAAACTATCTTCTTGTTCTATACATACAGATTCTATTATTTTGACATAATTACTGCATTTATTATTGCATTTACTTTTTTAACATTTATTATTATTACCTTTACACTAATTATAATTATTACATCCATTTTATTACCTTTATTATTACATTTATTGCATTTATATTTATTTCGACATTTATTACTTCCATTATTACATTTACATTTATGTTTATTATTCCATTTACATTTTACTGGGGAAAAAAAAAAACGAATGAACCAAAAGCGAGTAAGGAAACAATCCAGAGACACTTAAGAAATTCACATTTAGGTTAGAACCCGTTCACCCGACGCCGTAAGGTATTTTTTGACCAAGAATCTCATTAAAGGGTCCAACTTATAAGTACCTTCGCACAAATTAAAATTATCTTCTTTTTCTATACATACAGATTCTATTATTTTTCTTTTGACATAATTATTACATTTACTCTGTCTATTAGAGTGGGTTTTTATTCGCATATTTTGACCTTCACGTAGAAAAAAGTGAAGTTTTTTGCATTTAGAGTAGCTTACATTTTTCTATCCTTAATGACCTAGAGCAAATCGTACAGCAACCTACTCGTATCCCCGATCGCCTTGGAGATAGGCCCAACATTCTGGATTTATTTCTTACCTCTCATCCGTCTTCTTACTCTGTCAAACTTTTTTGTCTGTTGGGTCCTACGACCACAATCTTATATCTGTTTCCTGTCCTATCGCTCCAATTCAGCCATTGGATCCTCCGTAGAGGACACGCCTTTGGCACTTGGCGCCACTGATTAGGAGGTCCTAGGGCAATACGTCTGTGATTTTCCATGGAATGATTACTGCTTTCGTGAACGGGGCTTTTCCGAGTGTGCTGACCGCATCACAAAGGTGATTCTCTCGGACATGGAGGCATACATTCCATATTCTATTCCTACTGTACTACTAATGTAAAAAAACCTTGGTTTAACTTTACTTGTTTTAATGCTATCCACAACAGAGAGAGGTCTTTCAGAAGGTGCCGTCGCCATCCAACTCCTGACTCTCACTCAGCTTATATTTCTGCCCGGAATCGTGCAAAATCTGTTCTTCGACTCACCAAACATTCCTTCATCTGACAAAAATGTGAAAATCTATCCATTTCTAATTGTCGCTCTTTCTGGCATCTAGCTAAGAACCTCTTGAACAACTTTACTTCCTCTTCTTTCCCTCCTTTTTTCCATTCCGACGGCTTAGTTGCCGTCTCTTGTCAGAACATTTTTTAAGCTTTTCCCACTGGGCGACAAAGGCAGATCGGGAAGTAGGGAGGGGGATTAAGGCAGGGGTGTGCTACCAATTTCTAAACAACCGGTTCTGATACAGATAGGGGTGTAAATCGGTGAACGCCAATGGCGCGAGTCATTAGGCTAGGGGGGTCTGGGGTGAGCGGAAGCTCCTCCAGCGGGGTCCGGGGCGGAGCCCCGGAAGCCAAGGCATTTTAGCTTTTCCAAACAGCATTTTTTAACATTTTTTCAGAAATTATTTAACATATTCTTTATACTCACTAATGACATAATTATCTAAAAATAAACTAATTTTTCATCAAAACATAAATAAATATTGAAACGACCACCGCTTGTGATACTACCTATATTTTTCTATAACATTTTAAAAAAATGAAAAAATGTAGATATAAATAAATTTCTACTGACTATTAAATATTTGTTAAAAACAAACAAACTGTTCGGTGATCCAATCAAAATTTAACAACCGGTTCGGGCGAACCAGACCGAACCGGTCCCAGCACACCCCTGGATTAAGGATACTATGGATCCGGATGTTCCCTAATCAGGCCACCATCCCCGTGTGGTCTGAAATAACACTAGCATTATCTATATATAAATATTCAATGTAAATTTCATATTTACATTTAGGATAAACAGTTCTAATTGTGGCATATGTGCATGTATTATATGTATTTATATGGCTTCCAAGACAATGCTCCCAAGGCAACTCCCAAGACAATTCTATTTTAACAAATTTTGAAAATTCCTTGTCGCCCAGGACCCTAAAATTTCATTTACTGCGCGGCAAATTTTCTTCAATGGATGACATTCATGTCGCCCATTCACTAGGTTAAAAAAATGCTCTGTCTCTTGTCTTGAATTTTCGCCTCCAACCATGGACGGCTCCACTGCTGTTCCTTCATCTCTTCCTCCATCTTACTTTATTATGTCTGAAATTAGAATCTCTTCCAAAAATGTTTTTTCTGCCCTATCTGGGCTCAACTCTAGGAAGGCGTACGGTTCTGATGGTGTTACTCCTGTTTTTCTTAAGAACTGTGCTTCTGTGCTGACACCCTAGGCAAACTCTTTCGTTTTTGTCTTTCATCTAGTATTTTTCCTTGCTGCTGGAAGTTCGCTTTCATTTAGCCTCTCCCAAAGAAGGGTGACCGCTCTCAACCCTCCAACTATCGTTCAACTGCTTTGATTTCTTTAAAAACAAATTTTGACCCGCAATTTAGAAAAATGATCCATATTTTCAGTAGGATAATGCGAAATTTTAAGGTTATTGGGGTCGGAGAAGATGAAAAGCTAGAGATATAACTTTTTCAGAAAATCTTAGTAATATCATGCAGCAACTTTTGCGCAAGGGTGGGATTGAGATTCCGATAAATTAATTTTTTCACTCCACCCTTATATATATATATATATATATATATATAATGTTATAATGTTTCAGACCAACAAAGACCCTAGGATCCACTCATGGCTGGGCTGATCTACCTAACTATGTTCGTAATTGTGTATTGTGTATGTCCTCCGTGGTGGCAGAGGCAGTGGTGTAGTGCTAAATAAAGAAGTGAGGGAACGCATTTTGAAAGTGTTACTCAGATGCGGGGGGGGGGACAATGGCGAGCGCGGCGAGACCATACAGCTGGGGGTCCTGGGGCACTGTAAGCCCCCGTGAATTCTTTTGAAATCTGACCAATTTCAGGGATATTTTGAGGTCATATGCACTGGATATTAGGATATATTCCAAGGTTGAAGATGCAGTATTTCCAGTGTCATTAGATATACGGACTCTTCGGTCCGGATCATCTTCATTAATAGCATGGACTAATCTTGGAATGTAACTTTTCCATTGACAGCGCTTCAAAATGCGTTGGACAGACGATTCTGAAATTCCTACCTCACGACTAGCTTGCCGCACAGATTTTCTTGGACTTTGGTGATACGTTTCCAGTACTCTTTCTTGCTTTGTGGGGCTTGTCGATGTCCGTGGTCTTCCGGAACGCTTCTTGTGGACATTCTGAACAGTTCCATCGGCTTCAAACTTATCTCTAATTCGAGTGATGGTAAGTCGCGTTGGTGGATCTGTTTGAAACTCCCTCCTAAACTGTCTTTGCACTTCAACTGCGTTTTCACACTTCCAGTAGCATTTTAGAATGAATTTCCTTTGTTCAAAGCTTAGTCTGACTGCCATTATTAATTCTAATGGGTTTAACTTGGAAAGAAAGAAACATCAATTGAGCTATCAGCTGTTAAAGTGTGTATACATTTGTTTGGGACGCCCTGTATATATATATATATATATATATATATATATATTAAAAAAGCTATAATAAAAGAATTACACAACCAATGCACAAATAATTAAATATGGATAGGCATTACTGGATGGGTATCTAGTCGCGGCGGAATCCAAAGGGAAGAGTATTGTTGTAGGTTCCAGATAATTGGAAAAGTTTTCTGTAGTTATTGCGGCACTCCTTTGTCCCCCCTAAGCTCCTTCACTCTGCCTACTTTCTGATCGCGAAAGTTGTGCGCTTCCACAATAAGCTGAGGAGGAGAAACAAACCCATGAACCCCAGCAGCAGCAGCATTTTCGCTACCAACTTCGTGTTCTTTTACAGTAAGTTGACGAGTTCTTTAAGAGAGACGAAGTTGACAATCTTGCGTTTTGCGGGGCTTAAAGTGAGCCCCTTTGCTTTAACGATATACATGAACTCGTTCCCGATCTTCACACGTGTTCTGTAAGTTTTTGGCCCGGTTGAAAGAAAAGAGTCCGCGTGAGCATTGTCCCCATACCTGTCCTTGATTTCTTCGGTAGGTTCACCGAGGAATTCACCAATAGTAGGCATATATTCTCCTTCCTTCGCCGTAAAAAACCACACTGTCAGTGTCGGCATACAATACCCTCCGTCCCAGAGAATGCATTAGGCTCCCAAGCTTGAAGCGTCCATATGCCGGTGTAAGGTAGCCACAGGGAAGTTTGTGACGCGGAAGGTGTATGTAGCCAACTTAGTCCTATTGTAACGTATTATGTACCTATTACCTACGTGCATAATTTCAAGAACGTCTTTATCATCAGCTTTGGAATAATCCCATACTTCGTCAAATCTTTGAGCCTTTGAGCTACAGTAAATGCACGTTCCCCTTGTCAGTGTTCTGTGCACCTTACCTCAAAGACTGTTCAAACAAAGCTTTGCACTAAAGCGCTTTCCAGGGTTTCGCCCAGTATGCTCTCCCTCAAGCTGTATCTCCTCACGGTCTTGGTAACGCTGAATATACTAGTTCGCATTTTGCGACCTCGGTGTCAACACCCTGTAGATACCCTAATGCCTCAACTTTATCTCTCGGGAAGGTGTTGATATAAGGAGTGAAGAGGTTATAACTAGTGGTGTATCGATTAATCGGCATCGACATCGGCCAAATTTGGCCGATTCTCTGACCGATTCTTTGAAATCTTGAAATTTTCATTAGAAAACAAAATCTATATTTATGGAAAATTGAAAATTGAACAGACAAAAAACACTATGATAATTTATATTCATTTGAAAGTATAATTATATAAAAATATTTTAAATTCACCATAAAAAATGCAAAGCTTAATAAGTTAAGTTGCCCATAAATTTACATTTTCTCTAACTAGCTAATCTCTAAATATTATAAACTACTGTAATCTGCTACTCTATATTAATGATAATTCTATATCAAGTTGTACTTTATAATTTATATATTAAACCATCTTATTATGTTGAGTTTATTTTAAATATCTTAATAATTTAAAAAACCCACATTATATACCCATTTTTGTTGTTGTTGACACTGTTGAAGAAAGAAAATACCTTCAATCTAAGGAAAAACAATTACTTTAAATATTGGTATTCAATTTACGAAACTAAAATAAAATTATTTTATCATTTTACTGAGTAATAAAACTTTTTCTCATCATTTTAGCTACGATATATGAGTAACAAATTCTGATGTTGTTGATGTTGTGTATTGTGGAATGAGCTCAGGAAAAACATTTAAACAAATTTGAAATGTGAAAATATAAAAATTGAAAGTTTTTATAATAGATCAGTAAAATTTATGAAGGGAAATTATGTTTTTTAATAGTCAAAGGATCAGCATCGGCAGTTTCTCATGCCATCGGCTAAAATCTAAATTTTGGTATCGGTATATCACTAGCTTTCACGCTTTTGGAACCTCCACACCTCGTATATCTTCAATATTCTGTATTCATGACGAACGGCTAATTCCAGCTCCGGACTTCGTAAAAACATCACAGTTTTTCGTTGATTAACTATGTGATTACACTCTTTGTTCTCTGTACACTTCATGCACAGGGTAAACATAAGCTCGTGATCTATGACAACGGGTAAAAGCACATCTTAATCGATTACAATAAAGCAGATAATTAAATAAATACACATTTAAGAGCAGATAAATAGACGTTTATTATGAATGCCTAAAAGTTTGTGTATTTTAGCTTGATATGGGTGAAAATAAATAAGTTTTCCTGATAAAGAAGAATGATTTAACTAAAAGTAATTTGATAAGTTTCATTTTTTTTTAAATAAAATTTTATCAAAAAGTTTTGAGCAAGTGTAGTTTATGTCCCCCTAACGCAAAAGGGGACACAAACTACACTAGGTCAAAGTTGGGGAACATAAACTACACTAGTATCTTTAGGAGACATTTTTTAAATGAATCCATCAAATAAAACGTTAAAACTAACGAAAATATTACGACTTAACCTAACCAATGGTCAATTTATATATATATATATATATATATATATATATATATATATATATATATATATATATACCATTGGTTAAGTTAAGTCGTAATATTTTCGTTAGTTTTAACTTATTATTTGATTAGGTATACACGGACAAATTTGGGGAACGCAAACTACACTAGGATAATGTAAGGGAAAGTAAACTACACTAGGCACCACAGAGGGACGTAAACTACACTTGCTCCAAAAGTTTTCTTCTTTTTGTGTTAAATTACTGTATTATTATCATGTTTCACTTTTTATTATTGTAACGTCAATTATTATATAAAAAAAAAAATGAAAAATGTGTTGACTCATTTATGGGTTTTTTTAAAGGTACAGAAAGCTCTTAATCTCTTGCATTTTTCGAAAAAGTGTTGATAGTTTAATCACTGGCATCTGTTGTAATTTTTTAGGGATCCTGCTGGGCCCCATAAGGGGTGAGTGCGTTTTGGGGTTCGGATCCCTAAACCTACAAAAAGACCTTGTTCTGAAATGGAGATCTCCGGTCTACCCAGTTGCTTTTCACTCTTCTTCGTTCTTTCTTTCTCTTGACTTTTCTCTTCCCGCTTATTCCTTTTTCTTCTATCTTATTTGATCGTTATGAAACAGAAAGATTATAGCATAACCTCGTAGGAGCGGAAAGACTTCCTCTTCAGCTTTGTGAGAGGGTGGCGACGGATCCGTTACCTATTGTTCTTTTTAGAGCCTTGCATATCTTTTTGTGGTGCTATTTAAAATTTTGAATAGATAATTAGGTAGATAGCCAGATAGAGATAGGAATGGGACCTGCGTTTGTTTTACAGGTGTTCTTATTGCTATTATTATTATCATTATTTATTTATTTTTGCGGTTTCGTAAAAGGAACAAACAAATCCGAGCTCGTGAATGGACGGGGTCTTTTCGGAACGCTGTTAAGATGCGGGCAGTGGTGTGGGTGCGCGTGGGCGTGTTGTATCCGGATTCCTGGTATCAGCTTTGGGATTCCTTCGGGGTTATGGCCTCCCACGAGAGGCTACACTACACTTAAATATAACTCATAAACCTAACCTAACCTAATATTTCCCTTACCTCTTTCAAATACACCTCATGAAAAGACGTGAGGACCTCTTGACGTCATCCTGCCTACAATTTTGCAACTAAATAGTAGTATAGCCGCAAAAAGGGAGAGTGCAGGAATGTTGCAATGTTGCAAGAGACAATGATCAAATGGTGCAAAGGGGGTGGGGTTGAAAAGGGGGGTATGCAACAACTCAATGTTGCAAAGGGGGTGGGGTATGCAACAACTCAATGTTGCGAATGGGGGTAGGGGTATGCAACAACTCAATGTTGAAAAGGGGGGTGGGGGGTGCTGCAGGTGCAACAAGGGGTTATGAAACTTGGAGGCGGCGTTATCCCCCAAGAGAAAGAAAGGAGAAGGAGAGAAAGGAGGAGAGGTGTTCACCTGGCAGGAGCCAAGTGCATAATAAGACTTCAGCCGAGTGGGCGTTGTCTTATAGACTCCTAATCAGCCAGTTGGCTTAGAAGGAGCCAAGGGGGGAGGGGTACACCTGAAGGGAGGAGAGGGGAGGGATTTACGGGGGGAGAAGGAAGGATGACCTCCCCCAAAGGGGTTGCCTTAGCCTAAGAGTGAAAGGATAGACGGAGGAGGACTTTGGGGGGACAAGGTGGGATGTCATAACCCCCCAAAGGGAAACTAAGCTAAGTCTTAATCTAAGAGAAGGAGAGAGTTCTTTATTCGGCCGAAGTTCGCATCAAACTACCAGCTCCGAAGCCAAGCGCGTCTTATATAGATGATGGTTGGGTTGCCAGATACCATTTTTTATTTTAATTGTACAGGTATACATTATTAGGGTGAGTTGCTAGATACCATTTTAATTCTTTAACAAAGCATACAGACTTAAAATCGAAATTGAGAATAAGAAAATGATTATTAATTAAATAAATAGAATTTGCCTTCTACTGCACAAAAATATAATACGTACACTCGTCAAAATAATAGTTCAGACGAAATACACACACAATTGAACAACTTTCTCCTTACCTTATATATATATATAGAAAGAATCATATTAACTGTGTCTATTACTTTTGTCATTCCTTATAGAAAGAATCATAATAACCGTGTCTATTTAATTTTGTCATTCCTTATATATATAAAAACGGATTTTCACCTTAAAGTGAATTAAAACAATATTAACAATTCAATAAACAATTGGCTTAGTAAAAGAAATCGTTCCATTAACATTCTCAAATCTACACACACACACACACACACACACACACGCACACACACCTCTGTATATATTATGTGAATGAGAATCGGAAAAAATGCGAAAAGTATATTAATTTAAAGCAAATGAATTTTCTCCTTTTAAGAGAATCAATTATTAAAACCAACATTAACAATATAATAAATTAAACGCCGTTTTATTTACTTTCTTTCAGTTATTAAAACGAATCCAAAATATTAACTTAGAATGTCTTGTATATAATATTTGATGTGACGAGGAGTGAGTGGAGCAGAACGCCAAAAAATCACACCTGTTTACCCCGAGGCCTTTTTGAAAGGTACGCGAAGGAATTTTGTCCCTTGCTACTAATGTATATAAAATTCTATTTTCTTAAATGCACTGATTATATCACTGGGGAACACAACTTTTGGTGACTTAGATGTTAGACCTGTTTCTGGGTATATTGAGGTCGCTGATTCTAAAAATGACATTAGTTTTTCTCCATCAGCTCTGCTTATCAAGATATGATATATATCTATATATATTTCTATAAAGAGTGAGTCAAAAGTAGCGCCCGATTTCTGTTTTTTCGGCTGTCAGATTCTTTCTGGGAAGTCATGTTAATAATTGTCTTGCAGATTATTAATTTTCTTAGTTTATTTATTTTTGTTTTTGTTTTGCAGGTTATTGCTGAGAGTTTGGAAAGTTACTGAATTTGCACCAAATTGAACCATGAATTACCTTTCAATGAATCAACGCATTGCGGCCGTGAAACATTACTACAAATGTAATGAACAACCAACGATGGCGGCACGCCGTTTGGCACAGGAATTCGATATTAACCCACCCCAGGGAAGAAACATACGATTGATTGTCGAGAAATTTGAAGCAACAGGGTCGGTAGCCACTGCAAAGAAGTCCGGTCGTCCGAAAACGGCAACGAATGTAGCTAAGGCTGAAGAAGCCATCAGGAGACTGGAACAAAGTCCGCAAAAGTCAACTCGCCGTTTATCTGCAGAGTTGGAAGTGAGCCAATCAAGTGTTATCCGTATCCTTCACCAGAAAAAATGGAAACCTTACATTCCACGCTTACTGCATGCCCTTCATGATGGAGATGACGACCGCCGTCTTCAATTTTGCAAAGAGTTCTTAGCTAAACTTGACGAAGAGGACACAATGCTAGACAACATCTGGTGGTCAGATGAGGCATGTTTTAAGCTTAACAGCACAATTAACAGACACAATTGTGTCTACTGGGCTGCGGAGAACCCAAGAGTGACAGTTGAGAAGGAGGTAAATTTACCTGGCGTGACAGTTTGGGCAGCCATATCTCCATTAGGGATAATTGGACCCTTTTTCTTTGAGGGATCTGTCACTGCAGAAATTTACCTGGATATGCTACAAACCTTCTTTTGGCCCAGGGTACAAGATCAGGACTGTTATTTCCAGCAAGATGGAGCTCCACCTCATTATGGACGTCATGTTCGTCAGTGGCTTGATGAAAACTTTCCCGGAAAGTGGATCGGCCGCCGCGGTCCGATCGAGTGGCCGGCACGCTCCCCAGAACTTACACCTCCATATTTCTTTCTTTGGGGGCTCATGAAAGACCTTGTTTATCGTGAAAAGCCTCGTACCATTCAGGAATTGAAGGCTCAAATCACTGCAAAGTTTGAGGAAATTGATATCGAACTCTGCAGGCGTGTGTGCCACTCTGTGCCTGCTCGGCTGCAATTGTGCATCGATCACGAGGGAGGGCACTTTGAAAATTGCAAGTAAAACAGCTTGGTACAGTTCCGTAATAATTTTCCCCGGAATAAATGGTTAGATGAACATGTCATTCATTTATTTCTACCTTCTTGTACACTGTAATACAAATGGCAAACAAACAATCAACTGACAGAAATCGGGCGCTACTTTTGACTCACCCTATATGATGTATATAATATTATATAATTGCTGACTGGCAATCACTGTTGTTGTTAATTGAATACAAAAGTATGATGAATGTCAGCAAAAATAGTGTATTAACATCAAACAAGCATAAGGTACGAAAAATATTTCTTAAATTCAAACAAGCTTGAGACACGAACGGCAAAAAAAGTTCTTTCATTGAGACATCTCACATAAACCGCGTTTCTGAGATTTCTTGCGATGAGATGTGCCAGGACATTCGCGTTGGATGCTCCAGCAGTAATCTGCCATCATGTGAGTATCCCATCCTCCGCGGTACCGTTCTTCCATGGTCCTTAGTTCTTGGTGAAATCGTTCACCCTGTTCCTCGCTTAGATCACCGAGGTTATCTGGGAAACGATCCAAATGACTGTGGAGGTAATGCAGTTTGATGCTCATTTTACAGCCAAGTTTACAAAAAGAAGAGAGCATATTCTCCACTAGTTCACCGTAGTTATCGGCCTTATAGTTCCCAAGGAAATTCTTCACAACCATACTAAACGATGACCACGCACGTGCCTCAATGTTGTCCATTGAATCTTGGAAACGCGGGTCTTTCATGAGTTCCCGGATTTGCGGTCCATCGAAAATACCTGCCTTCAGCTTTTCCATGCTCAGCGCAGGAAATTTTCTACATATGTAGCCAAAACACGTCCCATCTCTGTTCAAAGCCTTTATAAATTGTTTCATCAAACCTAGTTTGATGTGCAGTGGTGGCAATATGATCCTTTCTCTGTCAACCAAAGCTTCTTTGATGATATTTTTTTCTCCAACCACCATGTTTTCTCTCAGAGGCCACTGTCTTCTCACCCAGTGTTCATCTTTAGCTCTACTGTCCCAGAGACATACAGTGCCCGCGAAAAGTATCCGATCACTCAAGAAAATACAATATTTTCCCTTGATATTCAGAGACACGTAATTCACTTTCTATTTGTTCTAGCGACATCTGGTAACTTTGAGGTTGCTCGCTGATATGAGAGCTATCCAACGCATTCTCAAATTAGTGTTCTGGTAGCCTTCGTTGCGGGTGGCTGTGTCTCAAATTTGTCAGATTTCACTGTTTGTGTAAATTTCTTGATATTTTTTTTTTTTACAGAAAGTGGTGTAAATAAAATTTATATATAATGTGTGCTAAAAAACAACTTAAGAGTGATTGTCGAGGTGCTATTGTTGCTTTGCATGCATGTGGGAAATCACAGAGACAGATAGCTAAGGAATTAAACATATCCCAAAGTACCGTTAATTTATGGGTTTCACGGGCTAAGAACAATGGTGGCCTAACCACGCCAGTCCCTAAAAAACGATCTGGCAGACCGAGAAAAACAATTCGCGAACAGACAAACTTATGAAACGTTTAGTATTGAAAAACCCAACAATAACTGCGAAAGAAATAAAATTTAATATGAATAATTTGTTATCTGGTGTTTCTGAACGAACTATCCAGGAGCGGCTCCAAAAAGAACTCGGATTACCATCTCGCCATGCTGCTAAGAAACCGTTCATTAATGAAAAAATGCGTAAAAAACGTGTCGCATTTTGTAAAAATACATTCATTGGACTGTTGATGACTGGAAGAAGGTTTTATTTAGCGATGAGTCGACATTTTGACATTCAGAAGTTGTCCAAAAAAGGTTCGCCGGCCTATTGGCTCAAATAGGATGGACCCTAAATACACCCTAAAGACAATGAAACACCCTCCAAGTGTGATGGTTTGGGGTTGTTTCGGTTACTATGGGCGTGGAAACTTATATTTTCTTCCGAAGAACACAACTATGAATGGTGCACGGTATTAGCAATGCTACAGGATAAACTTCCAATGGCAATGGCAATCCAAAGGACAAAAACATACATGCATGATGGTGCACCATGTCACAGGGCCAAAATAGTGACAAAATGGATTACTGACAATAAATTTGATATTTTGGATTGGCCTGGTAATAGTCCAGATCTCAATCCGATAGAAAATCTGTGGCTAATAATAAAAAAAGGTTGAATGCCACGACACTGGCTCAGTCGAAAAATTACAAGAGGCCATCAAAAAGGTATGGTGCAAGGAAATATCAGTGGAAGTTTGTCAAAACTTGATTAAATCCATGCCAAAACGTCTAGAACAAGTCATCCAAACCAAAGGACAGATGACAAAATACTAATATAAGGTTAGTATACATTTAAACATTGTTTTTTATGTAAAAAATACAAATTTCAAGGGTGATCGGATACTTTTCGCGGGCACTGTATAAAGCACGGGTACTTGGTGTACCCGCTCTGCTGGCCCAGGAGAAAATTCACCATCTTCAGATCCACACAGATCACCCATTGGTGGTCTCGGTATGATATCTTTTCTAGGACTAGGGCGACTGTCCCGTGCTCTTCTCTCATACCGACTGAGTAACCAATTGGGATTGATCTGTATATGTTGCCGTTGTGTAGAAGAACACATTTTAGGCTCCGTTTGGAGCTATCTATGAATAACCGCCATTCACTTGGTGTGTATTCCGATATGCCCATTTTCATCAGCAATCCGCGCACATTGTTGCAGAAAACTAAATCGTTCTCTTTTGAGAAGAAGGGCAGTAAATCCTTTACTCTGTCGCGATATAACGTGATTTTGGTTCCCGGCAGCAGTAAATTTTTTCTCAGCCTGGAAGCTAACAATTCAGACGATTTCTTCGAAAGACTTAAGTCCCTAATGAGGTCGTTTAATTCGTGTTGACTAAAACCTTCTGCAACTGATGACGGTCCTTCGAAATCACTGTCATTTTGCCCACATATGCTTTCTTTGTCAGTAGCAGATTCATCATCTTCTTGAGGGAGCTCTGGAAGATGTCTGAATGATGGGACAGGTATCTCATCTGAATGTGAAACAGGCGGTCAAGCTGAGTCTATGTCAAGATACGTCCATTTACTCCGGTTACGTCCATTGATGCCCTTTATATTCACCAAACAAAAGTAACAGTCATCACTGTTGTTTCTCTGTTCTCTCCATACCATTGGTATACCAAATTTCAGGCACCTCCTCTTTCCGTTGGTCCATTGCCGCAGATGCTCCGTACACGTTTTACACACAACATGAGGAGCCCATGGCTTATCTTGGTCCCCTAGTTGTACTTTGAAATAGGAAAAATAAGCTTTTTTCACAAAATCAGTAATAGTTTTTCTCTGTTCAATGAACGTGTACTCTCCGCAGATAAAACAAAACACATCTGGATGATTTAAACACTTTCTTCGTGATGAAGCCATGTCAACACCTCTAACAGGAAAGAATTCACGTTAGTACATGTACAATACACATGCAAAACAGCAACATCAGCAAAATCATGGCTACAATTTAATTATACAGATGCATTTAGATTTACGAGCAACTCATAATACCGTTCCAGAAGGGTAATAAAGTAGGTAATGACGTATGCAATATCTCAAAAACTAGAGCTGCTAGAACAAAATGGATGATATTTTCTGAATCAGTGGCATAAAAATATCCAGAATAAGGTCTAAAATCTCAGGCACCAAGAAAATAATTTTCTTGTTCCCCAGTGTTGTCTTTACTTGCAAATTTTTATGGCATCATCTTCTTAGATCACATCTCTGTTATTGAATTGGAAAGATATATTATTGTTATTATTACGCATTTTTCAAAATTAACACACACACACACACACACACACACAATTATATTAAATAATAAACAGCAAAAGAAATAAACACATTAACTGTGTCTATTTTCTTTTGACAAACCTTTCTTATGTATCAAAAACAGAAAAAAATATTAAGTCTTTTCATATTATTTCATTTTCACGTCATTTCACTTCATTTTACTAATCTCATATCATTTCACTCATCTCATTTACTTTCAGCTTCTCTTGAAAAAAAAAGAAAAAAAAAATCTGAGAAGATGCGTCTCGCTTTGACCACAAAATGGCTATCAAGTTACCTTTTTTCCACTCAACTCGAGAAAACCTCGGTTCACTCTAAATGTTAAAAATATTATTGTTATTACTACTACACTGAAATACACACTTCACTCTCGAAGCGAATGTCTTTGACGTAAATAAAAAATGTTTTATATTTTATCAACTTAGTTATCAAAATCATAATTATCAGAAATCAACAAAGTTTTTTCAAAATTAACCACACACACACACACACACACACACACACACACACACATACACTATGTGTATATATATATATAGGGTGGTACAAATTACAGTAGTAATAATAATAATTAACTCCTTTTCGCTGAATTGGAAAGATTAAGCTTTTCACTCCGGCCTTAGACCTACAGTTTAACGTGGAAGCCGAATCAGAAATACATCTCGTCAGGGAATCATTGCTCACTCTTTCACATCATAAGTTCAGCATTTAAAATAACAAGATCATTTGATTATTGATCCGGATTTAAAATAACAGGATCATTTGATTATTGATCCGGGGATAGTATGTCTGCAAAATGCGATATGTACAAAAACAATGTAGATTTTTCTCTTTAGTAATAATATTAATAACTAACTCCTCGCCGAATGATTACTTATTCGGATTTAAAATAACAGGATCATTTGATTATTGATCCGGGGATAGTATGTCTTCAAAATGTGATATGTACAAAAACAATGTAGATTTTTCTCTTCAGTAATAATATTAATAACTAACTCCTCGCCGAATTGTAACACCAAATCAGAAATGGTTAAGCTTTCACTCCGCATTAGACCCACAGTTTAACGTGGAAACTGAATACTCTTTTCTTTTTTAAAAAATATAATTAAAGGAATGGATATATTTATAATTTCTTTATTATAAAATCCTCTCGATTACATTAGTGACTATTGATCCGGGAATAGTGGGGGAAAACCAAGTATTGTCGCAAATATTGACATGGTAAAGACAGCAAGGGGTAATACGAGCATTAAATCTATTGGAGAAAATATAAAGATGCCATTAGTCGGTCAAAGCATGGAACCGTTATAGCGGTGTTACGATTGGTACACAAACTTATCATAGCTCCACCCAGCTACAGTGACAGCCAATCACTACGAACATCTGCTCTTGATCTTTTGGGGCGGAGCTTGGCGATTGTGCATATAAAAGGAAATATTTTTCAGTTGGGAGTAACAGTAGCTATTTTCGCGTCAGTGAATAATCATTCCCTCTGCCAGTGAATAAACATTCCCTCCGCCATGGAACACGAACTTTACACTTTTCCAGATTTGTATCAAGAAGGTGACACTGCAGCATTGACTGCAATTAATCTTTTTAATGCGATTGACCGTGATGGATTATTTCCAACGCAAACCGTTGAAGATATTTGCAATGATGCTCCTTACAATCCGACGCAAGGGACTACCATAGAAATGTGTCTATAATTTTTTTTTTATTTTTATTCACAAACTGTCAGAAAGATGATTTCATATATATGGAGGGATGTAGTATCTCGTCAAATACTTCATTTAGATACTCACAATTATGCTAAAATCGAAATTTTTTATGGCAATCTTTTGCATGTTTTTTTATAAATGTTATTCGGAATTACCTCTTAAATGAGCTTCTCTGAGCGAACCAAAGATATCTTCACATAATGGGATCTGTCTTACAATATGTATACTCTGTATATGTTTTTATTAAAAAAGATTCAATATGAACATTATTCTTTCTCCTTTAAGGTCCGATGAGGATTTGACACGTGTTATACAATCTTTTGAAGAATCTCGTGTCATGAATACGGAGGATATACTGAACAGTCAGCATAATGAATGTCACACGAAATAATGTAAGTGTTTTTCGATCTTTTTGGGGGAAGAAGACAATATATTTTCATAATTTATTAAATGAAAGAAATCAGTACAATAACCATCTTAAACTACAGAATATACAAACTAACGTTACAAATATACACACGAACAAAAACATTATACTATACAACGAGTACGCACAATTGGAAAACGGATTTTTATCTGTCTGCATACCATTTCATCGTTTCGTCGAGTGTACACGGGTCAAATAAATTTAAAAAATTTATAAATTCTTTATCACGTGACATATGCATGAGAAATGAGATGCAGTACATTCCGCAAGTATTACTAAAATATCCTTGTATACGAAACGGGTTCCATACAACTTCGGGAATATGTAATGAGCGAGAAATTTTACAATAACAGGGTCACTCCAGGGTTGAGTACCGAGTGAATCAAAATAGTACAGGCGGTGTCTATTTTTAAAATAGACAGCGATCCAATGAATCCCTTCATTACCGATGACATCTGTGTTCACAATAAGACTACCGCATTCTCGCGTACTTGGCAAACTCAATGTTTCATTCTTCGCAAACACGCCGATAAATTTGGAACGTGTGACTCGTTCACTATTCATTACTCTCTGAAGTGTATTAGCATCCATTTTAAAAGTCAGTGATAACGCTCCTAAATCTATCTACTTCTATTAGGGCTTGCGATTCGAGATATACTAGTACACTAATAGGCGCGTCTATAGGCTTGGTGAATTCCAACCTCACTGAGATGTTTCCGCTCTGCTGTGGGCTTAAATGCGTATTTACGCTAGCAGATAAGTCAGGTGTAATGTCAAACGGATAAAGGTTAAATTGATCAATGAATTCTTTGCGTTACCCCATTACCAAGCTCATCACAATCACCTGCAATATGGGTCAGATTACTATAGGCTCTCGCGCAAAGAGGTAACACAGCGTCTGATGAATAGTCCGTATCCATGTTCCACCCAAAGCAATGCCATTAACGTATAGAGTTATATTTTTAAGTCCGAAATTCTCGAATTTAAAGGCACTCTTTTTATATTTTCCATTCACCGAAGCATGGTCCTGCATTCCGATTAATATCCTTTTAGGAAGATTTCCCAGGGCAATGTTTTCTATCTGCTTCGACGCCAACCCTGCAGGCACCGTATATAGTTTGATTTGTACTCTGTTAATAGGGTATTTCACTGTAGCGTTTAGTAAATTTTTCTCAATTTCTAGTTGTTTTGGTGAACTTAATTTCACTCGCCGTACGCGGAGGTATGTGTCCATAATGTGAACCACAACGGGCTTTGCTCCCTCTTCTTGATCAGCATCCAGATTTAAGCAGATCTCAGGACTCGTGCGGGTGAGCTTTATTTTCATATCCACCCCGTTGACAAGCAACTTCTCCTGGAAAGTGAAATCTGTGTGCAGACGTCCAAAACACTCGTATATCTTCTTTTTAGAATTTTTAAATTTGTCCTTTATACTACTTTCGTCTTTAGTTTGATAATATCCCTCGGCACTTAAAAAGGTAGCCTTCGCTTCTTTGGAAAAGTTGAGGACATTTTCCAGATAGGCTCGTAGATGATAGTACCCGTGCCTGACGATATGTTGGTCTGATTTAAATATACGTCACACTGGTTGAATATGGAGTGCAGAAAGTTTGTTTCAGGGTATACAGCATATTTGTCATCGCAGACCGTTCCATCAGAATGGGCTATACGTAGCTTAGCGTACATGTGCACACAGCTTGGATCAAAAAAGTAAGGGCCTGAGCTGGGTATCACGAATTCTATAGGTGCACTCGGGGAACTAATTGTGTTTAAAGGGTTAATTGTAATAAAATCACTGTGCTCAATAGAAACTTGAGTTGGAGGCAGCTCAAAAAGGGACAGCTCCGATTTACAGCATTGTGAACTACATGGGTGGATGAAGCGTGCCATGACGAGTTAGAAATAGTGCCTCCTCTCTCGACAAGTAGTAAACAAACTATGATTCATGAGATCAATGTCCTTAGCTTATATCAGTCAAAAAAGTGGTCAACCATAGGTTTCATTCGCTTACAGCACTTCTTTTTTGATATCCTTTTACGTTTAATACCACGTGACCCCTTCTTCCGGAGCCCTCTTCTTCTTCCCCCACCACGCATTTTTCTCTTTGCATCTTTGATGATTTCGTCCCGTGTACGCTTTAAATGTTTTTTTAGAGCTTCTTTAGGTTTAGCCCCAGCCAATATGTCTTCTGCAGTGTTAAGACCTGATTGTAGCGCTTTCCTTCCGAGGTATCTGGCACCCCTCTTCAGCAAAGGAACAGCCGTACGTAGTATGGATGAAAAAATGGACCAAGTCCACTACCGCGCTGGTATCTCACCCCTCGATAGACGGTGAAAGGCTTTCTATCCATTATAACTCAGTGCGTCGAAAGTGTAGCTTCACTGTTAAGCTCCCGTTACCGAATGGGAAGTTTTCACCCTCAATCGTTCTTATATATATTGAGATATTGGTTATTAAATTAGTTGCGACATTCACATAATGGGGTCTGTCATATGTAATACTCAAACTCCTTCCTCTATGGTTGGGGATGTGGGCAATGCGCAGCAGGCGTGCCTGGGTATCCCCAACAAACTGGTGCTCCACTATATTACTGTAAATATAGCACATGTCTGGGGACTGAGAGCTTTCAGCCAATTTCTCCATCTTCAATTGATACATTAATCTGGACAAGTCATGCTGTGCCTCGTGAAATGTCTCTTTGGATGGCTGCGCTATATCGTCCATTGGTTATAATTTTGAACACTCTTCGATCTTTAATACGTCTGTTAGTCTTTGATTTTAGGATTAGTGTATGTGCAGGGTTTCCTTCGTTTACGATTTCATATACTAAATCATTCGTAAGGTTTGAGTTTCTTAAACTTTCGTTTAAGTCTCTCACAACATCCTCGACCGAACCATAATGACCCGGTCCTAGTCTTACTTCTGTACTGTAATACCGTGCAACCTTAGTCCGAGCGATACGTATAGTTTCATCCATAGCTACCCCAGCTTTTTCACTCTCGTCAATGTCTCTAAGAATCGTAAAAACAGATTCTTTATATTTAATATTTAAAAAGAGGGTGTCCAGCTGAATTTCACATATCCCCACCTCATACGAATCACGACCCAATTCAATGGGCCCGTGGAGTTCTGTTACAAAGTTGGCTAGTGTGTTGTTAGGATGTACAGACAGGGACGAGGAGGACGGGAGTGTGACGTAGAAATGGTTAGGAGCCATGTTGCATACTATTTAAGCTTCATTATTGCATCAGCTTTTATATAGGTGTTGAAGCTTTCTGGGTACCCTAGCCATTTCACCAGGTACATTTTTCTCTTTCCTGAACCTTTGCTTCCTCAAATTTTCTCAATTTTAAACACATTTTTTCCTAAATTAAATGCAACTTTCTGCAATTCCTCGCGGTAAAAGCCTCCTGAGATTTCTTCCCCATTCAAATCTTCAATGTAATACATCATTATCTCACCTTTAGGTCTCATAGCCCTAACTTTAAAAATCTCACGTGTCCATCCTTGCTCAAAACTCTTTGCGAATGTATTCCCCGAACGCGACCGCCTTACATAACACTGCCCAACAAAAAAAAAACATTTTTTGCTGGTGATTTAATTCTAAGACCTGCTTCTGGATAATATTGATGTGCTGATTTAAAAAATCCCTTAGATTTTGTCCATCACATCAGGTTTTCGTGCAATGTACAATGCAATATGCCTATTTTGGGTGATCCATGAAGGGCACTTATCAAAATTGATGATTTTTGAGACCTGCTAACAGCTGTTTTGCTGTTAAAATGTTATCTGTGGAATACGCAAATCTGTGCATTAAATCTAAAGGTCATGTACAACATATTAAAATCTTGGGTATCTGTGATTTCGCCAGGTATGAGCGTGACGTCATGATCATGGATTCATTTTTTGCTTATTTAAACACTTTTAATCACTTTATGTGTCAATATTACCATTGTATATTAAAGTTCACTCCCTGCACAATTGCTTACTTTTCCATGCTGATTCTTAGTATGTAAAAACTTATTTTTTGAAAAGAAAAAAAATTGGGCATAACCCTGCCAAAATGCGATATCTCCGTATTTGATTGCTCGAAAACCTGACGTGATAGGCAAACACTAAGGTGATTTTTGAAATCAGCACACCAAAGTTACCTAAAAACAGGTGTTAGAATTAAATCAGCAAAATTGGTGTTGGGCAGTGTAATCATTGATTTTGAAGCGCGCAGAATGTGGTGGTGGTGTTGGTGATCCATCTCTTCTCGGGAGCGTACCTCTTTCTAAAACTTCGTTAGGTGTTGTCCCAATCGTGCGATGGTGTGAGCGGTTGTAGGATGATGCCAATGATTCCAGAATGTCTAGAAATCTGTGTTTTTATGTGTAAAATAGCGGTGCATGCGTTCCTTTATGGTACGTTGAACTCTTTCAGCTAAAGAAGCATTATGTATAGAATTGGTTGTGTAATAGCTGATATTAAACTCTGTCAACATGTTCTGAAAAGCAAGGCCTATAAATTCCTTCCCCATATCCGTACAAAAATAGCCAGGAACCCTGTTTTCTTTTAACATTAGCGTTTTGGTGGCTTTAGCAACTGTTTCAGGTGATTTATTTTTCAGAGGAACTAGCCACAGATATATAGAGAATACATCTATTATGAATAGAATGTAAAGGTAACCATCGCTATACACAGAATATCTTTGCATGTCTGTTAAATCTGCTTGCCAAATAGAATCAATCGAGGAAGCCGTTGTCTTGGCTGTTTTAAACCTTTTTCTCACAGGCTTATGAAGCGTATAAGCGTCCTGCTCCCGCAAAAATCTTTCAACATCTTTTTTTTCTACTCCGTAAACACTTCAATACAGTCTATCTACGCCGCCGTAAGAGGCTGGGTTAGAAATGTCATAATAGCGTTTACTCAATACATTAGCCATTTGCGTATTTTAGAGGCACGTGGGTAGAGTTGACCGTTGTTTAACCTCTTCTTTCTCCTCTTCAAAGGTGTTACCGCCGGGGGTGACGGCGTCTTCAATTGTGCCACATGCGTTGCATGTTCCAAGTCTTTTAACCTGTTCAGATTTCCTATCAACGTTTTAGGGACATTTATTTGTTGTGGTCTTGCTTTAATATGCTTCCATCCTGATGGTGATCACCAGTGGGATCACCAAAGAGTCGTATTTCCGGTTCATCAGCATCTTCGAAACCTAAAGCAGAAAACTTATTGTTTATTATTACTGGTAGACAAATCTTAGGTTTTCACAATGGGGCTCCATTACGCACTCGAACGAAGGGTTGGGAACTAGGGGAAGAGAGAGGGCTATTAGTACTATTTATATTATTAGTAGAAACTAAGGCAGGAGGGCTCGTAACTGAAGGCTTAAGGGATTCTAATTTTGCCATCAAGAGCATCACCCTCTCCTCAAGCCTCACTCTGGCCTCCCTCTCACGTTCTAACTAGTTCCTCAGCACTTCTATGTTTATGCACCACCTGCAAACTAACTGATCATTATAAATGTCCCTACTTCTGGCTACCCCGCTTCCGATACCGGGAACGCAGACCCCGGTAGCGGGGCTGGATCTGCTACCGCCCATTCAAGATGTTCTGGGCCTCTGCCTGATTCACTTTTCGTAAACTTTTGCAACATTCGTGCCCTTTTCTCAAATTTTTAGTTTGTTGAACACCACCTCTCCTCCTTTAAACCATATCTTCTCTTCCTCACAGAAACTCAGGTGTCTGGGACTTCTGACAGCAACTCCGTTTTTATGTAGGAAGGAGGGGAGCCAAGGAAAAATGCCCGCAAAAGAAGAAGAAAGCTGAAATCAAGGTCCAGGGTTTTTGAGATGCCTGAACACTGTGCATTTGAAAGATTGGAGTTGATAGACAGGTGGAAATATGGATTAACGAAATTTGTTCCATAGTTCACTGGTTGAATAGATGAAAGATTGGAAATACCGATTAACCACTGCATTATAGAGTTGAACAGAAAAGGAATGAGAATGTGTAGAAGTCGGGTACCTTGTGGTCTCCTTAAAGGAGAGATACAATTAGAGAGTTCAGAAGAACAGTGTCCGTTATAATAGTAGGGTGTCAATTTTGGGGGTGAAATGACTAAATTGAAAATCATGTAATTTGGTAGCAATTTAATGTAATCATTTGGCATACAAAATAATATTCTTGCTTCAAAAACAATAAAAAATAACTCCTACCTACATCAATTTTAATTCAAAAATTCCATTTTTCCATAAATTCGTAACAAAATAACAAATGTGCGCAAACATCCTATCAACATTTAAAGTGGCAATAAGATATCATTCAGAGTCTTTATTTGAAAGTAACCAATGCAGTCATGTCCTTTTTGCTGCGGTTCCTTGACATCAGCATTCGGCTTGCTACTTGCGCTTTGATGTAGCCTTCTCGCCTCTCGTGACTGTAAACTTGACTAGCTGCTTCTGTGACCATTTTCACACATCTGTCCACACTCTGAGTGTGACAAGGCCACTTTGGCACTTGCATTGGGACCTCTTTGATTTGTGTTAAATCTTTGTTTGTTATACATGTTGTCAGTGGTGGCTCCAAAACATCCGAACTCAAGTTAACTAATTCTGACAATTTCGTGGCATTGACGTTTATCGGAGGTACCTTCCTTGTCTGAGCAGAGCAGTCTCCCAGCTGGTCATCATCTAGTGATGTTCCTCTAAGCTTTAGAATGATTTCCAAAGCCTCAGTTCGCTCTTTGGTACATTGGCTGCATAGTATTGCTTGCAAAACTGCCTCTGGCCTAGCATACCAAGCTGACCTTCTCACCACAGGTAACACGATGTCCACCACTACTTTCCTTTGGGTTCTCAGTAGCTGTAATTGAAACAAGATGTGGTTGGGCCCCTCCATCCACATTGGATTAAGTTTTACATTGAACCAGTGAGGAAGATAAAACCCAATAATAAATTCAACAATCAACATCAAATTCTGTAGCATTTTGCCCTTCAGTGCATGTTTGGAAACCCAAATCCTGCAGAAACGAATCGCTGTAGTTAACCAACGACTGTGACTTACGGGTGCAATCTCCAAGAGAGCTAGATTTTGAGGCAACTCTCCTGATCTGATTGCTTGAACAATACGATAAGCGTAAGATTTATCCGTGCTGAGGTCTTTGATAACTTTTTCAGACAACACTGGAAGGGGAGGGCCTACTTCGACCTTTGAAAATTTTGTATTTATTTCTAATTCCGTTGCTTCATCTAGCATGTTGCCAAGGGGGCCTGGCCACTTGTTGTTGCTCTTTGTAGGACCATCAAGTTCCTGGATGAGACGACGAAGAGGTAGTTCCCCTGTGTGCAAATCACATACAATCCAAACAAGCCTTCTTCCAAGTTTTTTCTCTAAATGCGTCATAACATCGCCCTGCCATCCAGTGTTCACCGCAGTTGAGTCTCCACCAACGGCCTGCAGTTAACTGTCAAGTCTTCTTTCTTGAAGCCAACATATTATTTGATCAGCAATTGCCTCTGCATGTTTCTTGCCTTCCACTTCTGCTTCAGGAACAAAGTGAAACAAATAGCGGCCACCAGGTTCGGAACACACAGAATAGTGTTCTTCTTTGATGAGACCGGGAAACTTTCTGTCCATTCCCTCTACTTCTAGGAGAACTTTTGTGTCATCTCTTCTTCCATCAAACAAAAGGCAAGAGAGACCTTCCTCCTTCAAATCTTTTTCATGCTGATCAGATATTTCCTTCATTATTTTTTCTTGTGCTCTTCTTATCTTATTATGATCTATCACTAAGGATGTATCCTCTCGGCTGATGAGGCCTGCATCTATCCAAGCGGCAGTGGCAATCTCTGCAGTCTCTCGTAGCCCCGTATGGTGGCGAATACTGGCAAGGGCACTGTTTGAGATGTCTTTAGTGTTGTATTTCATTCTCTTCGGCGAAGGTTCAGATGACATTTTGGAGCTATCATCTGATGTTGCTTCTTTCTGTTCATCTGAAGAGCTTTCAAAAAAGTGAGAAACCTCTTGATAGACTCTTCATCTCTTTGGGTGGCTTCTTCACTCTTCTTTTTCTTCCTTTCTTCCCTCTCTCGGATTTTCTCTTTTTTCTTAGCAATAACAATCTGTTTTTTGGTTTCTGAATAATCTGCCGAACTAATCTGCATACTTCCTTGGCCTCCTGCCTTTGTTCTCTGCGCCTTTATGAAAGCCACCTCCAAAACAGGGATCTTCTTCTCACGAGGACAGCGACAATCAATGTGAGGGTGAGGTTCTCTTCTGCATGAGGGAGAACAATTGGCTTCAGAACACAACTCTATGGGACACTGGCAGTTAAAAATGTCAAGAAGAGTATCAAGTGTGTGCAGAAATGTATTTTTCTTTGCTAGTTTTCCTTTACCAAGTGATGTCTCAACTGCTTTGTGCCATAGCTTTGTTAATTTTAGCTCAATAGTTCTATACTGATTGAGTACAGGTGGTTTGAATAACACATTAGCTTTTTTCCACTGATGCAGAAGAGGGGGAATCATGTCCCTTATGAGCTCTTTCTCTGTGTAGTTCCTTCTATCCTTTGTATTTTGTTCACGAAGGAGTAACCCTAGTCTCAGCATGTCTCGCACTGTCGGTAGTTCTGATACGGGAAGCTCCTTGCCTGTATCGACTAACAGGCTCAAGTGGCATGACGACTGACCTCTTGTCTTCAATTTTGGCATCTTAGGAATATCTGGAAAGAAAGAAAAACATTTAAGTATTTTATATCAATTACGATGTTTCAAGGTTTAGTCATTCGATGTTCTAAAATTCAATAAAAAAATATTTCATGGGATTACAACATAATTAGACAGAAGAATATGATGATAATAAATAATTGTAATAATCAATAATCCATACTTACAGTTAAACTGTAGTATTCGTCTAGTAGAATAACTATGAAGTAGGTACAAGAGCAATAACAGCAAACCACCGTCTATGACATCTAAGAGGCAACTGAGACTGATGGTCTGCTTGGTGACAGTTCTATTCATGTTGTGACTTGTACATTGTACAACAAATATATGACCTTGAAAACACTCCATATGTGATCAGTGGGATAATTCTGTGACAGATGAATAGTTAATCAATTTATGTCCTATTATTTAGTAAAAGAGTCAATTTCTGAAACTTTAAGGTAAATTGATGTAGGTAAGGGTTATTTTATTTCATTTTGGTTGGCCAATTTCAAGTTTTGACATGAAAAGACACGATATTTTCACTACCAAAATTGCTTTGAAAAAAGTTGACAAAATTGACACACCCTATTATAATAGTGATAGTAAAGAGAGATTGAGGCAACATTGCGGCGAAGAGAGAGGGATTGAAGACAGTCGGTAAGAGGCAGGGAATTAATGAGACGAAAAGCCTTTGATTTCACCCGGTCAAGTACGGCTGTGTGGGTTGAATCACCCCATACATGAGAAGCATACTCCATACAGGGGCGGACAAGACCCCTGTACAGAAAGAGCAACTGAGCGGGATTGAAGAAGCTGGGGAGGCGGTACAGCACACCTAACCTCTTAGAAGCTGTTTTAGAAAGAGTAAATGCGCCTCGGTGGTGTAGTGGTCAGCGTCGCTAAATACGAATCCATCGGCCCTGGGATCGAGACCTGGTGACGGTAGGCGGAGCGCAGCAAAACCCAGTTGTTCATCCTTCCACACAATAAAGAAATTGGTTGGTAGATAAATGGCTACCCTGGTTACCTAGTGGTTAAGACGCTGTGTTGCTCGTGGGGCGTGGTTCGGATTCCTCGTTAAACTGTAGGTCTAAGGCGGAGTGACGAGCTTGACCTTCGTCAGAATAAACAATTCAGGAGGAAGCAAAACCAAACCAAGGTTTATGTGATGTTTCCAGGAAAGATCACGAGAAAAGGAAACGCCAAAAATGTTCAGAGAAGAGGAAAGATTGAGTTGTGTGTTGTTGAAGGTAGTGTAGTGTAGAAGATTGTGATGAGTTGATAGATGAAGGAACTGAGTTTTTGACGCATTGAAAGCAACAAGGTTTTCTTTGCCCCAATCAAAGATGGCAGAAAGTTCAGAGGTCAGGTGCACCATAGCCGTACTCCACGAAACATGGAATGACTGTTGAGAGGGACGCTTTGGGAAGAGGGTGGAGAAGTGAAGAGTGGAATCATCGCATAGGAGTGAATAGGAAGGAAGTGCGATTTAAAAGATCATTGATAAATAAAAGGAAAAGAGTAGGTGACAGGACAGAACCCTGAGGAACACCACTGTTAATGGATTTAGGAGAAGAACAGTGACTCTCTACAAACCCAACTATAAATCGTCCAGAAAGGAAACACTGGTCTACAAATTTTGTAAAAGTTTGTGCTTCGGAGATAAAATGTGTTTCCTATTATGGATTTTGGGGTGCTGAAAACGAATATGACCATAAAAACAGTCGATTGGCTACAGTTTTCAAGAAAATTTAAGTTACACATTTTGCGTATACGTATACCATATATTAGTAACATACCTGTATAATGCAGTCACTTATATTGATTCAACCCGTCGCTTCTTTGCTTGTCTCTTGTATTCAACTTCTGGAGCATCTCTTGTTATTGTCCAGCAGTAGTCTGCTAACAATGATGGACTCCATTTCCCCTGGTAGCGTTTCTCCATCGCTGAGATATCCTGGTGGAAACGTTCACCATGTTCATCGCTGACTGCTCCGCAGTTGGCCTGAAAAATTCCAGGTGCGAATGGAGGAAATGTATCTTTAAGGACATATTGCAGCCCATTTTTTGATAGGACAACAGTAGGTTTTCCACCAGCTCCCTGTAATTGTCAGCTTTGGTATTTCCGAGAAAATTGGTTGCTACTAACCGGAAAGCATTCCACGCTGTCTTCTCCTCACCACCTAGGATACGGTCGAACTCCTCATCTCTAAGAAGCTCGCGGATCTGTGGACCAACAAATGCACCCTCCTTGATTTTTGCTTCACTGAGCTTTGGGAATTTACCACCGAGGTACTTAAAAGCTGCCCCGTTTTATCCATAGCCTTAACAAAATTTTTCATGACGCCCAGTTTGATGTGTAAGGGTGGTAACAAAATCGTGCTCGATTCTACAAGTGGAGGATACTGAAAATTTTTTGTTCCAGGTTCCAATGAGTGTCGGAGTGGCCAATCCTTCTTGATGTAATGAGAAGTCCTAGCCGACTATCCCATTCACACAGAAAACAGCAATACTTAGTGTAGCCCGGCTGCAGTCCAAGCACGATAGCAACAACTTTCAAGTCACCACAAACCTGCCACTGATGTTTGTCATAGTTTATGCAGTTCAAAAAGTTGCAGTCTCATGTTGTCATATGTATCCTTCATGTGGACTGCATGACCAACTAGAATTGATGGCAATACGTTGCCAACATGCAACAAAACAGCTTTTAGACTCAACTTCGATGATTCAATGAACAGTCTCCACTCATCAGGATTGTGAATAATGTTGAGAGCTGCCATCAGACCATCGATGTCGTTGCAAGCTACAAGGTCACCTTCCATGATGAAGAATGGGACAAAATCTTTTTGACGGTCGCGAAACTTGCACACTCTAACATTTTCAGCGAGGAGATTCCACTGCTGCAATCTGGAGCCCAACAGCTCTGCCTTACTCTTTGGCAGTTCTAAATCTCTGATAAGGTCGTTTAATTCATTCTGAGTTATCATGTGCGGTTTAGAAGATGTCAAATTATAAACAAATTCAGAGTCTTGTGAAGTTGAAGGCTCACAAGTTTCGCGGGTTCCTTCATTCTCCTCGTCCTCTGACTCCAGGGAGAATGAGTGTTGGGGCTCAGGAACGGGTAGTCCTTCGCCGTGAGGTACTGGGCGTATAGCAGAGGGTATATTCGGATATTGTAAAATCCACTTTTTCTTCTTGCAAATACCTTTCTTGACTGGAAGCACCATGCAGAAGTAACAATTGCTGACATGTTTTGTTGGTTCCCTCCACACCATTGGCACTGCAAAAAACATGGATTTCCTTTTCCGATTCAACCACTGGCGAAGGTTTGTTGCACAAGTATTGCAGCATATGTGTGGGGCCCAGCTCTTGTCCTCATCTCCAATCTTACAGCGAAAATAAAGGTGATAGACTTTCCTAATCACGGCGGTTATAGCACGCTTTTGTGATGCAAAAGTCAATTCTCCACAAACATAACAGAAGTTATCTACACTGTTCACGCAATTACGAGGCATCTTTGTTCAAATTAGGCTGAAAAAAATTCAGTTTCAAAAGCAAACACTAAAAAGAGTTTGACAAGGGTGCACTGTATGACTTCCGCGAATGAACTGATGCTGTGGTGTAATATGTAGACGCCTGTGATACATCGACGCCTTGACTCTACTGCGCATGCGTGTAGTTATATTTTTTTTTTTTTTAATAAATTAATGCAATTACATTGCATTTTAATAATTTTAAATTAGGTAAGGTTAAGTTAGGTTAGTATTCCATTTATATTAATATCAAAACCATTATGGGAAGCAATATGTTAAAATGATCCAATCTATTTTTTAATAGATAATTTACAAATACATAATGTAATAGATAAATTTAAAATTACATTTTATTGTATATATATGTATATATTTACATTAATTTATTAAAATAAAAAATATAACCGCGCATGCGCAGTAGAGTCAATGCGTCGCTGTGTCACAGGCGTCTACATATTACGCGACAGATGCAGTCCAGTTAGTAGGGTGCAGGGTTGCCTAATATCTTTATAAATAGAGCCAATTGGCAATTTTAGGCATCATTTTCGTATTCAGTTACCCAAAATTAGTAAAGATTGACTACTTTTATTTCCGAAACATTTTGGCTGTAGACCAGTGAAATTAGAGAAGGCACAGATAGAAAGATAGAAACCGAAGGAGGGTAGTTTCGAAATTTAAAATTTGTGCCAGACTATCAAAAGCTTTTGATATGTCTAGAGCAATAGCAAAAATTTTACCGAAATCCCGAAACGAGGATGACCAAGAGTCAAAGAGATATGCAAGAAGATCGCCAGTTAGGCGTCCCTTGCGGAACCCATTTTGACGATCTGAAAGAAGGTTGTGAGAAGAGGTTTTCAAGAATCTTCCTATTAAGGATAGATTAAAAAACTTTAGAAAGGCAAGAAATCAAAGCAATTGGACGATAGACGGAGGGCTGAGAGCGGTCACCCTTCTTTGGAACAGGCTGAATGAAAGCGAACTTCCAGCAGGAAGGAAAAGTACAAATGAAAGAAAAAAACAAGAGTTTGCCAATGTAGGGTGTCAGAACAAAAGCACAGTTCTCGAAAACAACAGGAGGAACACCTCCAGGAGAAAGGTAGACAGCGCAGATATATTATTTTGAGATTGAAATGTAAGTCGTAGCCAGACGGTATAGAATTCAGAGGATTCGAGTTCGGGAATACGAGAATAAGTTAGGTTATTGAGTACATATACGCAACACTTACCTACGGAGTGAAACTGAGTATAGAGAAAGTAAGAAGGTACAGAAAAGCGGTTGCTGTCAGTCGTCCCAGACACCTGAGCTTCAGAGAAGAAGAGAAGGTGAGGTTTAGAGGCGAAGAGGTGGTGTTCAACAGACTGAAAATTTGAGGTAAGGCCACGAATGTTGCAGAAGTTTATGAAAAGTGGATCAGGCAGAGGCCCAGAACATCTTAAATGGGCGGTAGCAGATCCAGCCTCGCTGCCGGGTCTGCATTCCCGGTATCGGCAGCGGGGGAGCCAGAAGGTAAGAAATTTATGATTCCTTTCCCTCGGGGACTCCAAGGCTCTTGAAGTTGATGACATTTTTTTGAAATTTTGAAAAGATTATGTAGTGTGTAAGATGCATGTATATGCAATGAGGAATAAGGAGAGAAGTGTGTGTTTGAGAGCATGCTGGACTGTTCACTGAGTAGATGAGACACGGAAAAAGATCAGATAAGGAGAATAGTAACAGGAGAAACGGGAATTCCAGCACTCCCTCTCTTCTGTCTAACGTCCCCCTCGGAGTACTCCCGAGGTCGATTGGTGTCTACAATCTCCTTTGTACCATCTTACTTTCTCTATACTCAATTCCACTCCAAAGGTGGATGTTGCGTATATGTTCGCAATGACCTAATTTGTTCTCGTATTCCCGCACTTGAATCCGTCGAATTCTATACCCTCTGTCTAAGGCTTACATGCCACTCCCAAAATAAATAATCTGCGCTGTCTACCTTTCTCTTAATCTACTGACTATTCAAAATTCTTCGACTACCTCACTTCCAAAGTGGAGTACATTCTATCCCGCTCTCCCTTTGCTGAAATCTCCATTTTAGGAGATTTCACTGTTCATCACCACCTTTGGCTTTCCTCCCATTTCACTAACATCCCTGGTGAACTAGAGTAGCTTACAATAATAAAAACCCACTCTAATAGACAGAGTTTATTTCCACAACAGTTTCGATGCCCACTGGCATCCCCTTCGGGTGGTTACAGAAAAACGAATGAATCAAAAACAAAAGGGAAAACAGTCTAGGGACCATTAAGAAATTCGCACCTAGGTTAGATCCCGTTCTCCCCACACTGGAAGGGCATTTTTTATTTTTTTTTAAATTAAAGGGACCCGCGTATAAGTACATTCGAACAAATTTAAAACTATCTTCTTGTTCTATACATACATATTCTATTATTATTTTTTTACAGAATTATTACATTTATTATTAAATTTATTACATTTAATATTGCATTATTATTTATTACAGAGATTATAAATTTAATATTACATTGATTATTACATTGTTCTTTATTATACAGAAATTATAAACCGAAAAATGAATGAAGAAGGCGAGAAGGAAACAATCCAGAGACCATAAGAAATTCGCACCTAGGCTAGATCCCGTTCCCCCGACCCCAGAAGGGCATTTTTCTATTAAAGGGTCCCGCTTATAAGACATTCGCACAAATTAAAACTATCTTCTTGTTCTATACATACAGATTCTATTATTTTGACATAATTACTGCATTTATTATTGCATTTACTTTTTTAACATTTATTATTATTACCTTTACACTAATTATAATTATTACATCCATTTTATTACCTTTATTATTACATTTATTGCATTTATATTTATTTCGACATTTATTACTTCCATTATTACATTTACATTTATGTTTATTATTCCATTTACATTTTACTGGGGAAAAAAAAAAACGAATGAACCAAAAGCGAGTAAGGAAACAATCCAGAGACACTTAAGAAATTCACATTTAGGTTAGAACCCGTTCACCCGACGCCGTAAGGTATTTTTTGACCAAGAATCTCATTAAAGGGTCCAACTTATAAGTACCTTCGCACAAATTAAAATTATCTTCTTTTTCTATACATACAGATTCTATTATTTTTCTTTTGACATAATTATTACATTTACTCTGTCTATTAGAGTGGGTTTTTATTCGCATATTTTGACCTTCACGTAGAAAAAAGTGAAGTTTTTTGCATTTAGAGTAGCTTACATTTTTCTATCCTTAATGACCTAGAGCAAATCGTACAGCAACCTACTCGTATCCCCGATCGCCTTGGAGATAGGCCCAACATTCTGGATTTATTTCTTACCTCTCATCCGTCTTCTTACTCTGTCAAACTTTTTTGTCTGTTGGGTCCTACGACCACAATCTTATATCTGTTTCCTGTCCTATCGCTCCAATTCAGCCATTGGATCCTCCGTAGAGGACACGCCTTTGGCACTTGGCGCCACTGATTAGGAGGTCCTAGGGCAATACGTCTGTGATTTTCCATGGAATGATTACTGCTTTCGTGAACGGGGCTTTTCCGAGTGTGCTGACCGCATCACAAAGGTGATTCTCTCGGACATGGAGGCATACATTCCATATTCTATTCCTACTGTACTACTAATGTAAAAAAACCTTGGTTTAACTTTACTTGTTTTAATGCTATCCACAACAGAGAGAGGTCTTTCAGAAGGTGCCGTCGCCATCCAACTCCTGACTCTCACTCAGCTTATATTTCTGCCCGGAATCGTGCAAAATCTGTTCTTCGACTCACCAAACATTCCTTCATCTGACAAAAATGTGAAAATCTATCCATTTCTAATTGTCGCTCTTTCTGGCATCTAGCTAAGAACCTCTTGAACAACTTTACTTCCTCTTCTTTCCCTCCTTTTTTCCATTCCGACGGCTTAGTTGCCGTCTCTTGTCAGAACATTTTTTAAGCTTTTCCCACTGGGCGACAAAGGCAGATCGGGAAGTAGGGAGGGGGATTAAGGCAGGGGTGTGCTACCAATTTCTAAACAACCGGTTCTGATACAGATAGGGGTGTAAATCGGTGAACGCCAATGGCGCGAGTCATTAGGCTAGGGGGGTCTGGGGTGAGCGGAAGCTCCTCCAGCGGGGTCCGGGGCGGAGCCCCGGAAGCCAAGGCATTTTAGCTTTTCCAAACAGCATTTTTTAACATTTTTTCAGAAATTATTTAACATATTCTTTATACTCACTAATGACATAATTATCTAAAAATAAACTAATTTTTCATCAAAACATAAATAAATATTGAAACGACCACCGCTTGTGATACTACCTATATTTTTCTATAACATTTTAAAAAAATGAAAAAATGTAGATATAAATAAATTTCTACTGACTATTAAATATTTGTTAAAAACAAACAAACTGTTCGGTGATCCAATCAAAATTTAACAACCGGTTCGGGCGAACCAGACCGAACCGGTCCCAGCACACCCCTGGATTAAGGATACTATGGATCCGGATGTTCCCTAATCAGGCCACCATCCCCGTGTGGTCTGAAATAACACTAGCATTATCTATATATAAATATTCAATGTAAATTTCATATTTACATTTAGGATAAACAGTTCTAATTGTGGCATATGTGCATGTATTATATGTATTTATATGGCTTCCAAGACAATGCTCCCAAGGCAACTCCCAAGACAATTCTATTTTAACAAATTTTGAAAATTCCTTGTCGCCCAGGACCCTAAAATTTCATTTACTGCGCGGCAAATTTTCTTCAATGGATGACATTCATGTCGCACATTCACTAGGTTAAAAAAATGCTCTGTCTCTTGTCTTGAATTTTCGCCTCCAACCATGGACGGCTCCACTGCTGTTCCTTCATCTCTTCCTCCATCTTACTTTATTATGTCTGAAATTAGAATCTCTTCCAAAAATGTTTTTTCTGCCCTATCTGGGCTCAACTCTAGGAAGGCGTACGGTTCTGATGGTGTTACTCCTGTTTTTCTTAAGAACTGTGCTTCTGTGCTGACACCCTAGGCAAACTCTTTCGTTTTTGTCTTTCATCTAGTATTTTTCCTTGCTGCTGGAAGTTCGCTTTCATTTAGCCTCTCCCAAAGAAGGGTGACCGCTCTCAACCCTCCAACTATCGTTCAACTGCTTTGATTTCTTTAAAAACAAATTTTGACCCGCAATTTAGAAAAATGATCCATATTTTCAGTAGGATAATGCGAAATTTTAAGGTTATTGGGGTCGGAGAAGATGAAAAGCTAGAGATATAATTTTTTCAGAAAATCTTAGTAATATCATGCAGCAACTTTTGCGCAAGGGTGGGATTGAGATTCCGATAAATTAATTTTTTCACTCCACCCTTATATATATATATATTAATGTTATAATGTTTCAGACCAACAAAGACCCTAGGATCCACTCATGGCTGGGCTGATCTACCTAACTATGTTCGTAATTGTGTATTGTGTATGTCCTCCGTTGTGGCAGAGGCAGTAGTGTAGTGCTAAATAAAGAAGTGAGGGAACGCATTTTGAAAGTGTTACTCAGATGCGGGGGGGGGGACAATGGCGAGCGCGGCGAGCCCATACAGCTGGGGGTTCTGGGGCACTGTAAGCCCCCCTGGAAATCTTTTGAAATCTGACCAATTTCAGGGATATTTTGAGGTCATATGCACTGGATATTAGGATATATTCCAAGGTTGAAGATGCAGTATTTCCAGTGTCATTAGATATACGACATCCAGTACGATCAATAAAAATAGCTAACAACTGGAATGATTAACTAAAAAAAAGTTAACAACTGGTACGCCGTGGTGACTGTTTCACCAGATCTTTATAGGCTAGCATTGCCTCAGTCGAAGCTAAAAGAAATGAAACAGTTAATGATTCTTTCTCATATTTCTTCTAGGGGTGGGAATTAAAATTTCATGACGTTAGAGATTTGTAAGTTCGGATTTATTTGAAATAGTGAGGGAACGCCGTTCCGTCTACCAAAAAAAGTAAGAGAACGCCGTTCCCACGCGTTCCCACAGCACTACACCACTGGGCAGAGGGGACCTACAATTTTACGTGGGTTCCGAACCACAAGAACATAAGAAATTTATGTAAAAACTGCCTGTATATTGGCAACGACAAATTTTTACAAAACTAAATAATTATCAATTTAAAACTAATTAAATATCGATTTAAAACTAAAGATAGAATCTCTAGATCCAGAGGATCAAGTCAAGTCATAATAGACTACTATCCACAAATATGTTACACTCTTTATCTATTTATAACCGACATGCAAATATATCAGATCCAAAGAATCCAGTCAATTTCATTACGGTATCCAACAATACTAGTACCTTGCCAACCAAACATAAGTCACGGACCATATCGATTGCGGACCAAGTCAAATATATATATATATATACAGTATATATATATATATATATATATATATACACAGGGCGTCCCAAAAAAATGTATACACACTTTAAATAATTATAAAGGCAGTGTTTATTAAAATACATTTCATTTTCAAAATGTAATAGAATCTACAGACATTATTTAATTGTTTTGTCAACGCCTGTTTTCAAACTGACGTCCGTTCTGGTCCAGGCACTGCTGATAACGCGAAGCAATGGAATCGCAAACATCACGAAACATTTCGTTTGGTATTTGTGTGCATTCTCGTTCAATGGCTGCTCTCAATTCAGCGACTGTTGCAGGTTTTATAGCGTAGACTTTGTCTTTTAAGTATCCCCATAAAAAAAGTCTAGTGGTGTGAGGTCTGGTGAACGCGGAGGGTATTCTACGAAACCCCTTCGTCCAATCCACATCCACATCGTGCCAAGTACCACTCGCAATACTCCACTCTTCGGTCCGGATCATCTTCATTAATAGCATGGACTAATCTTGGAATGTAACTTTTCCATTGACAGCGCTTCAAAATGCGTTGGACAGACGATTCTGAAATTCCTACCTCATGACTAACTTGCCGCACAGATTTTCTTGGACGGTGATACGTTTCCAGTACTCTTTCTTGCTTTGTGGGGCTTGTCGATGTCCGTGGTCTTCCGGAACGCTTCTTGTGGACATTCTGAACAGTTCCATCGGCTTCAAACTTATCTCTAATTCGAGTGATGGTAAGTCGCGTTGGTGGATCTGTTTGAAACTCCCTCCTAAACTGTCTTTGCACTTCAACTGCGTTTTCACACTTCCAGTAGCATTTTAGAATGAATTTCCTTTGTTCAAAGCTTAGTCTGACTGCCATTATTAATTCTAATGGGTTTAACTTGGAAAGAAAGAAACATCAATTGAGCTATCAGCTGTTAAAGTGTGTATACATTTGTTTGGGACGCCCTGTATATATATATATATATATATATATATATATTAAAAAAGCTATAATAAAAGAATTACACAACCAATGCACAAATAATTAAATATGGATAGGCATTACTGGATGGGTATCTAGTCGCGGCGGAATCCAAAGGGAAGAGTATTGTTGTAGGTTCCAGATAATTGGAAAAGTTTTCTGTAGTTATTGCGGCACTCCTTTGTCCCCCCTAAGCTCCTTCACTCTGTCTACTTTCTGATCGCGAAAGTTGTGCGCTTCCACAATAAGCTGAGGAGGAGAAACAAACCCATGAACCCCAGCAGCAGCAGCATTTTCGCTACCAACTTCGTGTTCTTTTACAGTAAGTTGACGAGTTCTTTAAGAGAGACGAAGTTGACAATCTTGCGTTTTGCGGGGCTTAAAGTGAGCCCCTTTGCTTTAACGATATACATGAACTCGTTCCCGATCTTCACACGTGTTCTGTAAGTTTTTGGCCCGGTTGAAAGAAAAGAGTCCGCGTGAGCATTGTCCCCATACCTGTCCTTGATTTCTTCGGTAGGTTCACCGAGGAATTCACCAATAGTAGGCATATATTCTCCTTCCTTCGCCGTAAAAAACCACACTGTCAGTGTCGGCATACAATACCCTCCGTCCCAGAGAATGCATTAGGCTCCCAAGCTTGAAGCGTCCATATGCCGGTGTAAGGTAGCCACAGGGAAGTTTGTGACGCGGAAGGTGTATGTAGCCAACTTAGTCCTATTGTAACGTATTATGTACCTATTACCTACGTGCATAATTTCAAGAACGTCTTTATCATCAGCTTTGGAATAATCCCATACTTCGTCAAATCTTTGAGCCTTTGAGCTACAGTAAATGCACGTTCCCCTTGTCAGTGTTCTGTGCACCTTACCTCAAAGACTGTTCAAACAAAGCTTTGCACTAAAGCGCTTTCCAGGGTTTCGCCCAGTATGCTCTCCCTCAAGCTGTATCTCCTCACGGTCTTGGTAACGCTGAATATACTAGTTCGCATTTTGCGACCTCGGTGTCAACACCCTGTAGATACCCTAATGCCTCAACTTTATCTCTCGGGAAGGTGTTGATATAAGGAGTGAAGAGGTTATAACTAGTGGTGTATCGATTAATCGGCATCGACATCGGCCAAATTTGGCCGATTCTCTGACCGATTCTTTGAAATCTTGAAATTTTCATTAGAAAACAAAATCTATATTTATGGAAAATTGAAAATTGAACAGACAAAAAACACTATGATAATTTATATTCATTTGAAAGTATAATTATATAAAAATATTTTAAATTCACCATAAAAAATGCA
Source organism: Bathynomus jamesi (assembly GCA_023014485.1). Classification (NCBI taxonomy): domain Eukaryota; kingdom Metazoa; phylum Arthropoda; class Malacostraca; order Isopoda; family Cirolanidae; genus Bathynomus; species Bathynomus jamesi. The sequence goes on from JAJOZX010000235.1 coordinate 769,648, forward strand.
AAGCTTAATAAGTTAAGTTGCCCATAAATTTACATTTTCTCTAACTAGCTAATCTCTAAATATTATAAACTACTGTAATCTGCTACTCTATATTAATGATAATTCTATATCAAGTTGTACTTTATAATTTATATATTAAACCATCTTATTATGTTGAGTTTATTTTAAATATCTTAATAAAAAAACCCACATTATATACCCATTTTTGTTGTTGTTGACACTGTTGAAGAAAGAAAATACCTTCAATCTAAGGAAAAACAATTACTTTAAATATTGGTATTCAATTTACGAAACTAAAATAAAATTATTTTATCATTTTACTGAGTAATAAAACTTTTTCTCATCATTTTAGCTACGATATATGAGTAACAAATTCTGATGTTGTTGATGTTGTGTGTTGTGGAATGAGCTCAGGAAAAACATTTAAACAAATTTGAAATGTGAAAATATAAAAATTGAAAGTTTTTATAATAGATCAGTAAAATTTATGAAGGGAAATTATGTTTTTTAATAGTCAAAGGATCAGCATCGGCAGTTTCTCATGCCATCGGCTAAAATCTAAATTTTGGAATCGGTATATCACTAGCTTTCACGCTTTTGGAACCTCCACACCTCGTATATCTTCAATATTCTGTATTCATGACGAACGGCTAATTCCAGCTCCGGACTTCGTAAAAACATCACAGTTTTTCGTTGATTAATTATGTGATTACACTCTTTGTTCTCTGTACACTTCATGCACAGGGTAAACATAAGCTCGTGATCTATGACAACGGGTAAAAGCACATCTTAATCGATTACAATAAAGCAGATAATTAAATAAATACACATTTAAGAGCAGATAAATAGACGTTTATTATGAATGCCTAAAAGTTTGTGTATTTTAGCTTGATATGGGTGAAAATAAATAAGTTTTCCTGATAAAGAAGAATGATTTAAAAAAGTAATTTGATAAGTTTCATTTTTTTTAAATAAAATTTTATCAAAAAGTTTTGAGCAAGTGTAGTTTATGTCCACCTAACGCAAAAGGGGACACAAACTACACTAGGTCAAAGTTGGGGAACATAAACTACACTAGGATCTTTAGGAGACATTTTTTAAATGAATCCATCAAATAAAACGTTAAAACTAACGAAAATATTACGACTTAACCTAACCAATGGTCAATTTATATACATATATATATATATATATATATATACACCATTGGTTAAGTTAAGTCGTAATATTTTCGTTAGTTTTAACTTATTATTTGATTAGGTATACACGGACAAATTTGGGGAACGCAAACTACACTAGGATAATGTAAGGGAAAGTAAACTACACTAGGCACCACAGAGGGACGTAAACTACACTTGCTCCAAAAGTTTTCTTCTTTTTGTGTTAAATTACTGTATTATTATCATGTTTCACTTTTTATTATTGTAACGTCAATTATTATATAAAAATAAAAAATGAAAAATGTGTTGACTCATTTATGGGTTTTTTTAAAGGTACAGAAAGCTCTTAATCTCTTGCATTTTTCGAAAAAGTGTTGATAGTTTAATCACTGGCATCTGTTGTAATTTTTTAGGGATCCTGCTGGGCCCCATAAGGGGTGAGTGCGTTTTGGGGTTCGGATCCCTAAACCTACAAAAAGACCTTGTTCTGAAATGGAGATCTCCGGTCTACCCAGTTGCTTTTCACTCTTCTTCGTTCTTTCTTTCTCTTGACTTTTCTCTTCCCGCTTATTCCTTTTTCTTCTATCTTATTTGATCGTTATGAAACAGAAAGATTATAGCATAACCTCGTAGGAGCGGAAAGACTTCCTCTTCAGCTTTGTGAGAGGGTGGCGACGGATCCGTTACCTATTGTTCTTTTTAGAGCCTTGCATATCTTTTTGTGGTGCTATTTAAAATTTTGAATAGATAATTAGGTAGATAGCCAGATAGAGATAGGAATGGGACCTGCGTTTGTTTTACAGGTGTTCTTATTGCTATTATTATTATCATTATTTATTTATTTTTGCGGTTTCGTAAAAGGAACAAACAAATCCGAGCTCGTGAATGGACGGGGTCTTTTCGGAACGCTGTTAAGATGCGGGCAGTGGTGTGGGTGCGCGGTGGGTGCGCGTGGGCGTGTTGTATCCGGATTCCTGGTATCAGCTTTGGGATTCCTTCGGGGTTATGGCCTCCCACGAGAGGCTACACTACACTTAAATATAACTCATAAACCTAACCTAACCTAATATTTCCCTTACCTCTTTCAAATACACCTCATGAAAAGACGTGAGGACCTCTTGACGTCATCCTGCCTACAATTTTGCAACTAAATAGTAGTATAGCCGCAAAAAGGGAGAGTGCAGGAATGTTGCAATGTTGCAAGAGACAATGATCAAATGGTGCAAAGGGGGTGGGGTTGAAAAGGGGGGTATGCAACAACTCAATGTTGCGAATGGGGGTAGGGGTATGCAACAACTCAATGTTGAAAAGGGGGGTGGGGGGTGCTGCAGGTGCAACAAGGGGTTATGAAACTTGGAGGCGGCGTTATCCCCCAAGAGAAAGAAAGGAGAATTAATGTGAAACCTATTTATAGAGTTGTGTGTGAAAGTATTAGAATATGTTCGCTGTATTATTTAGTAGGACAAACACGAGGAAAAAATAGTATGTATAAATGTCATAATTATTTTTAGAATTTAGAGGAATCTTTATTACCGATAAGGTCTGATTTCAAATCTAACATAATTTCTGCATTTTCAAACAGTAAAATCACAGAAAATTTCTGCTTTGGACAAACTACAGTCAGACGGAGAAAGGTACCAAATAAATTGTTGCAGATGCAATCTGTTGTAAGATGATTCATATCACAATATCTTTTGTTTCTTGCAGATACAGACCTACAAACTTTAATTTACATTTTATTGCATTGAGTTCAATTTACTGATTTTATTTTCGCCAAAATCAGGCAATCTTTTTTCAATCACAGGGGACTGAGGGGAGACTCTTATATTCAATAAAGAAATGGCAGAAAGCCTGCATGTAACTTGCTGACACCACACATTTTCTGTTTTTTAAAAATATTTTTACATTATAGTGATATATACAGGGTGTTTCAGGAGGAAAGGGCAATAGTTCGGGAGGTGATAGTATCGGTCATTGTGAGAAAAAAAGTTCATATGAACATGTGTCTAATTCTGAATGGTTATGGAGATAGAGCTGTTTGAATCTACAAATACAAAAGCATTGTTAATGGTAATCAAGAAAGAGAAACCAATTACAGTTTCTAACATTTAATGTTTAAACATTGGCATTTTGAATGGTATCAGATACAGAAATGACAAATTTGTTACAGTTTACAATACGTTTTCGAAAATCCCACCGTCAACCTCAATGCACTTTGCAACTCGCGTGCGAAGATCGCGTGTTGTTCGTCTGAGTTGATCTTGACGTTCCTTTATGCGGGCAGCAGCATCCAAAATACGCGCGAGCAATTCGTCTCGTGTATCCACCTTTCTTTTGTAAACTTGACTTTTCATCCACCCCCCACAAACAATAATCTAACGGAGAGAGGTCTGGAGACCTTGGTGGCCATTGAATGGGACCACCGTGGCCGATCCATCGACCAGGGAAAGTTTGATTTAGGTATTGCATCACCAGACGGGTGGCAAGCCTTCCTCACGTAATGTTCGCCATACTCTTGTGTGTGGTACGCCGAGACGTGTAGAAATTCTTCGTGAGCTAGTAGTAGTACTACGCTCTACCAACTGAAGAATGTTTTCCACTTCATCCACATCTTGTTGACCTTCACGTTCAGATGAAACATGAGCGCTGGGAAGTGTACTAATCTCACGCAATGTGTTGAAAACCCTGGTAAACACTCTTTGATCCGGAATTCTGCGGTTTGGAAACCGTCGACGGTATTCTGCAACAGCAACTGTTGCACTTCCATCGCAAAAACCGTAGACATACACCATATCTGCATATTCGGCATGTGTGAAGGTGTGTGGCATTCTTAACACTGCTTCAAACACCAAACAATGTCACTCACAACAGTCAGTTGTCGATTGGTTTATGTTACATGCTTACATTACAGCTTACATGATTCAAGGTTATAGGGGAGGAAGAGCTGCGCGCGCATCAGATTCCAACAGCTCTATCTCCGTAACCATTCAGAATTAGACACATGTTCATATAAATTTTTTTTCTCACAATGACCGATACTATCACCTCCCGAAGTATTGACCTTTCCTCCTGAAACACCCTGTGTATATATATACAGTACATATATATATATATATATATATATATATATTTATTAGGTAAGTTAAGGACGAGAGATCAAGGCTTGATCTCGTCCTTAACTTACCTAATATATACTGTATATTCATTCAAGTATGCTTGATCATCAAGCGTACTTGAATGGGCTAGTACGACCTGTAAAAAGAAGGAAGTGAAGAAATAATAAATATTGTTTTTAATACAGATACATTGTAATTGATGGAAATGCACTCGAAGGAAGTGAAGTCCACAGAGTACCTTGCGTGGCATGAAAAGTTTTTGTAAAGGGATTTTCTGCAGTAGTATTTGTACCGAGAAGGCATGCACGCTACCAGAGGCTCTGGTGGGTCTGAGATAGATGCGGATGCGGATGGTGGTGGAATGATTGAGATAAGCTTCTCGGAACATTGGCTATTAAAATATTTAGAAAAAAGAGAGAGGGCAGAAACATTTCTATGTAGGTGAAGTCAAGGGAATTAATTAGTAAGCGGACTTATTCACTGCACGAGTGCACGACAAAAATACAAACTTTTTCTGTCCTTTAAACGAAACGAAGTGCTTTTTTTATAAATTTGGATGCGTTGAGTTCAAATCTGATGTCAGAATACCCATATCACCCACCGTTTTGAATGGACCTAAAAGACTTTTATACAAATTAGAATATATTGAATACCTCAACATAATTATTACAAGATCAGAACAACAATTAAAATCTTTTTGCTGATGTTTTTGGTTTGTACATACTCTCGGGAGTTTCCCTAATGAGAAACCAGCAAAATTTAGCCAACATACTGGAATTTTACCTTCCCTGCAACCGCTTTTCCATAATTTTTTTAATTGAATTGAATAACCTTTTTTAATAATAAAATAAATACATTCGTTTCAATTTACAATGCCATGAACAATTGTGAAGCTCGACTATTTATTTTATTTAATTTGGCCCTTAAGCTTTAGGCTTCACTGGGGCTCTTATTAAAAATAAACAGCTAGTTGTTATTAATTAATAATAAATAAGTAAATAAGTATTATTAATAGTTAAAACATGTATTAATCTTAAATTATCACTACTGACATGACAAATACAAGGTCACCATTGAAGGCAGTGTAATTTTTATGGCTTTATTTTGAATGGAGTACTAAGTGGAACCGAATGAAACCTAATCAAATTGTGGTCGCTGTTATTCAAAGTTTCACCAGTCGTTAGGTTTGAGACTAGGTCATCTTCGTCGTGAATACGAGCGAGATCTAGTTTATTATTACTCCTAGTAGAACCGTCTACCCTTGACTTAACAAATTATCATCTGGAAATTCCAATAGTCTTGATCCCTCAGAATCAGCTGTTTTGTCTTCTGAGAGAGAGAGAGAGAGAGAGAGAGAGAGAGAGAGAGAGAGAGAAGGAAAAGAAGTGCCTGAAAAGGTTTTACGGCCCATACCGAGGAGGTACCAGTGGCAACAGGTGCCAGGGAAAAATGCCTACACCCTCAAATAGTGTGCAAGATTCGGTCTAACCTTTTCTTCAACTGATCCACAGAAGAACTGTTCACAATTTCTGAAGGTAGACTGTTCCACTAGGCCTGTTCAGAAATCAACTTTTTCTTATTTTCATAGGTTTCTGTACATTTTCCCATGCTTTTTGACCTGAAAAAGCCGAAAATCACAACTATTTTGACCTAGGATGTTGGGAAGCATTGCCGCATGGAGCTTTAAATTTTCTGCCTTGAAATCGGCCAAAGCGCCAATTCCGGGGTCCCTTGAATTATGATTTGCACTTTAACTTTTGATCTAAACAAGATAGAGCAACAAATTAGGTATCAAATGAAAGAGCATAAAATTAATAAATAATAATAATAAATAATAATAATAATAATAATAATAATAATAATAATAATAATAATAATTAATAATAATAATAATAATAATAATAATAATTATCTATTTTTCAGGAAACAACAGAAACTCAATCAGAATCTAGAAAACCATCTACAAGTTACAACTTCACAATGGCATTAAGCAAGGAGCTGAGGGAGCTCCGTGGGCGCACAGTTGATATCTCAGAACCTCCACGTACTGTCCACAGGCAGGTGTCAACTGGGCCATCTACCAGATCTCTCACTGAAACTTTCCTGGTTGGATACCCTTCAGCTTTTATCAGTGGTTCCCAGCTTCCCACCAACAGACAGGCGTTCCAGTATTTCCTTAATCTTCAGAATTTACCGGAAAATGCAGGGAGGCCCATGGTTCAAGACCTTGCATATGAAACAGTTGAATCTATCATCCCATTCTGGCAGATGGCTAGGATCAAGACAATGACCAAGTACAACGCAATGAAGCTCTTCATGAAACTACATGAGAAACATCGTGCTCTGGTGAAAAGCAAAGGAAGAGCAAGTAACCCTGGAGGAAAAAGAGGAGCATTTGTGCTGGAATTAGACAGCCTGTTCGATATAGGAGCTCCAGATGCAATCCAGGAAATACAGAACAACAGACTGTTATCCAGAGAGAAGAAAGATGAGGATATCAGGTTCTACGAAGACCAAAAGACTGAGAGGAAAGGTCATATGTCTGGTCATGACAAGATTTTTGAGACAAGATCCCTGCAGCAAGCAGCGAGGAATGAAAGACTGCAGCATAGACAAGAACAAGGTAAAACTAATTACTTTGAACGTTACAAAAAGTTTTAAGTTTTACTCCATTGCGATATTTAGCATGTACTTAACAATTACTGTCTTAACATGTTGTACTATTTTACAGCTGCAGCAGAACAAGAGGCAGTTGTTCATGTGGATGACATTACCTGGGGTGACTCAACTGACAACGACGCTAACACAGAGGACATGGATTACCATCAGCCTCGTCCTGGATGTTCTCACCATCAAGACACTGTGACTAGTGTGACTTTGACGTTTCCAAGGAAGGTCATGGAATGTGATGTCATCTGCAATACAGCTGATCGTCTTGGTTTATCAGACAATCAAGTTACTGCCATGGTTTCTGCCACCTTGAAAGCTGGAGGGGCTGATCTGGATAACTTCGTCATCTCAACCTCAACAACACGTCGCAACAGAATGCTGTCCAGGTATAATATCAGCCAGAGTCACATGTCCAAGTTTTGTGAAACCCCCCACAGTACGCTGCCTTACACTGGGATGGAAAGTTGCTCAAAGATGTCTTGGGCAGTGAACCTGGAAGTACCTCAGAGACTAGCTGTGCTAGTGTCTGGTCCACCTTCATACACTGAAGGAAAGTTATTGGGAGTACCTGTCATCGACAATTCTTCTGGCACAGCTCAGGCTGAGGCTTCAATGGATTTACTGGAGACATGGGAACTTACGGATAATGTTACTGCCCTTGTTTTTGACACTACATCCAGTAACAGTGGAGTTCACGGAGGAGCTGCCAAACTGCTAGAGAAAATGCTGAACAAAAAGGTGTTTTATCTGGCCTGTCGACATCACATCCTGGAAATCCTAGTAGGAGCAGTTTGGGAGAAGCTGTTTGGGAAGGTGAAGGGGCCAGATAATCCCTGGTTTGAGCATCTGAAGGATGTTTGGACGGACTTGTCCAAGGAAAACCCAAAGATGCTGGCTATCAACAGCAAATGGCTGAAGGAAAAGAAGAAGAACAGTGAAGAAATACTCCAAGACATTCTAACAGCAGAAAGGCTTCCAAGAGCCGACTACATGGAAATGGCTGAACTGACAGTCATTGTTCTTGGAGGAACGCCTCCTCGAGGTATTGACTGGAGTCGACCAGGCGCCATTCATCAGGCCAGATGGATGGCCAGAAACCTGTACTCCATGAAAATGCTGATGTTTGCAGATCAACTTGAGTACGACGAAGACACTGTATCAAAGCTGGAAAGACTCAACACCTTCCTTGCGCTGTTCTACACTCCTGTATGGATGGTGTCAATGTCTGCTGCAGATGCTCCCGTGAATGATCTAAGTCTAATCCAGGACATGTTGAAGTACAAGAAAACTGACCCAGAGCTTGTTGATGCAGTACTTAATAAGATGGAAAACCACAAATGGTACCTGACGCAGGAAGTCGTGCCATTTGCCCTGTTCAGCAGTAGATTGAGTGACACATTGAAGCACGACATTGCTGCCCAGTTACGTGCCACTGAGAAGCCAGACAGCTTCAGAACAGGAAAGCCTCTATTCCAGAGAGTCACAGCTAAGACCACCCTGGTTGATCTCATTGGCCCAGAATCACATTTCCTGCTGGACACACTGAACATTGGATCCGAGTGGCTTCTGGAACCTGTCACGTCTTGGCCACAGAATGAGGACTACAGAAAAGCGTTGGACTATGTTAAGAATCTGAAAGCGGTGAATGACATTGCTGAACGTGGTGTCAAGATGATGAGCGACTTTGCAAATGTCATAACAACAGATGCCAAGCAAAGGGACTATCTCCTTCAAGCTGTGGAGTTCAACAGACGCCGCTTTGACAGCTTCAAGAAACAAACTCTCAACAACTGACTGTGTAAATGTCATTATGAAATTAATCATCATGTAATGCTTTCACTTCTTGATCGATTAGACTTGTGACAAAATGTTAATCTCAAATTTGTGTCATGAATAAGGCGCCTTGTCTGCCTTGAGTGTGAGAAAACGAATTTTGTGATATTTCTGAAATCTTTGTATGTACCAATGTGCCATTTCTTGTTCCAAGACTATCATAATTGTATAAGTTAGAAAGAGGATTAAAAACACTTGAATTTGGTGCCTATTTTGTTGCTCTATCTTGTTTAGATAAAAAGTTATAGTGCAAAACATGATTCAAGGGACCCCGGAACTGGTGCTTTTGGCCGATTTCAAGGCAGAAAACTTAAAGCTCCATGCGGCAATGCTTCCCAACAACCTAGGTCAAAATGGTTGTGACTTTCGGCCGTTTCAGGTCAAAAAGCATGGGAAAAAGTACAGAAACCTATGAAAATAAGAAAAAGTTGATTTTTGAACAGGGCTACTGTTCCACGTGTCACAGATCTTATAGGTAAAGTAATTCCCACACACACTAGTGCTAAACCGTTTCAAATCCAAATTCTAACCATTGTTGCGAGTTCGGTTATCATTTAAACTAAACATGGTTCTAAAATCGACATCGTTGAACCCGCGTAAGAGCTTGAAAACCTCGATGAGTTGACCGCGCAGCCTCCGAGTTTCCAGCGAAGACAAATTCAGGGCGGTTAAGCGTCGATCGTAGCCCATATGCCTAACGGAAGGGATTAACTTTGTGGCCCTCGCCTGGACTCGCTCCAGCCTATCAATATCTTGCCTGAGGGTGGGCGACCAGAACTGCACAGCATACTCCAGGTGTGGCCGAACCAGGGAATTGTACAGAGTGAGCACAATCTCCTTGTTCCGAAATCGAAATTGCCTCCTGATATAACCCAACAGCTTCTGGGCTTTCTTTTCCCACCTCTACGCACTGTTTGCTAAACTTAAGGTCGCTACTAATTAGCACACCCAAGTCCTTTTCCAAATCAGTGCCTCGATATTACTCCCCAACATGGAGTAGACCGACTTGGGATTGGCGTAGCCAATGTGCATGACCTTGCATTTATCCAAGTTAAAAGGCATTTGCCATTTTTCGGACCACTCTCCTATCCTACGTCGGTCCGCACGCAGTTGCTCGAGGTGTCATCAGCGAATTTGGCGATCCTACTGACGATGCCAGCTTCGATATCATTTATGTAAATTATAAACAACAGTGGTCTCAAAACGGAACCCTGAGGAACCCCACTAGTGACCGAGGCCGAACTCGAGGTAGCCCCATTAATTACAACCCTCTGCCACCTATTCTTCAGCCAGTTTCCAATCCAGCTACCTACTTCCCCACCGATACCCAGTGCGCGGACTTTGGCCATTAGCCAGCGGTGAGGTACTTTATCAAAGGCTTTCTGAAAGTCGAGATAAAGTATATCAATCGCCCTACTCTTATCGTACTCACTCCACATGACATGGAAAAACTCGAGCAGGTTGGTGAGACACGACGTATGCCGTCTAAACCCATGTTGGGAGTCCCCAAGCAGCTTGTAGGAATCCAAATGGTTAACGATCCTATCTGCTATTATCCCCTCTAATAATTTATCTACAACCGAAGTGAGACTAATAGGACGATAGTTCCGTGGACTTTCGTGATCCCCTTTCTTAAAGATAGGGGTCACCCAGAAAAAATGAAGAAATTAAAGTAAAATGTGAAAATATCGAAATGTGATGACCCAGTTTGGAAGGAAGGTGTGTGTATATAATTACTTCGCCTGAGGACGACACATTTTAGTATGTTGCTGGGGTGTTGACTGTGCCAACGTTCCAGAAACGAAATGAAGGTTTAGTAGCTCTGGTTGGTATCGAGAGGTACGGATACCGTGTTACAGTCATGAATCTTTCAAGTAATATTAACTCCAATGAGAGTATTTAGTTATACTACATTCGTAGTCAGGGATAAATAGCTGCATTAAATTTTTAAGAAATAAAATTTTTATAGGTTTGGTTTACCATAATTTTCAGATTTATAACAATACTAAAACAAATATGTGGTTTTAGTGACGTGTGCAGTCCTTTGCCCTGTAGCATAGCATTTCCTTCCTGGTCTAAGGTGTCATTTTTGCCCCGAAAAAGACGGAAGAGGTTGCCCATGAATATTTTTCCCTGCATACCTCATTTCTTCTCTCTTACCCCATTTCTCTTCCATGCTATTACAAACTGCCTTTAAATTCTTTCTGCAAATAGGTAATTCTCGTTTCAGCCAGTAAGCTGGACAAATTCTTAAATTGCACGAAAGTGATCAGACTATCAAATCGTTGAAGAGCTAAACTACATAAGCCTAATTTAACCTAATACTCTGACGGAGCCAAACATAACTTAACCTAACTTAACTTATCCACACTTAACCTTAAAAGAACATAACTTAACATGTTATGTTAAATTTCTCTGATTTAGTGAATTCCTTTCAGGGGCGGATCTAGAGCACAGTTTTTATAGGGGGGGGGGGCGGATGTCACCTTCCAGAACCTGAGATTATAATATAGTGGCAGACAACTGGTGTGACAGAATTGCGAACGATTATCACATATTCGTTCTGCCTATAAAGAATGCAGGAAGGTATCTGTTTTTGGTCAAAAAAGTCAATTCATTTCAATTCAATGACAGTAAGCTCCAGTGAGACATAAAATTATCGCAACAACATTTACATTACTATTTTATTAAGCATCATCATTAGGATCAATTAAAGAAAAATATATATTAAATGGCTTACTTTTGAACATCAATGTGCCCCTATATGCACTCTGGCAACAGCGATTATTTTTACAGGATACTTCATTTTAATTTTGTATTGAATCTTCTTTATGTTTCCGATCTCCTTCTTTCTTAGAGGCCTCATGGTTTGGGAGGACGATCGCCCCCCTAAATCCGCTCCTGGTTCCTCTTGTCACAAATGAGACACAAACTTTGTAAATTTTCAAAGTTGGACATTGAATTCTGGGTTGCCCTTTGTTAGATAAGCCCTTATAAAATATTTCCTAAAAATCTTAATACAAGTAGGCCCTAGGTATAAAGCAAACGTAACTAATGCTATTAAAAGGAAATATTAAATTGAAACCATTAAGTGTAGCATCAAATATTAAAACATTTTGAACATCGTACGGGCTTCAAATTTAATGATAAATATTACTTCTGCTGCTGACTTCTTCCAATTTAAAAGATTGTTCCAAATTGGGGAGGACAAACTCGTTAACCAATTGAGACATTACTTCATGCGCTTGACTATCTTCACTTTATGGTGCTCAATTCTGAAGCGCCAACTGTAATGTGTGGTTCATTTGTCATCAAGAAGAGATTGTTGGTATTTATGTTCAGAAGCACTGTCGCACCCCTAAACGAGTTAATTCCTAATAAACTCCGAAAAAGTTAGAAAGTACTTGAATGAAATGTCACTGAAAAACTAGAACAAGAAACCATTGGAGAAAGAAGAGACATAACTAATTTACAATATAAAACCGGACCGAACTAATTATAATTATTGTTGTTCAAAATGTACAAAATTTTGCAACCGAAGTGGAATGTGGAGAAGTGTGTGTGGAGGTGGGGGGTGGTGGGGGCAACTCGTTTTAGAGAAAACTTAGTCTGGCTGAATAAAAACTTTAAACTGCAATTTGACATCTGCACATTTGCATACAAAATTATGCACAAATACTTTCCTTACTGAATATTAGTTTCCTTTAAACCATTGACGTCCTGACACGAGTCCCAGAAATAATGACAACCCGCAATCAAGCATTAATTAGAATGGCAATGTCACTCACAAGTTACTCCCTCACTGTGGAATGACCTTCCTGCTCCAATCCAACAGCATTACCCCATTTCATTTTCAAATCTTGCTTAAAAAACCATCTTGCTAACCTCAGCACCGCATCATGCACAAACATTCCGAATTCTAAAACCGCAACTTTGCAAACTTCTGTTCTCTCAAAATGTTACATAATCTTCGCCGATCGTGTAACCAGTTCAGTGATACGTTCCAATTTGAAAGCGTACTCGCGTGTATCTATATGCGCGTATGTATTTATACATGTATATGTATTTTACAGTGTTTGGAGTTGGATACGCAGGGTATGCTGTACGTTGTCATACGGATGTGCGTGTAATTTTTACTTAAAAATTGATATTATTTAATTCTAAAACCTAAACTCGCATAATTCTCATTTGATTTTATAGTGAATTTGTATTATATTCAATATGAGGTGTGTGTTCAAAAAGTTCCCGAACTGGTTATGCTGCGCGTGCATCACATGACGCGCATGCGCGTCATGTGATGCATGGTGTAGTGTAACTCAGTCTGTGTCCAAAGACGGTTACTGCTTGTTGATATCGTATTTTGTTCTCTCGATATTTACTGTTTTGTGAAGTCATTTTGTGTTTTGTCGCATTTTGTGCATTTGAATAATGGTTACTGTTGAAGAACAACGTGTGTGTATAAAATTTTGCGTTAAGCTGGGCAAGACTACTTCTGAAACACATGCCATACTGAACACAGCATTTGGCAATGACACCTTAAGTCGGACAACCACTTCTGAGTGGCACCAGCGCTTTAAAGAAGGCCGAACGTCGACGGAGGACGATGCAAGGGTGGGACGACCTTCCACTTCAAGAACTGATGACACTGTTGCTTGTGTTCGTGAAATGATTCGAGGGAACAGTAGACTGACAGTCAGGGAAGTCGCAGACGAAATGGACATTTCGATAGGATCATCCCACACGATAGTCAGAGAGAATTTGGGGATGCGTCGTGTGTCAGCCAAATTTGTGCCACGACTCTTTGACTGCCGAGCAGAAAGAGCAACGTGTTGTTGTGTCTCAAATCCTCCTTCAACGTGCCAATCTTGATGAAAATTTTCTCAGAAACATCGTTACGGGTGACGAGATGTGAATGTACGGGTATGACGTTGAAACAAAACAGCAGTCATCGCAATGGTAGTGCGCGATGGTAGCCATTATTCAAATGCCAAAAATGCGACAAAACACACAAAATAACTTCACAAAACATTAAATATCGAGGGAACAAAATACGATATGAACAAGCAAAAACCGTCTTTGGGCACAGACTGAGTTACACTACATCATACATCACATGACGCGCGCGCAGCATGACTAGTTCGGGGACTTTTTGAACACACCTCGCGTGTATGTATAATGTATATACCTTACCTTACCTTACATTACCTTACCTTAACTTATATATATATATATATATATATATATATATAGTATATATCACATGACCTTAATTATGACTGTTCTACATTTGAGAAGTACATAAGGAGGCCATCTGTCCTCTTCAATAAATTACTTTTTGTACTTACATAATGAAAGTAACATTGTTAAAATGTAATATTGAATACATTTTTTGTCCTTTAAAAAGGCGTTTGTAAATCAAGACTGGATTTTTTTTTTTTTTTTAAGTTATTGTCACTCTGTACAGTTTCCGGAATAAATTTCGAAAAAATATTACTAATTAGTAATGAAGCGGTTTTGTTTTTTATGTTTTATTACTGTCACCAAAAATAATAAAATGTAAATAATAATAATGATAATAATAGTAACAATAATAATAATAATAATAAAAAATAATAATAATAATAATAATAATAATAATGATACCAATTAGTAATTTTGTTTCTTAGAAATATAATTTGTAGTCGGACTTTCTTCCCTAAACTGAAATATTTGTACAAGTAAAAGGTTTATGTTCTTTTTCCAGATATTCAGACTGATTATTTTTGCGTCTACGCTTTTAATGGCCTGTGGGGGTACGTGTAAGTAGTTGCGAGTTCCGAGTCTCGCGCAGTTTCTTCCCTATTACATTTTCATACAATAAATTAACAGAAAATTTGTGGGCTCTTCAAATTACCAACCGCGGCTAATAATTATCTCGATTCCATTATTTATCTTAATTCCTAATTATCTTTCCATCGATCGATAAATAAATTGGAATTAGAAAAACATAAAAACGTTAAATTTAAGAATTGATTTGAGTTTATGAAATATTTTCTTAAACGCCATAATTAACTCGTAACAAATGACAGTAATATCAATAAATTATAAAAAGTAGCAAATAATTTTTAAAAAATATATTTTTAGTTGTTGAAATAGCTTTATTGTAAATTAAATTTTTCATTAATATGTTAACTATTATTATTTATTTACCTATCTACTACTATTGTTTTGAATAGATGGATTCGGTAAATCAGGCGGCCATGTTAACACGCTCAGCACTTATGGTGGAAGAACGATGTACGGAAGCGTACCTTCGAGTGGTTATGGAACGAGTACAAGCGCAAAACTCACTCCTTCACATAAACTTGTTACATCACCTGAAGTTGCCAGTTCCAGTTACGGAGGATGGAGACCTATTGTGTCTATGAAAAGTGGAGGAGGAATTCTGAGCAGCCTCAGAAGATTTGATTACTCTGATGAATCGTTTCGAGGCCAGGGTATATCAATTGGTTTCGGTAGTGGATTTGATGATTCTAGAGAATTATTCAGAGGGTCTGGTGATTCTAGAGAATTATTTAGAGGGTGTGGTGATTCTAAAGAATTATTTAGAGGGTCTGGTGATTCTAGAGAATTATTTAGAGGGTCTGATGTATCTAGAGAATTATTTGAAATTCAGAGTGGATTCCAAAGTATAGAAGACAGCAATGAGGGAAACAGGCTACCTGCGATTAGAACTGGTCTTAGAGAAAGTGATGATTCTAGGAAATCATTCAGGTATCCTAGTGAACGTGGAAGAACATTAGTGTCAACAAACTATAGAAGAAACAGACCATCTACTACTACTAGGATCGTAAATTTCGACCACTCTAACGAATCTATTAGAACTCTTAGTAGATTCAGAGGAACACTAGGATCCAGTAGTTACAGAGGCAAAGCAGTAACCAGTAATTTTAGGGTATCTAGGGATTCTGACGAATCTGTTCGAACTATTAGTGGATCCAGAGGAATAGTAGGATCCATTATGTTCGGAGGCAGGGCAGTACCCAGTAATTTTAGGGTATTTGGAGACTCAAATGAGTCTGTTAGAACTCTTAGTGGATCCAGAAGAATAGTAGGATTTAATAGGTATGGAGACAGGGGAGTAACCAGTAATCTTGGGGTTTCTGGAGATTCTGATGAATTTCTTAGAACTCTTAGTGGATCCAGAAGAACAGTAGGTTCCAACGGGTACGGAGGCGAGACAGCATCAGGCAATAGAAATAATTTTCGGAAATATGGAGATTCTGATGAATCATTTGAAACTCTGAATGCATTTTTGGGTATACCAGAACCAAAAAGTTATATAGGAAGCAAACTTTCCTCAAATGAAAATACCTTTAGAAGTTTTGATGGCTCTAATGAATCACTCGATGTTCATAATAGATTCAAGGCTTTAGCAGAATCAAATAAATTTTTAGGGAGTCTTGGATTTAGTGCATTTGATGACTCTAATGAAACAGTCAAAAACGGTAGTCGAAACTACATTGATGACAATAAAAGTAGAGAAAGAGGAACGACAAAAAGCTCTGAAGAATATTCTAATGTTAAAAAAATAAAAACAAATGAATCTTTCGGAAATAGAAGAAATGAGGAACGTAAAACCATTGAACAAAGCCTAGAAAAGGTGTTCGCGGGGTATTCGGACACTCAAGACGATTCAAAGGAATATAATGATGACAGAGGGTCGAAAACGGCTGAAGATTTCGATCCTTTCGATGACTCTTTTGAGTCGTACAACCAAAGAAATCGAAGTATATCCGTAACGCAGAAACCAGCAGGTTATTTCCTTGTTTATAGAAATGACTCTGAAGTTGACAGTGAAAGGTTAAACACAGCGCAGGATACCAAAGAAATTGGTTTCTCTAAGGAATCACTCGAATTTCCGGGTAGGTCTTCTTACGAAATTCACGGTAACGGAACAGAATCTTTTCCACGCATTGATGTAAATAGATGGAACTTGGTTAAAGTTTTACAGAAGCTCACAGGTGTTAATCTGAATGAGACTACATTGCCAAATGAATAAAAAAAATTGAGAGTAAATAATAGCTGGAAAAGTAAGGTCACTACCTTTTTCATATTTAAAATTGGTGTTAAATATTTGTAATCAATCCCGTATACAACGTTATTATATAATATATATTATATATATATATAATATATATATATATATATAGGGTGAACCAAATGTAGGTGGACAGTAAATGATAACGTTTATTTTGAGAATACATATTTAATTTTTTTGTATACTATAATACAAAATAAAATTTAAATAAATTTAGTTATAATATTTAATATAATAAAACACAAACACCATAGTTATAATGAACACCATAGTTATAATATAATATAACACAAACCGTATTCAACCTACTGTCCACCTACTTTTGGTTCACCGTTATATATATACACACACACGAATGATATTCTCTTTTTCCAGAAAACGAATTGCGGCCATTGTTCTTAAGGGAACAAATTCGTCAACAATTCAAGTGTTCTAGTTTTACACAGATGATCTCCATAACTTTAATGACAATCTTATATATTTCAGATATATGTTTATGCACTACCATTTTTTATATTGTATAAAATAGTATAATACTTTTTTAGGTTAACAAACCTATAAAGAAGATAAATTTGATATTTCATTTCACGTAATCAGTTCACCGAATTCAGAGTATTACCCTTTGATCAATTATTGTCGTTTATCAAACGTTCATGAACGCCTTATAGCCGTTTATGAATGTTTAGTAAACGTTCGTTCGTTTAGTGGGAGGGAGGAGTGTTACCGTGAAGAAATCGAAACGTTCCTCGAAAGAAAATACTAAATCTTATCTATTTTTTTCCTTCACTTATTTCATATTTTTTCCTTTCAACTATATTGAAATTCATCAGTTTCCTCATTGCTAATTATAAAAAAGAAATCGGTTGTTCGATTACTTCTCATTCACTGTCATTCCCATTCCTATCCGTGGTCTGAAAATGAGAATGCGAGAAATGGAAAGTCCAAATTTGGGAAAAAGAGTTTTCGAATTTGGAAAGGAATAAAAAAGAAAATGCTATGACAGAACTGCGTACCGTGGTGGGTGGGGGTATTTTCTATAAAAATTGAACTTAAAGGGAAATTCCTACACTGGGAATGGGGATGAATCAATTTGAGAATTGCGGTCCTTTCAGATTTTCATTCGTGCCTTTCTCACTCTTGGATGCGGAATGAGATGGGAATGACCAAATTTTGGAAGACACCCGTTTTCCATACCTTGTCATTTTACTATGTCATTTTACTTGTCATATGTTTTTCCTGCTAATATTTTAATATTATATAATAAATGTAGATGAAAACTTCATGTGAATTTCAATGAACTGTTCATCTAAAGTACGCAATAAAATTATAATGTATTAACTCGCATATCCCATATCGCATCTTCACTTTTGAACTTCAAATTAGATATGTAAAACTGATAGGACAGCGCAGGCATGGTTTTTTTTTGCCCACTTGTTAAGTAAGTGTCCCGAAATTCGTAAAAACGGTCTATGCAAAGAGTAGCGAAGACCGACACAAAACAAGGAAGTTTCGGAGAAGTTTCGTTTCTCCTATTTTAATCTTCTGTATTTTAAAGTGAAAGATCCTTCCTTCTTTCGGAAAGGTATTGGTTGTCTGTATATCGTACAGTCGGTCACCGAAGTCAGGATACATTAGGTAAATGATGGTAAAATTGGTTCAAAAACTCCTGTCGTGAAACTATGTTTCTTACCAAGATTTATCGGTAAGAAGCGTGGAGTTTCATGATAGAATTTTTTGAAGCGAATGTACGACTGTACGTTATACAAAGTTTGTCTCATCGAGAGTATGTTATATTATTGTTAGGTACCGAGGAATGAGCTTTCATGTGAAGAATGCACCCGAGGTCTTCATTCACTCACTGGAGGAATGTCTAATTACTGATTCATCGCTTCAAATACGGAGTATAAACAGTAATGGGATATCAGTTGTAGCTGACACTAGAAGCATAGAAGTATATATAGTTGAAACTAGAAGCACATACGTGTTCTTAAAGGCATGTATAGGTAGTTTGTATAGTAAATAGGATGGTAACCGAATTCATAGGTATATTGTTTACCCGTAAATTCACCTTTGAAAATGAATAACAGTTTTTGTTTGTTTTGGTTATTATGAGGCTACATTTATTTATGAAAACGGTTTATTCCCATCTTTTACGATTAATCCACCATAGCATAATAACAGTCAGCAAAGAGGAACGTAAACTGGCACACCGCTCAGGCCAGACGAATGCGACCCTGGATTATTATTATTATCAGTACCGTTGGGAATCGAACCCTCGACCTCTGTGTCTTCATTTCAGTTATCGGGAAATTGCGGTACCTATTGAAATACGGGCGATGGTCTTACTATTCAGTAAGTTAGGTACATTACTAAACGAAAGAAGCAAATAAAAAGAGGACGAGAAGGTATATTCGAAGAAGGGGCGCTAAACAACCATGGAAATGGATTGTGAAACGAATAGAATGACAATCAAAGACAAGAAAAAGAAAAGAAAAAATTGATTAAAACTACCAAAATACATGGTTGGTTAACTATATGACAACCATGCAATGTTCTAATCTTTACTCATATTTATTTTTTGTAGTATAACGAGTTTAATTAAAGAGTTGAGTTATCCGTGTTAATTGGTTAGTCAACATTTGGTTGTTTCGAATAAATGTTTTTCTGCCTAGGAGACCATATAGAACACAAACACACACACACAGTCACACACATGTAAAGAGAAACTAACCGATAACAATTTGAAGAATATTTACTCGTACAATGTATAAATGTAAAACTATGAGAAATAAAATAAGAGACTTTGATGCGTACATGAAAGCTGAAAAAGTTCCTTATTTATTGCAGTACATTACTTATTTTTCATGGTCAAACACCAGTAGTAGAAATTTTAACTGCACATTTTACGTAAACAGTTATAATCAGCCGCAGGGATATAATAGGACGAAGCGCACGAGAGGAGATGATTGTGTATAAAAATGGAATGAGTGTGTAGTTGACATCGCGAAAATAAGAAACGAATATTTTGATTCCTGCACGTTTTGTAAAAATTAAAGGTCTAAAAATAAAAGACTATTTTCGAAATATTTCCATACCACTTAAACAAACCAACGTGTTGGTATATAAAACCAAGCTATATTGTATGGATATAAAAGTTTTATATACGTACAGTCGGAGATAAATGAGGCGTGTTTCTTTGCAAGTGTCACAGATTTGACTACGTTGTTCTAAACCAGTTAGAACTGTGATTCCCCAATGCTACTCACAGGCAAATGAGACACTTACTTGTAAATAAATTATATATGTATGTTAAGATAACACTAACATTCACAGGACTGAAATAGGAATTGGAGGAATGATTCCTTAGAATTTAGTTGCAATACATTCCATTCAAATTCAGTCACCATTTTGTTAACCTAAAATGAGGTTATTTATTACAATATGAGATCTGATAAGTGATTAGTATCTGCAATTTGATAACCAAAGCTCAATACCAGATTCCAATCTAACACTAGATTAATCCTTTGTGATTAATGCACCAGTTTGGGATATACGCTCAATTTTGCAGTAATTACACGAGTAGTATGACCATAAAAAGGTTAGAGTGCAATGCAATTGCAAATGTTGACCAATATTGCAAAAGGGGGATGGAGAAAGTTGCACGAGGTTATGCAACAAAGGGGGAGGGGCTATCCCTCAAGCTGCAATGAAGGGGAACTCCCCAGCTTGCTGGGGGAGTTCCCCTAACCTCTTTGGGGGAGAAGCTGGAACGGCCTCACCCCCCAAAGGGGTTAGGGGAGTTCCCCTAACCTCTTTGGGGGAGAAGTTGGGACGGCCTCAACCCCCAAAGGGGTAACCTTAACCTAAGAGAGGGAGAGAAAGGAGGAGGGTCTTTGGGGGAGAAGCTGGGACGGCCTCCCCCCCCAAAGTGGCATACCTAACCTAAGAGAGAGAGAGAGGAAGAGAGCATCCAGCTTCTGCGAGAGGCAGAAGCTCAATGAGAGTTCACCCGAGTGCCTGCTGTTTTATAAGGTCTTAATCAGCCAGATGGCTTAATCCGCCAGTTGGCTTAGAAGGCATAAATGGCCTGGATATATTAATAACCTTCGAACGAATTAAAAGCGCACACAAACGCACATACACTCCCCGACTATACGCCCATAAGACCCCTATTACAACACACACACACATATATATATATGTCCATGGTGTAGTGGTTATCGCGTCTGACCGGCAATCGGAAGATCCCGGGTTCGATTCCCAGGTGGTACTTCATTTTTTCATTTGTTGTTTTCTCTTTCTCGTCTTGCGCGGAATATCTCCTATACAAGCGTCGTTCTTTACGTTATTTATACTGCGTGTTCTTTGCAGTTGAATGTATATAATGTTACGGCAAGCGGGAGGTGCCCCCTTGGGGCATTGGTTTCTGCGAGTATGTAGAGGAATTACGGCATTTGGAAGAGTGAAGTCCATGGTGTAGTGGTTATCGCGTCTGACCGGCAATCGGAAGATCCCGGGTTCGATTCCCAGGTGGTACTTCATTTTTTCATTTGTTGTTTTCTCTTTCTCGTCTTGCGCGGAATATCTCCTATACAAGCGTCGTTCTTTACGTTATTTATACTGCGTGTTCTTTGCAGTTGAATGTATATAATGTTACGGCAAGCGGGAGGTGCCCCCTTGGGGCATTGGTTTTCTGCGAGTATGTAGAGGAATTACGGCATTTGGAAGAGTGAAGTCCATGGTGTAGTGGTTATCGCGTCTGACCGGCAATCGGAAGATCCCGGGTTCGATTCCCAGGTGGTACTTCATTTTTTCATTTGTTGTTTTCTCTTTCTCGTCTTGCGCGGAATATCTCCTATACAAGCGTCGTTCTTTACGTTATTTATACTGCGTGTTCTTTGCAGTTGAATGTATATAATGTTACGGCAAGCGGGAGGTGCCCCCTTGGGCATTGGTTTCTGCGAGTATGTAGAGGAATTACGGCATTTGGAAGAGTGAAGTCCATGGTGTAGTGGTTATCGCGTCTGACCGGCAATCGGAAGATCCCGGGTTCGATTCCCAGGTGGTACTTCATTTTTAATTTGTTGTTTTCTCTTTCTCGTCTTGCGCGGAATATCTCCTATACAAGCGTCGTTCTTTACGTTATTTATACTGCGTGTTCTTTGCAGTTGAATGTATATATATATATATATAAATAAATAAATATATATATATAATATATATATATATAAACAGATGCATGCAAAGCCTCAACAGCAAAATATATACGAGCACAACCACCACACAAAAACCACGTCACCACCAATCGTCTAAGTATAGACTTTTAGGAGCTCATCCCATCAACACCACATAACCGATATGAAGGCTACAACCAAGCGTCGAAACTTAGACGATTGGTGGTGAAACAATATTACACAACCACCACCACCACCGCTTTACTTACCAGCTCCTGAGAGACCGACAAGGTCTCTAAATACGACCCAATAGACAGAGCTATTAAAGATAAACAAATACGTTTATTGGGCCAAGAGGTAGACCGACAAGGTCTCAAAAAAAGGCAACGCCAATAGTTTTTCTATTGAGCTTCTCGTGGTGGTGGAACACCATGATGCCAATTTGACATTTGGTAGGCCATCTTTTAAACAAAAAATCGAATAAGATAAACTAAGTTTAATACAAAAACAAATTTTCGCCATAATACACAATTTTATCCTTAAACTATAACATAAAAAGCATTAATGTGATTTTTAAAACAAAATAGAAATTAAATTAGGGTTACTTATTAATTTTTCTTCTTTTATACAATTATTTTGTTTCAATATAAATTTATCTTTAAGACCAATATATCTTTAAACCTTATTACAAGAAATATTAATATAACTTCATAATAAAAAAGACTATTTCGGGGTAACATTCATTTTCCTCTTTTGGCCAATTATTTTATTTCAATACAAATTTATCTTTAAGATACAAATATATATTTAAACCTTATTACAAAAAATATTAATATAACTATAATAAAAATAGAAATTAAATTAGGGATAACTTATTAATTTTTCCTCTTGTATCCAATTATTGTGTTTCAATATAAATTTATATTTGAGACTCCAATATATCTAAATTATTACAAAAAATATTAATATAACTTTATATTAAAAATAGATTGTATTTCGTTATAACTATTTCATTTTTCGTGTTTCGCCCAAATAGAATGTTTCAGTATAAATTTATCTTGAATACACAAATATATATATATATAGCGGATCGACAAGAAATAGACCAACAAATAGACAGACAAATTCTTCTTTCCACGCCTTCATCAAACATTATTCGAAAAACACACGTGGGCAAAGAATCAAACAATGGAAACGTCTGTTTCTTCCCAAAAGGCGCGAACGCAAGCTCTTCAACAAAAAGACGCGCGGACAAGGCGTCTTAAGATTTGGCGCGAAGTCCTACGTCACAGGAACTACGTATAAAAGCGAGCTTCCACTCACACACTCTCACTCACACAGACACTCGCTTTCTACCTCGTCGAGCAGATCTCATCACTTCAACCGCCCTCCGGCTTCCCGCCGGAGGAGCGGCCTGCTTCTTCCTTCAAGGCCTACGATTTATCATCAAGTAAGACCTTCTACAGACCGCCTGCAGAAGCAATCCTTCGAAGCCCAACCAGAATCACTTCGGGCCTACGGTTTACAAGGTCAGCCTTCAAGTTTCTCTACTGTACGAGATATATTCAGCACCTCAGGCCTACGCCTGCAAGATCATTTATAGGCCATCCTGCACCTCAAGAAGTAACATCACCTCAGGCCTACGTTTTACGAAGCCTACATCAAGCATCTCCATCATCTCGGGAGGCTTAACCGTCAACGACAACTCGAGTCTACGGTAATAGGTTCCTCTTCAACCCGCCTTCAACAGAGTTTACATCGTGCCGGTTAAGATAAGTACATCCTATTCTAAGTACTCTTGTGAAGCCTGCATTAACCTACCGCCGAAAGGTAGACTATACCCCAAGTGTAATTAAACGTTCCAACTGACTCTCGTGGAAGAACGCAGTAGGCCTATTATCCAATTCAAGTATCATTTCAATACTGTAATTCCGCGTATCATTGTGTTATTGTGTTCATTTATATGTTTATGTGATAACTTAATTTCTCTTACTGCAGGCCTAATTCATTTACAGTGTATATTCCCTCAGCTATCATTAGGCCTATCCAATAATGCACGTCATTAACTTCCATTATTATGGGGCCACATCATTTATTCTGTGTCATTACTAGGCCCATTCAATCATCTAGCCTACTTAATCAGAGTGTCATGTTTCCCATTCAATCTACCAAACGCACGTGCATTCTTTATATCATTTACTAGGCCCATTCAATGTACCAAACGCACGTGCATTCTTTATATCATTTACTAGGCCCATTCAATGTTCTATGTTGCATGCCATTTACATACCATCAATGAGTATATTACTTATTACGTGTCAATTAAGCTATTAACATTTCATCTTATTAGCTAAGTCTATGTCATAAGCATAACGTAAACTATCAATTAATTACTGTCAATTCTTTGTTATACCACAGTGAATAAATAACGGCTTTATTTTCATAATAAAATACAACTATAAGGTGTCTTTTATAACCTTAATATTAATTTGCTTGGGCGTAATCCAAGCTCGTGACCCTCGCTGCCATTCCGGTCGCTTCCAATAGTATGGTGGGCCTACTCCATTAGCTACTTTTCAATTGGTGAAACTTTACATCATAAATTATTAACCCAGCCTATCATTAATAAACAATCAGTTATTGCATCAATTAATCCTAGCATACAATTAAATCATTATCACCTTAAACGGCTAAAACTAGCTCTACTATATATATATATATATATATATATATATATATATAATAAAACAATTGATAAATAATATTGTTTTTGGCTCTAGAAGGACGCAACGGTTCGATGGAATTTAGATTGCAGCAGATCGGCGCCTGGTCAGTTTGCTTGACGCCTCAGAAAAACAAATTTTATTTTCCAAACAAAACTTTCTCTCTCTCTCTCTCTCTCTATCCCTACGAATCTGTTTCATTTCTGAAAGAAATCTATGAATGGATGTTATATTTGACACGCCCCCAGAATTCGTGGCACGTCCAATTACAGCCCAAAGGGCGGAGCCTGAGAACGGACACAGGACCTCTGGTTGGTGGGTAGTCGCGCTTACACGCTATGCACCACCCAAATTTCAACGACGGCCAATAGGAAACTCGCGATTCGGCTATTGGGAGTGGTTACAATTACGACCGCGTATATAAAAGGGGGCATTTTCATCTGGATTCCACAACAGCTGTATTTATGAACGAGTAACTACAGAAATATACCGCCATGAGTCAATCACAACGGCTTTACTGCTGCCCGCAGTTGTTTGAAGACGGGGACCTCTCTGCAGCGGCGACACTCCACCTTTTCGGAGCGGCTGACCGGAACGCCCTACTTTCAACACAAAGCATTGCAGAAATTTGTGACGGAGAGAAAGAAACCGATCAAGTGGACATTGTGTATACATCGTTTCATTCAGTGACATTGTTAAAAAATTTATAAAAATTTATAAAATTCTATAAAAAGCTGAACTGTCATTGTATTAATAATATTTGTCATATGGACTATAGTCTGCCAATAAACCTTTTCATTTTCATTTTCATTTCAATAAATGCGGATTGGAAAACTAGTTTGTGATTTAAACCGAAGGCCAGGCTCTATATATATATATATCGCTTCAGTCAGTGCAAGTGTTATAATTTATAAAAATTCGTAATAAAACGAAGTGAAAGGATATTTGCCCAGGGGTCGAGACCCGGTGCCGGCATACGATGCGTAGCAAACCCAGCTAATATTCCTTCCTGATAACGTCATATAGACAGTGAATTTTATTATACGATGAAGGTATCCATTGAAAATGAAATTTTATTACACGCTTGTTTCTGATAACTTAAAAATTTATAGAAAGTTCTACAGGTAGCGTTTTAGAATTACAAAAACTTTAAACGATTGCCTACGGTTCCGGGTTCGAGACCCGGTGTTGGCTGATGATGCGTTGTACACCCAGTTAATCTTCCTTTTGAGCCCAGTTAGGATAATTGCTTTATGTTTATTATTTGACTCGGGTACCCTATCCTAAATTTTCTCTTATTGTAAATCTCCCCTCCCATATATACATCACAGTGTCCTGCCATATAATTGCATGTTTACTACAGATTACTGTGCTAGGCATTCTGTAATTAATGTATTCTATTAAGTATTTAGAGAGTAAATTTTGTTTATCAAATATTTACGCTTAATAAATTTATAGTTCTACAGGTAGGACTTTAGAATTACTAAAACTTTAAAGAATTCCAACGGTCCTGGGCTCGAGAACTGTGATGGCAGGCATTGCGTAGTATGCATAATTAGGATAAAAGTATTTCCAGCGTTGTAAATTAGTGTACTTGTAACGGCTTGCAACTATCTCTCTCTCTCTCTCTTCAAATATATATATATATATATGTATATATGTATATATGTTCCCCTGTGTGTATCTTGGTGTAAAACAATAGGTTTTTAATTATTTTCCATTCTGTGTTTCCTCGTGGCTATTTCGGCATATATATATATGGTGTGGTTATAATAATACATTTCTACTCCTTATATTTTATTGTAAATGTTTCATAGCAGGTATCCTCAATTATAGACTAGTTTGCATTAGTACTGAGCTAGACTTTCTGAATACAATTCGATTTATGAAAAAATGGATTTTAATTAAAAAAGATTCAGTATGAACTAATCATGTTAATTTCTTCTTAAAGGACCGATGCGGAACTTGATCGTGTTATAGCTACTTTTCGCGACAGCTTTAAAGAAAGACAAATAATCGAGGGCGATTTGGAGGTTTTACCGCGCAACCAACCCAGTGACCTAAATGCGGAGGTCGAGGTATTGGCTCACATCCGGACCAACGAATGCCAGGTCATCGAGGAATTAATGTAAGATTTTTTTTGTGGTTAAGAACAAAACATGATATTTTCATTCAATTTATTAAATGGTAGAAAGCATGTTTTAGTACAATTCGGCTTACAGAACTAGCGTGCATTATTAAATAAGACTAACATTAATGGAGATATTTTACAGTTACAATTATATATATACACATAAAACTTTACACAATACAGCTACAATTATATACACAAACGTTAAACCTTACACAATACAGCGAGTGTGCACAAATGAGAACCTTTTTTTATCTGTCTGCATACGAATTCATCATTCATCTCAGTGTCGCACAAATCGAATAATTTAAAAAAAATTATAAATCCCCTCCCACGTGACATGTGCAGGAGAAATGAAAGTACATGCCACAAGTATTACTAAAATATCCTTGAAACGGTAAGGATTCCAGACAATTTCAGGGACAAGTAGCTGTTCGATAATTTGTACAACCACAGGGTCACTACAGGGCTGAGTACCGAGTGAATCAAACTAGTACATTCTTTCCTTATTTTTAAAATAGATTGCAAACCAATGAATCCCTCCTCCCCCCCCCCCCCGCCACAATGTCCGTTTTAATGATAAGACTACACAAATCTCTCGTAGTTGGCAATTTCAATGTTTCATTCTTCGCAAACACACCGATAAATTTGGAGCGTGTGACGCGGTCACTTTTCATTACTCTCTGGAATGTATTCGCGTCCACTTTAAAAGTCTGTGACAACATTCTTGAAGCGGTCGAGCTCTTTTAGAGCTTGTGATTCGAGGTACACTAATTGGCGCGTCTATAGGGTCGGCGAATTCTAATCTGACTGAGATGTTCCCACTTTGTTGTGGACTTAAGTATGTATTTACACTAGCAGATAAGTCGAAGGTAACATCAAATGGGTAAAAGTTAAATTGCTCGACAAATTTTTTCTGCCAGATTACAATACGCTCTCGTACAGAGCGGGAACACAGCGTCTGATGAGTAGTCCGTAACCATAGTCCCACCCAATGGAACGCCATTTACGTATAGAGTTATATTTTTAAGGCCGAAATTCTCGAATTTAAAGGCGCTCTTTTTATATTTTCCATTCGTCGAAGCGTGATCTTGCATTCCAATTAATATCCTTTTAGGTAGAAATCCCAGGGTCACGTTTTCCAGCTGCTTCGAGGCGAACCCTGCGGGCACCGTGTACAGTTTGATCTGTACTCTGTTAATTGGGTATTTTACTGTTGCCTGTATTAAATTTTTTTCAATTTCTACATATTTCGGCGAACTTAATTTCACTCGCCATACGTGCAGATATGTTTCCATTATGTGAATCACAACAGGGTTTGCGCCCTCTTCTTGATCAGGGCCCAGATTTATGTGGATCTCGTGTGGTTGAGTTTTAACTTCATATCCACCCCATTCATAAGCAGTTTCTCCTGGAACGTGAAGTTTGTATGCAGACGTCCAAAACACTCGTATATCTTCTTTTTAGAATTTTTAAATTTATCCTTTATAATACTTTCGTCTTTAGTCTGATAATAGCCCTCGGCAGTTAAAAAGGTATCCTTCGCTTCTTTTGAAAAGTTGAGGACATTTTCCAGATAGGCTCGTTGGTGATAATAACCCGTTCCTGCCTAGATGTTAACCTGATTTAAATACACCACACACTGGGTGCATGCAGCTTGGATCTAAAAAGTATGGGCCTGAGCTGGGTATCATGAATTCTAGAGGGGCACTCGGTGAACTAATTGCGTTTAATGGGTTAATTGTAATAAATTCGCTATGCTCAATAGAAACCTGTGTAGGGGGCATATCAAAGAGGGACAGTTCCGATTTACAACATTGTGAGCTACACAGATGTATGAAGCGCGCCATGACGAGTCAGAAATAGTGCCACCTTTCTCGGCAAATAGTAATGAGCCTATAATTCGTGAGAGCTGTGTCCTCAGTTTATATAAGTTAAAAAAATGATGAGCCATAGGCTTCCTTCAGTTAGAACACTTCTTTTTTGATGTCCTTTTACGTTTAGCGCCACGTGTTGGTAACCCCTTCTTCCGGGCAGCCCTCTTTTTCTTCTTTCTGCCACCACGCATTTTTCTCTTTGCATCTTTGATGATTTCGTCCCGTGTACGTTTTAAATGTTTTTTTAGAGCTTCTTTAGATTTAGTTCCACCTATTATGTCTTCAATCGCGTTAAAACCCGATTGTAACGCCTTCCTCCCAAGGTATCTAGCCCCCCTCTTCAACAATGGGACAGCCGTGCGTAGTATGATTGAAAAACTGGATCCAAGCCCACTCCCACTCTATCTCACCCCTTGATAGACTGTGAAAGGCCTTCGGGTCATTATAACTGAATGCGACGAAATTGTAGCTTCACTGTTAAGCTCCCATCGCCGAATGGGAATTTTTTTCTCTCAATCGTTCCTATATACATTGAGATATTGGTTAATAGATTAGTCGCAACATTCACAAAATGGGGCTTGTCATATGTAATGCTCAAACTCTTTCTTCTATGGTTGGGAATGTGTACAATGCGCGGTAGGCGCGCCTGGGTGTCCCCAACAAATTGATGCTCCACGATATTGCTGTAAATATAGCACATGTTTGGGGATGAGTAGCTTTCACTCAGTTTCTCCAACTTCAACTGATACATTAAGTTGGACAAGTCATGTTTCGCCTCGTGAAAGGTGTCTCTTTGGAGGGCTCCACCATATCAACCCTCGGCCACAATTGTGAACAGCTCTTTGTCTTTAATATTTCTATTAAACGTTGATTTTAACTTCAACGTGCGTGCAGGCGTGTTTATGTTTACGACTTCAAAAAGTAAATCAGCTGTCAGATACGACTTTTCAAGACTCTTGTTCACTGTCCGCGGCTCTGTCATAATGACCGAGTCCTAGTGTTACATTTGTACTATAGTACTGTACATCACCGAACAGGACTGATCGCATAGTGTTGTCTGAGGTTATGCCTAATTTTTCACACTCATTGACACTTCTAAGGATCAGAAATATAATCTGTTCATTTTCAAGAGTTAAAAATTTGGTGGCTAACTGGAATTCACATAAACCCACCTCATACGAATCACGTTCCAACTCAATGGACCCATGGAGTTCTGTTACAAAGTTGGCCAGGGTGTTGTTAGGATGTACAGACAGAGAAGAGAACGGGAGTGTGACATAGAAGTGGTTAGGCGCCATGTTGCATACTATTTAAGCTTCATTATTGCAGCAGCTTATATAGGTGTTGAAGCTTTCTGGGTAACCTAGCCATTTCACCAGGTACATTTTCCTCTTTCCTGAACCTTTGCTGCCTAAATTTTTCAATTTTAAACACATTTTTCCTAAATTAAATGTCACTTTCTGCAACTCCTCGCGGTAAAAGCCTCGCGATTTCTCCCCATTCAAATCTTCAACGTAATACATCATTATCTCGCCTTTAGGTCTCATAGCACTAACTTTAAAAATCTCACGTGTCCATCCTTGCTCAAATCCCTTCGCGAATTTATTTCCCGAACGTGATAGCCTTACATAATCATTGATTTTGAAACGTGTAGAGTGTGGTGGCGGTGCTCCATCTCTTCTCACATCTCTGGCGCGTACCTCTTTCTAAAACTTCGTTAGGTGTTGTGCCAATCGTACGGTGGTGTGAACGGTTGTATGACGAGGCCAATGATCCCAGAATGTTTATATATCTGTATGTGTTTTTATGTGTAAAATAGCGATGCATGCGTTCCTTTATGGTACGTTGAACTCTTTCAGCTAAAGAGGCCTTATGTATAGAATGCTAGTGTAGTAACTGATATTAAACTCTGTCAGCATGTTCTGAAAAGCGCGGCCTATAAATTCTTTCCCCATATCCGTACAAAAATAGCCAGGAACCCTGTTTTCTTTCAACATCAGCGTTTTGGTAGCTTTAGCAACTGTTTCAGGCGATTTATTTTTCAGAGGAATTAGCCACAGATATCTAGAGAATACATCTATTATGAATAGGATGTAGCGGTAGCCATCATTATACACTGAATATTTTTGCATGTCTGTTAAACCCGCTTGTCAAATAGAGTCAATCGATGCCGCTGTTGTCTTGGCCATTTTAAATCTTTTTCTCACAGGCTTATGAAGTGTATAAGCGTCCTGCCCCCGCAAAAACCTCTCAACATTTTTTTCCCTACTCCATCATTGTAAACACCTCTGTACAGTATATTAACACCGCCATAGGAGGCTGGGTTAGAAATGTCATAATAGCGTTTTCTTAATATGTTAGCCATTTGCATATTTTAGAGACACGTGGATAAGGTTGGCCGTTTTGTCTCTTCTTTCTCCTCTTCAGAGATGCTACTGTTGGGGGTGATGACGTACTCAGTTGTGGCACATGCGAGACTTGCTCCAAGTCTTTAAACCTATTCAGATTTTCTATCAATGTTTTGGGCACATTTGTTGTAGTCTTGCTTTAATATGCTTCCATCCTGTTGGTGAGGCCCTGTCCCACTTTCTCACCAGATCATCGACAATGTCGACGATATTGGATCCTTGTACCCTTGTTCCTTCACCAATGACCTCGCCTGTGTCGGTTCACTGTATGATGGGGTCCTCACTCAATAGATTATAAAGGCTTAAGCCTTTATTCCTCAATGTATGTAGGAGACTGCTTTTTAATACATGCTCGGTGTGTTGCGTTCCGTTATTCTTTGGTTGGTCATCTCTAACGTCGGCCCCAGGTCCTATGTCGCCGTACTCATCGTTGCTCGCGCTGTGCCTAATAACCATAGGGAGCTCTGCCGGATTCTTATAATCTTCGTAGTCATGAAGAAATTTCTGCAGGGCCTCTTGGTACAAGAACATTTTCTCATCAGATGACTTTTCACTCTTTAATAGGGCTAACAATTCGCTTTTCATTCTTTTAAGCCTGCTTTTACGGGGTTCTAGAACAGTGTCTGGATTCTTTGAACTTTGCAGTGAAGCATACACCTCGTGTGGAATCACTACCACTTTCTTCATTATATTAATCTAGCCAGTAAAGGTCCCAAAACTGAAAATAAGATGGAGAGGAATGAACCCCTCTCTTTGTACAATAACTCGCTTTTTCTTCCCCACAGTTTGACTTTTACGAGCGAGCGCACGTAATATGTTCTTGTAACGATGTAGGCGAGCCTTCTGAGGTGGTTTCATTGGCACATTACATTTTATAAAATTAAGACAGATTTCACAGATGCATTTTAAAAAGTCGGAGTCGATATTTTTAACAAACATCTGCTGCAATGCCCGCGGCAATCGTTGATAGATTTTTATTAATTCACGGTATTTCTTCAGCCTATTTGTCATTCTGGAGTAGATACTGTTTCAGGCTCGTTTGGGAATATATTCGCTCTTAGAATCACCCTAAACGTGTTTCGCGGGTGAAGGTCACAAAAAATATCCATAAAATTGACTTGTGGCTTCTTTATAAACTTCCAAAAATTCCTTACGCTGATTTGGGAACATTTGATTGGCTAATACCCCAATTTGTTACACATCTCTATGTTGCGCAAATAAGATTAGATATTGTGTATTTAACAACACATCGCGCATGTATCTATTTTTGAAAAATAGTTTCTGATTGATGAAGAACGCGCTTATGTTAAGATGGTGGGAGAACACAGTAAATGTCTCGGCAAACGTTTTATCCATTTCCAACATGAGATCGTCAATTACAATGACTGTATGCTCATTTCCCTTTAACGAATTAACGTCATATACGCCTTTGTGGAACAAAATATCATCTTGGTACTCGTTGAACACTGACTAATACGTCGGATAGCACCATATTACTTTATGCACAAATTTTGAGAATATCTCCCCTTACCTTTAATGATTTTAAGCATAAACACAGTTTTACCACATCCTGTAAGGCCAGATATAATACATGTGGAAGGGCTTGTAAACCTGAATTTTTTTACAGATTCCATCTCTAACACGTCACACCCCTCAGTGGGTAATTTACAAAATATACAAAATTTAAGTGCTGCTCCTTATATTCTTGTTTTCCTTTTTCCACAGAACCGTGAATGACGACGATGTACAGCCACCCATCATTGGTATTACAGATGACCCCGATGACCACGTAGCTACAGACTCCATCTCCGCTGACGAGCCCTCACCAGCGATACCTCTAGCATGCGACAATTCAAAGCGGAAGCATGATGAAGAACCCTCCACATCAGGTATAAAGCGTGCCAGGATTGCGCTGGTTGTTAGACCGCCAGTAATAGAGCCCCAACCCTCTACGTCTTACGACACAACCCCCACAATAGTACCTTCCTCAAATATACCCCCTTATTCCTGTCCAACTTCCTCCACACCAGCAGCAGCAGCTTCTTGTGCTGTGGAGTAAAGTATAACATTTGAGTTGGTGCGCACCGCTACCCCCACCCCTGCCCTGACTAGAAATCGGTACGTGGTCAGGGTTGACCCTGGATCCCTGTATACCAATGGTCTTGGACTGCGACGCGTAGTTGAACATATTGTGGAGTTTGCCCTTCAGAACCGCGACGAACGTGAAGTTCGGGCGAGGTTGTCCTTCAGGTTCGGTTCAGATGACGGGGATGTAGAAGATTTTTGGGTAGTAATACCGTTCAGACGCTTGGCAACTGTAGACATAGAATATATCTTGGGTCGTATAATGCAGGCCTTCAAAGTAGTACAGCCTTCAATATGGACAACTTCACGGTAGATATTGATAGAGTATTCCGGGTTGCGGGTCACAGTGCCACAACTTATACTCTTAATTTCAATTCTCCAGTTATTTACAGAAAGCATTTAAACGTCGATCGTGGTTGCGGCTTTATAGCAGTAGTCTTAGCTCATATGTTCACTGTGCTAAATACAATCGCGTATCTGGCTGCCTACGGTTGTGCAGTGTGCCCGTAAACTGGCTTCAGATTGTAAGCTTGAGTTTGAGTGTAATATGAGTCCTGACGAGCTGAGAAGGGTAGAGCAGGAAATGAATGTTCGTATAGTTGTATTTGGAATGGATGATCGTCGTAGGACTGTGTGTGTTTTTAAAAGCTGTGTGAGAGATCGTACAAGACCTCTACTTAGTTTAGGTTTGTCAGGAACATCGTATCTCCCCATCCGTAATAGAAAGACTCTCTACGCTACTTATGATAAAAGTCGAAAATATGGAAGGCGTCATGGTTTGTGTAAGGGATGTCTCGAGTTTGCAGATGATAGTGAAACATTGTAAGGATGCTACATGGTATGTGAGCAGTGTAAAAGCCCCAAATGTGAAAGTCGTGTAGTTGAACTGAGAAGAGGGAATGTAATGTGTGTAGACGTACATTTTTCAATAATAAATGCTTTGAGCTCCATAAATCAATTGGCACTTGCAGGAAAATGAGATTGTGAATGTGGCATGTTTCATATGATGGATAATTGGGGTAATTTGTGCATAAATGCGATGAAATTCACTGTTCTACATGTCATGAAAAATTAAGGCGGATGGAGTGAAGCATGTATGTTATATGAAAGATGCTAAGCCTAAAAATAGCCCTTGTATAACCGTGTACTACGATATAGAAACATACACGAACGCTGAAACCAAAGAGGTTATTCCACATTTACTCGTAAGTCAGACTATCTGTGATGAGTGCATGGAGTCGAGTGTGATGAGTGTCACAAATGTGGTAAACGGACAAACGTTTTTAAAACGATTGCACACGACAGCCCTGTGAAACTCTTTGTATCCTATATTGTCAAATTAGCGGACAAGTTAAAAAAATGACTGTATATTCTTGCCCATAACGGGCAAATTTGACACACAGTTCCTTTATAAGGAGTTGCTTGAACACGAGTCATCGGAGATATTTACAGGCGACCCTTGAAAAGAGGCAACAAACTAATACAGTGCAGATAAGAGGTAATGTTCAGTTTAAAGACACCCTGCTGTTCACACCTTGTAAATTAGCAAGCTACCCAAGGTCATGGGCGTAGCCGCTGAAGTTTCAAAAGGTATTTCCCTTACACTTCCTCACTAACGAAACTTTAAATTACGTAGGACTACCTCCCCCAAACATTACTTTAACTACAATGATGAGAGTGAGCGTGAAGATTTTGACCGCTACTACAACAGTTTTAATGAACTAGTCCATACATATAGCTGATGAATGTGAACGTTATTGCGTGAATGATGTGCGCGTGCTTAGAGTATGTTTCCAGGCCTTTAGAAGGATGTACATAGCCCGTTTCAAATGCGATCCGCTGCAAGTCGCAACCACGATCGCCTCATTATGTTTTACGGTGTTCAAGAATAACTTCATGCCTAAAGACACCTTAGCCGTCATTCACAGAAACAATCCCGCAGTTATGGGCACAAGGCTATTTACTGGCTCATACACCTACAGCAACAGACCGGGGTATACATAAAACGCCCGCAACACGGGGAAGTACCCATTAAGGTCAATGGTCGTGTTTTTTGGGTTGATGGTCTAAGTGAGGATCCAACCACTGGTGAGAAGACTGTGTACTTCCTTTAACGGCTGCTGGTGGCATGGATGCCCATGCCCACGCCCTGAGTGTGCCGTCACAGGGACCTCCATGGAAGATCCCCCGCCGACAGCCTCGCATGGACCCGTAACCGCGATCAACTTATAGGCTCCCAGTTCACTCACAAGATCGTGTGGGAGCAGAGTATGATGCACGGATGGAAAGATGGCCAGTACCGTGAAGAAATAAGGGCCATCAAACGTTCAATGGTGTTGGACCCCTCAAATGCGGTGACAGCTTGTTTGGAGGGCGTACAAACCCATTCAAGCTATACTTTCCGCCTACGGAGGGCGTGAAACTCCATTACTACGACTTCTGTTCTTTATATCCCTACGTGATGAAGAACAATCCGTACCCCGTAGGTGCACCTGAAAAACTGGTGGGCCGCCATGCCAACCATCGAGGAGTTCTCAGCTAACTTGAGTGAGCGCTACTTTGGACTCTCTTTCGTAGACGTGCTCCCCCTCGCGATTTATGGATGCCGATCTTACCCGTCGTTATAGATCACAAGCTCATGTTTCCCCTGTGCGTGAAGTGAGCAAAAGAACGGGATTGTAATCATACAACCAATCAGCGTAAGATCAGAGGTGTATATACAAGCCCTGAGCTGGACCTAGCCGTTCGCCATGGGTACAGAATATTGAAGATACATGAGGTGTGGAGGTTTCAGAAGCTACCCAACCTTTTCACGCCATATATAAACGCTTTTTTGAAGGATAAGTAGAAGCATCGGGTATCCGCGAGGAGTTGATACCGAAGATGAAAAAACGGCTTATATTCAGCGTTACCGTGCATGAAGGTATACAGCTTGACCGTTCCCAAATTGTTAAGAATCCTGGCAAGCGCTTTAGTGCAAAGTTGTGTCTAAACAGTCTTTGGGGAAATTTGCACAGAATATGGCAAAGGGAACGTTCATTTGGCACAAAGTTATAGTGAAGTCTGGGATTATGCCAACGCTCCCGATAAAGAGGTTATGGAGATCGTGAATGTAGGTAATACTTACATAATAAAGTACATCACCGAACTGGCCACAGATACCTCACGGGTTACAAACATACCTGTAGCCAGCTTCACAACGGCCTACGCCCGCATCAAGCTTTGGGGACTACTGCACTCTCTTGGGCGGAGGGTGCTGTACGCTGACACAGATAGCGTAATATTCACAGAGGGAGGGTGAATACATGCCGCTATTGGGGAATTCCTCGGAGAGTTAACTGACGAGATCAAGGATGAGTATGGTGATGGTGCATACGCTGACTCATTTGTATCAACAGGGCCAAAACTTATGGGGTACGGGTGAGGGTGGGGAGGATATGAAATATATCGTGAAGGCTAAGGGAATCACGCTTAACCATGCGAACCGACGAGTCGTTAACTTTGACTCGTTGAAGGATCTAGTGTGCTTGGAAGATGAGGGCGACCAGCCACCCCAACTGACTGTGGGACCCACAATTTTCGGCGCAGAAACTGGGGTGTGTGAAGGAACTTAGGGACGAAGGTATGCCGTAACACCTATAGGAAACGTTACCAGGTGCCTGGTACCTATGATACCGTACCCTTTGGATACCTTAATCCTTGATTGTTTATAAATATATATATATATATATGTTGTTAACGATATGTTTATTTATTACGTGTATTTGTTTCAATTAGGGTTTCATTTTCTCCTTTGTGTGCGTGCGTGTACACAATCCTAAGCTCCGCCCACTGTGAGCTCAGTCATGTGATTCCTGCTACTACTTGGGCATATCTCTACCCCGGCGTGCTCAGTTGACCTCTGCAAACCCTGGAGCTCAGACGTATATTTTCTCACGTAGACGAAAAAATAGTGATGGCTACTTTTGATATTGCGTGTTCGACGTTTATGAAGTGGTATTCGGTAAAGTCGGAGGATGTGGTGGATACTGAAAGACGACCTACCCCACCCTCCTTTGAGACTTTTAAGGCTACATTGAATCGCGCGAAGCAACAAGATGTTCATATACTCTACGGATATTCTGGCGAGAGTATTGCCGGATTTCGCGGAACAAACGTTGTAGGGCTAAACTGTATAAAGCGTACATATACCGTGAGGTGAAAGAAACAACACGTGCAGAAGAGAAGCAACGGATATGGATAATGAGTCTTGTTGATGAGTAGTGTGACAGGCGGTATCATGTCATGCTGCATCATACCGAGTACGCGTACCCTGGGGCTGAGAATGTAAACCTTGTCATCATGGACAAGCTAAAGTACTTTTACCCCTACATTCATATATATCATGACGAGGTTCGCAGTGAGGTTGTGGCTAAAGGCCTGTGTGAGTTTTTGATATAGTTTAGAGACGAGTATCGATTGTTAAACAAAAAGAATAAATCCGGTCACGTGTTTCTCTCAAATAGTGCACCGGATTGTTAATATGTAGAGAACGTCTAGTGCGCATAAAACATTAAAACTGAAATTATCCCATGTGTCCGAAAATTGCCCGGTATAATGATTACAAGTACTCGTGTGATTCATGCGAGAACAAATCCGTACATGATTCAACAGCTTATGGTGTGACTCGCTTCCCCGTCGAGCCGATCCGCCCTTCCGTGGCTCATAGTTATCTCAGAGCTGGAACCGACTGGACGTGCACTCCTCGAATACGATGGAACTTCCTATGAGAAGCATTCTCAATGCCGCGTACGATGTGTCCGTGATGAAGTCATTGCGCGTGTTCAGGCGTGAAACCGGCACCATTAACTATGTACTTGAAACTACTTGTAGACAAACAAACTCTGGTAAACGTAATGTTATTTATTTTGGTGTTTAAGAGATGAATAGAGTCTTCTTGATAGTTGAAAAGTGGGGTGAGGACCGTTATAAAATACCTGCAGGTGTAGGTACAAGAAGAGAACAGATTCGTGATGCCCACTCATATGCCATTGTTAGTACGTTGTGTATAAATAACGATCAGCCCTGCATTGATATACGACTTATATGGAAGAATGCATCTGATAATAATGTTCTTGTATAACTATATATATATATATGTTTCTCCTGTACTGTTATATTGATGGTTATACTCCATCGTTTTGTATTATATTATTTTTTATTTTTAACTATATATATTCCTTTGTTCGTATTTCTTATGCTATTATTATTTTTTATTTTATTTTTTTGATCATATATATTCCATCGTTTGTATAGGATTGTATATTTATTTTCTATATATTTCGTGAAATTGATTCCAATAATTCGTCTAAATAAACAGAATGATGTAATGGTGTTTTATTTAATTCTTTTGGTTGTATATATAAACGATATTATTATTTAATTATATGTATACCAATGGGGTTTAGGTCACACCCGTTGGTGGGCCAGTTCAGCAACTCGACATCTCGTTGTTCCTGAAACCACCGTCTGATGATCCTGGCAGTATGAACAGAGCAATTATCCTCTAAAAAGAAATTAACAAAACTTGAGGGTTAACATTTCATCCATACTTTTTTGAAGTTGCCTTAAGAGAACGCAAAAATAAATAAATAAATAAAAATAAAGATACATTTAAAATTACATTTGAAACTACATTTACTAATGTCCTCCTTTAATCATATTACCTTAAAATATACCTGTTTGACCTTAAGTAATTTTCTTGAAAGCATATTTTGTGTAATGAAAATAATTTAGTTGTATTACTTACCTGCATAAATATAATCTGCTCAGTATGGGCCAAAACGTATGTCCTTATGGTTGGCAGCATTACCTCCTCCAGTATCTTTAAATGCTGGTCGGCTGTAAACATCCCGTTAATTTCTGTCAGCTCTCCAATACCGTAGAGGTGCACCCATCTCAACATGCTGCAGGTCACGTGTCCACTCCTTGCCACTTCATACATGTGTTGGCTGGCATACTTCGTATTGTCTGGTCGCCAAAATGAACACGCTCATGTGTAGTGGAGACGAATGTTTTTTCATCTGAGATGACTCTGCCCCAGTATGCGAGGTCTTCATTAATATACTGTTGGGCAAACTGCAGCTTTGCCGCTCTGTGTCGCTCGTCGAGTCTCTCTTTAACGGCAGGTGTCCTGTGGTGATAACTTGACTCATGTTACCTCCTCCTAACTGTGTCAGCTGACATGTCCAGATGAAGTTGATCTCGAACAGCAACTGCATTTGTAATGGGATTTCTCTGGACTTCATCCAACATTTTCCTATCTTCTTCCACGGTTGTTTTCCTTGGTTTCCCAGATCTAGCACGGTCTAGGAGATTCCCCAATGCCTCCCACCTCTACAACCAACGGCGAACTGTAGTTCAAGCGATTCCCATCTCCCTCGCTATGGCCGAAACCGAGAGACCTGCATCTCTCAACCCAATGATCCTCTCTCGATGTGCAAGTTTCTCTTGAGAGTATGTCATTTCTAGAGCGGATGTTCACATGACGAAGTACTAGTGGTGTCTGAGCTTTGATAAAGTCAGTAACCCTGTTAACACCTCGGGTTGGGCAGTCCAAGTTACGTCATTACCATATGCGAGCTGTAAGTCGTTTCCCTTTCATCCTACTTTAACCCATTTCTTATATTTAGGTATACCATAATAACTGAGATAATCGTGATTTTTTTTTAACTAACGCAAGAAGTGTCCCTTTCCTTTTCTGTATAAATTATAATCGATTGCAACAATATTACTATTACATACTTTGTATAACAATTGTTTATCATATTACTCTTTTCTCTATTTAAGAATATTATCTATTTTATACGTTGTAAAGGAAACTGATGGAAAGCATGTGATAGCGGTATATAGAGCAGTGTTTCAAGGATAAAGAATAAAGTGTTGGCGTATTTACACACACACACACACACACACACAATATCCACCTCACGCTCTGACCGGATGCTACCACTGTATCCCCTCCCCCTGCCCATATCCTCACCTCTTTCCTTCTGCTTCTCCCGCTCCCACCACTGCGTTGTTACTACATCTCGGAGATGGCTATACAGGGGTGGAGCGCGACTATTGCAGGAGACTGTACATTAATAAAATAGTTTTGGAGATCTCTTAAGATATAAAAAATATAATCCTTCAACAAAGTTTTTCTAAGCATTTATTATAGAAAGGAATTTTGTTATCTTGTATATCTTTTTTCCTTTTATACTCTTTGAGAAACTTTAAATAAATTCATTCACAGTTTCGTGTTTTCATTACTAAAAACAGTAATACATGTCATTTAAAAAAAAAGGTTCTTCGAGATTAGTCATTCATTTATTTTAAGAAATATATTATGAAGGTATTGGAATTAATTTCTTGTGTAATCAACAATAATAATATACCTCGTAACCTCGTATATTTACAGTTCAAGTAAGCTCAGTTTTTTTTTACGTTAAGGACAGTAGTGAACCCATTACACAGCCTTGGGATATACCACGTTTCATAAGAGTTAATTTTGAAGAGTATGCATTATTAAGTGACTCAAACTGATGACAGTTCAGTAATAATGCACTTTTAAATCAGTAATAATACTCCCTCTAATGCGATAGCAGAGAAATAATTTAAAGAAGTGCATCGTGTTCTTTCCCATGAAAGTCTTGCTCAAGTCAAGAAACCGAAATTACAGTTCAATAATTTTATTTTCGTATTACTCTCACTAACAAAGTTTAAAATCGTCATTTTAGTGATTTTCTTCATGCGAAACTAGTACTGGTATAGGAAAAATAATGTACAGTCGCCCGCAATAATTCCGCTCCATCTTCTCCGAAATGTAGCAATAACGCAGTCCCTCTTAAACCCTAATTTCCAACCCTCACTCCCTCCCTCTCCTCCATCCCTTCAGGTGTTGTCATAGTAATACTTCTATTTTTTGAAAACCAATGACAGAATAAATATATTGTCCACTGTAGTTTTGGTGGTAATGCTAGGACGACTATGTATTTTATTCATGCATTATTTCTAAATTTAGGGAATAGAGTAGTAGGTTATTTCACAAACGTGGGATACATTACTCTCCCTCTCGCTATCCCCACTTCTCGTCCTCTCACTCTCCTTTCGCTACACCAAAATCGACGATATTACGAGATCAAACGGTCTACATGGAATCGTACAATAGCTGAAATTAATCATCATAATGTAGAGAAATACAACACTTATTTGTTAGTGTTAATATCGAATCACGATATGACGGAAAGTATTGCATCACGAATGATCCCAAAATGGAAGGACACTGTAATTCGGCTTGTCAGATTACGATTCGAATAGCATCTAATTTTAAACTGTGATTTGAATCCAGCGACGAAATATATTAAATAATATATAAAAATTAATAATTCTAACATTCATTTTTTTATATAAAGTCCAAACTCGCGTGACACTCTAACTATATAAAATGCAAGTTTTGAAAAAAAATTTAATTTTCTTTCTATGATATTTTATTTTTGCTAAATAACTGATGAATTATTTCTTTTTTAAATTACCTAATCAATTTTTAGCTTACGTTTAATCATGTAATCGTGTTAAATTCGGCAATGTTCATTTTTTTATACATTCTCTCTGACTTATAAAAGATGAAGTCATAACTTGCCTAAACTCTAAATTAACACTTAATTTTAAATTTTAAGCATTTAATTTTGGCTCATATGCATGTTTAATTTTAATCCATAATAAAATGCATAGTTCAATTTCCATTTTTAGTCAACTCGGCAAATCAAGATAACATCAGATTTTTCAATATGCTGTTTAAAAGAAAAATATTACTTCATC
Source organism: Bathynomus jamesi (assembly GCA_023014485.1). Taxonomy (NCBI): domain Eukaryota; kingdom Metazoa; phylum Arthropoda; class Malacostraca; order Isopoda; family Cirolanidae; genus Bathynomus; species Bathynomus jamesi. Next base: position 811,746 of record JAJOZX010000235.1, read on the forward strand.
TTCATATATCTTGCTTATCTCCCAATTTGCTGTTACAGCCAAAATTTACCTTTATCTTCAAATTTTTTGCAAAAAAAAATTCACCGTATTGAGAATAAAAATCAAACCAGGTCAACATTGAATAATAATGATGTCACGAAATTATTAGTATATAAACTCTTGTAATTTTTCAAATTACCATTCTGATTATTCTGATCTGACCAACAAGCTGAAGCATTACCTGTAATATTTTAGAAGAAATAAAATTCAGTCAAAGGATCGCTTTGTCTTCTCCTTTGAACCCTGCTTTCTCCAGAGAACTCAGTTTTAAAATAGAATAAATAATTTCCAGATACGCTACAAGAAGAATCGGGAACCGTCAGATAATTTAGTAAGTTTTCATAGAATCCTCCGATCCACTACAAGAAGAAATCGGAGTATATAGTATAAAAGAAACTATTGCGATTCCCTACACGGTACCAGCTACCCGAGAGTGAGAAAATCCGTTGCTGCCACCTAACCAGAACCCCCGTCAGCCTCGAACCACCTAAGGCCATAGACGGAGGGTTAACATATATATATTACACGATAACTGCCTTCTTCATACTCCCAGGATCATCAAACGGTGGTTTCAGGAACGACGAGATGTCGAGCTGCTGAACTGGCCCAACAAGGGGTGTAACCTAAACCCCCCCCATTGAAAATGTGTGGGCAAATGTGGTTAACGCTTGGGAGCCTGGGCAGGAGCGAACATCTCGGCACCTGCTGGAACACACCATGGCAGTGTTGTTCAGAAAATTATAGTAATTTAGTAAAGCTCATGGTATGTGAGTTAAGATACATTGCATAATTTGTATCTGGCACGTCAGGATTGATAGGAATGTTACGTAGGTTATTCTACGCAAACGCTTCTCTTTCTCAAGAAATGTACAGTTGCCCGCATATGTAATGTTCCTCGCCTCACAGGCGACTCCGTACATGTGGCAACGCCGCAATGATGCAAGGTACTCCAACTGGGGGAAGGTGGGGTGGAGGGGGGACAACAGAGTCCAATAACATATAACACAGACATATATATCTAAAGGACAGTTGAATGTACAGTCATTGACATACAGGTAATTATAATGTAATGTCTGTGTTCATAAAGATAAACAATTAATATGATCGTGAACAGCGTTGAACTCCATGTAGTTTACTAGTCTTATGCACTAATAAGGTTCCATTATGATTACTGTAAGTCTATATGAACAACTACCACAATACAACTTTTTATATACTACTGAATTTGAACCAAAAATAGACATTACACAACCAACCTCCACACTTCCTCATTCCCCTTCTCCACTCACCAGTCTTCTTTCTATTACGCTTGTTCATTATTATATACTCATCATCCTTTTCAGATGTTTTTCGCTTCCATCCTCAACCTGGTTTGTTCCTCACATCCCCAGTTTGTAAGTGGTGAGAAAGTGTTTTGGAAACAGTAGACAATGATACTCCAGCTTTAGCAGCTATTTGTCTTTGAATGTTGCCTTCTTTATGGAGAACAATACTGTTCAACCTATTCTTGTATGAAATTTCTTTATTTGGAGCCATTATACTATCTTATATGTAAAAAAAATTAGAAGATTAGACAGCTTTTGTATTCAAGTTTAACAAATAGGATGATATTTTTAAGGAAACTTGCGATTACATGAGGGTATAAACAACACGTGTGATTCATTAAATGTGTAAGACATGTTGTTACAGCAAACTGAATAGTATATTTACCAGTAAAGAACCTGGCCCTCAAAATTAGCAAAATCAATAAAAACTAGTGGTGTACTGATTCATCGGCATTGGCAGAATCGGCTATTTTTTGGGCATTGGCATCGGCCAAATTTAACTGATTCTCTTTGTGATTATTTGAAATTTTAAAATTTTCATGACAAAACAAAATCTACATTTACTGAAAATCGAAAACAAAGGAAAAAACTATGATAATTTATACTCATTTCAAAGTGTAATTATATAAAAATATTTTACATTCACAAGAATGGCAAAGTATAATAAGTTAAGTTGTCCATAAGTTTACATTTTCTCGACTAGCTAATCTCTAAATATAATAAACTATTGTAATGTAATTGCAATTGGGTGTGTAATGTCTATTTTTGGTTCAAATTCACTAGTATATAAAACGTTGTATTGTGGTAGCTGTTCATATGAACTTGCAGTAATCATAATGGAACCTTATTAGTGCATAAGACTAGTAAACTACATGGAGTTCAACGCTGTTTACGATCATATTAATTGTTTATGTTTATGAACACAGACATTACATGTTGTTGGTCTCGGTTGTCCCCCGTCCACCTCACCTTCCCCCAGTTTGTGGTGATCTTAAGGTGATCGGCCTTCTTTTAGGCCAACAGGCTGGCTTTACAAAGTCCCATGCTTTTTATGTCTCTGGAATAGCAGAGACAGGGAGGAACACTATGTGAAGAAAGAATGGCCTCAGAAAAAAGCAGATTATTCGAGGACAAACAACCATCATTGCTAATCCACTGGGAGATCGTAACAAGATACTGTTACCTCCACTCCACATAAAGCTTAGATTAATGAAAAAATTAAAGTCTCAACAAAGAAGGCTCTGGATACCAATTTTTATGCCAAAAATTCCCTCAAATTAGTTATACTAATCTGAAGGAAAGATTGTTCGTTGGTCTTCAAATAAAGCAACTCTTAAACGATCCAGTATTTGAAGATACATTGACAGGTCATGAAAAAGATGCTTGACTAGCTTTTAAGGCTGTTGTGAACAACTTCCTTTGTAAGAGGAAATCTGATGACTACAAAGAAATAGTTAAGGACATGATCCGAAAATATGGTTTGCTGGAATGTAACATGAGTGTTAAAATACAATTCCTAGACTCTCATCTTCATTTTTTTCTTGAAAACTTAGGCGCGGTAGACGAGGAACAGAGAGAAAGATTCCACCAGGATATTTCAGAAATGGAATGGAGGCATCAGGGAAGATGGGATGTTCGAATGATGGCAGACTATTGCTGGAGTCTAAAGAGAGATGTACCGAAATCAGTACACCAGAGAAAATCGACGAAAAGGAAGTTTCTTTAGTTACTGACTGCTCTAATAAATTCAATGCGTTACTGTTGATGAATGGTTGGTCAGTCATTCACAATTTTTATATATAAATATACTGTACCTTACTTAAATCTGTATCTACATGTATTGTATATATTAGTGTACATATGTAGTAATAATGTGAGCATATGTGTGTGTGTATATTATGTGTGTCTGGGCAAGCATTACTACTGTAAAATGTTTGAATTGAATAACATATGCCATATGATTCGTCTGTTCTCTTATTCAATTGGTAACATTTTCTTATCTATACGTTACGTGTGATTATGGAATATGTAGATGTGATAGGAAAAAACAAAATATACAGCTGAAAAGAGCATGCCTTTATTGCCTAGAATCACCCATTTTCATTGAAACAACTCGCAAAAAATTTGAATTTGCAGGGCGGTGTAATAATGGAGGATGGACTAAGTATTGAGTAATTGTGTATAATAATGTTATGGTTGTGATGTAGTAAATACATATTTATTTACTTGAACAATTGTCAGTTCCTTATAATTTGAACATTATGTGTTGTATGTTCTTAAGAAATCCTTAAATTTACTCGATTCATGTTTGTTTTTATAATAAAAATTTGAACTATGTTAGCATTATCTCTCCATGGATAGATCTTTTTCTGGATAATCATTTGTTGATGATGCATGGACTTTAAATAGAATTATTATTGCCTGGAGGAAAAGTCGATACTACAACTTATCTTACACTTTAACTATAACATGGCCACATCAAAATCCTATGATTGAAAGTTTTTAAAGTATCCCATGTTTGTGAAATGACCTAACTACTCTATTCCCTAAATTTAGGAATAATGCATGAATAAAATACATAGTCGTCCGAGCATTATCACGAAAACTACAGTAAGCAATATATTATTCAGTCATTGGTTTTCATAAAATAAAAGTATTACTATGACAACAGCTGAGAGGGGGATGAGGAGAGGGAGGTAGTGAGAGTAGGGGAGAAAGAGGGACTACGTTGCTGTCAGATCTCGGAGAAGGTGGAGCGGAATTATTGCAGGGGACTGTACATGAGATTTATTTAGTGTTCTTAAATATTTATGAAGTGAGATCTATCGCAGACTGATCTAGTTGTAGTAGCTAATGAGCATTGCTTTTGGAAAGTGTATAAATATATTATAATTTTAGCAGAGGGAGAAAGATATTGTCTATATTACTAAGATTTATAAATTTAAATAAAACTAGAGTCCGTTTATGTTTAGCACTGTTTGGTATGGTACAGAAGCGATTTCAGTACTTGTAATTTGGAACGACAAACTGTATAGTGGGTATGTAATGGGTAAGTAATAACCCTTCGTGGTTTGAGGACATTAAACGGAACATCCCAACCCACAACGGGAAATGGATGTTCGTCCTTATAAAGCACGAGTAATTTATGAACAGAATTCTCTGCATTATCTTTAATGCACTATTTATAGTTTTTCTCTAGTGTTTTCTTATTAAAATTATGATGATTAATGTTATGGGAATAATATTTACTGTAACTGTACTTTCTTAGCTTATCTTCACTCTATAACTGCAGAAACTTTCTCTGTAGGTGTAAAGTCTAAATATTCTGTCTCTAATTTCTAGTGGTGCACCGATTAATCGGTATCGGCACCTGGCATGCCGATATTAGGAAAATACCTTGCATTGCAGATTAATCGGTAAAACGCCGATTAATCTGTAAAACGCCGATTAATCGGCATGCAAGGTGCCGATACCGATTAATCGGTGCACCACTACTAATTTCTATGGATTGTATTTATAATTCCTGAAGAAAAAACTTAAAGTTTTAACTAAAAACATTTTTTATAAGTATCTAATACTTACGTATGAGAGAAATGAAAGTAAAATGCCCGAATCACTCAAGCATATACTATTATAAACAGCATGACATTTTAAGGAATTTTCCCTTCTTAGTTTAGTATTGCATTACTTTGCAAATATATTCGTTGGTGGTATGCGAAAACCTCGTAAGTAGCAAAACCCAAATTTTATAGAAAAAACTGAATAATGTTTATGTGTGGAACATTGACGAGCGTTTGAAACGTAACTGATACGATGGTAAAGAAGCAGAAGTGGATTCTGAGCTTTTGTACGATTATGTGCCAACGGGAATTAAAACCAAAAATAAAAAACAACTAAATTTGGGAGGGGGACGCTTAAAAGGTTTTTGAATATCATCATCGATATATATTCATTTGTAGATTTGGTTAAATAATATAGGTAAGGAGATATGAAAAAAATATGAGAAGATTTGAAAAAATTGATGAGTGATTGGTGAAGGAGCATCATTACAATCACCCGCTTATTATACAGTAAAGGATTTATTTGCTGTAAGAAAGCTATAAATTAAGCAGAATACAAAGTATTATTCAATTTGATATTTATTATTAAGATTGCAGTTAATTAATATAAAGTACTGAAGGTAGAAAATATTTTAATGGAGTGTGGTGCAACTCCTTTTTCGCGGTTGCACTAATTGTGCACTAGCGGGTTCGTTTCTTTCAGGATGACTCTGCCTATCCACTAGGATGGCCTTTCAATTTTATACGCGTAGTTTCTCTCAGTTTACTTGAAGCCCACTTTGAATTTCAAACTTTCAATGTTAATTTAACCTCAACTTACAAGAGAGGCCTATTGCAAAGTAACATAAAACAACACCCTCCCTCATATAAAGTTTATTTTATTTCACTCAAAATAGGACATAAATTGAAAAGAAATATACAGATATGCGATTACAAATTTCGTTTCAAGAAAATCAAATTCTCAATTTAAAGAAAATGTTTGCAAGTAGCCTACTGTATTTAAGTCTCAAAAAGCATTTATACAGAGGGTTCTTTTTATTTGCGTGTAACTCTAGAAATAGCACTAAATTCAAAATTCCAAAATCTAAGACTACGTGTACAGAAGTAGTTTACGGAAAAAAAATTTAAGAAATTTACTCACAAAAGTCCTGCGCAAATTCCGCAGGTTTTCCCCCAAAAAAGTCCGTCAATTAGATCAAATAAATTTTCACAAAGGCTTTAAATGGTTATGCACTAATTTCATGGGTTTTCTCGGAAAATGAGATTACCACAAGAGATTTACTCTCCCCTTAGGAAACATAATAGTTCGCAAACTTACAAGTTTAACATTTAATGTGCACAAAAATTTAATTGAAGAGATTTCACAAAATTCTTTTTCTGTCAGATAATATTAAGCGCTTCCAGCTACGTCCGCATAAAAGAAAGCCAATTCAGTTTTCCGTACAACGTGAAACAGTTTTTAACTCAACTTAGAAATTTTTCAATCATGCCACAGAGTTTAAAGATTTATTTGTTTACAAGCCACTTTAACTTTTGAGGACGGAATGCAACTGATTTAGAACTCCAAGTTACACCTTAAAATTACAAGGACTCCGCCTTACAGTACTCTGAATGACCTATCAAAACCATTTTCATTTCATAAGGTCATCCCTACGAAAGCTTCCATCCATACATAAGGGGAAGAAGGAGTTTCCCTTTTTCCTCACTGGGTGTTACAAGAATCATTGTCTTTTGATTGGACATTGACATTCCCTTCAAAGGAAAGTTCCTCCTTTTCCTTAAAAATCAACTTAAAATAAAGTCCTTTCTTCGAAGCCACTTGTTTCTCAAATTTATTACCAACGTTATGGTCCAATTTAACAAGTGCGTTCGAAGTCAGTTTTCAAAAGTTTAACCACGGGACGAAGAGAAGACAAACCATCTTACATTAGAATCAGGTCAGTTTGTTTTCCCTTCCCGTTAAAGCTAGGGACAATCCTCGACCCTGCCATACATCTTTACCTCCAGGCTGACCTAGGTGATACAATTACCGTGAGAATACAAAAATAAAATTCGAACGAATTTTAAACAATTTTAAACATTTTTATTTTTTAACCCTGTAGCAAGAAACCTATTGATATTCTTCAATAACAATAATCTAAACTACTCTGCTTTAGAGATTTAAACAACAAAATCTTAGAACTAAAATTTTCGTTCCTATTTTAGTAAGAGATTTCGGCACACAAATTTTCCGTCACAACATCCCTCCCCTCCTTTAATTTTGCACTGCGATGCAAACTTACATAACTAGGGGCGGTTAACATCACTAGATTCACAATTTTCACTACTATTCCCTTTTTATTTGTCCCCTTTATTGGGACACTAACACTGGCACATTTAGTTTTAATCGTTCTCGGTTTCTTCGTAGTGCACTCGAGGTCTGGGCCTAGGAGCATACGGACTCTCGATTGGTGGCCCTGTGAAAGCAGCCTGTCTGTTTTGTCCTGGGGACCCATTTCCACAAGGTCCCCGTGAGGAAGTAGCGGAAGCACAGGGCGGTTCCTGTCCGCCACTTGGTCCTGCCGGTGGGCAGAAAGTGCACTCTGGTTCACGTCCACTAGGCAATGTTTCTCCGTTTCCTGGGCGAGGTTCTCTGTGAGGAAGTAGTTCGGAAGCGCCCGGCGGTTCCCGTTAAGCCACTAGGTCCTGCCAGTGGGCATGAAGCGCACTCCGGTTTACTTCCCCGTGTCGCCTTCCTCGCCTGTTCCTCCGGCGTTGAATGCTGACGGACCATCATTTGAGGTCCTGTGGTCCTGCGTCGTAGGAGAATAATGAGTGTCTTCTGTTCGAGGATGATGTAGGGACCCTCTTACCGAAGCTCTCCCTTGCTTCTGCTTGGCCTCGGTTAACGTACACCTTTACTCAAGAGTTTTCGCCTCGAACATCTATCTCCTGACTTGGTTGTCTTCCCGAGGCTGAGCAGGAAATCTTCCAAGGACCTTCCAAGGACAATGAGGTCATCCAGGTAAATCACCACTTTCTTATCCAGTTGCTCCCGAAAAATAAAATTCATTACTCTTTGGAACACTGGTTGACTATTGGATAACCCAAACGGGACCACCCTGAACTCGAAATGATCGCTTCCCGTTGAGAAGGCGGTTTTCGAGATGCTGTCCTCGTGAATTGCTAGCTGCCAATATCCCGAACGTAAATCCATGCTCGAGAAAAAATGAGTCCCGTGCAGCTTGGCCAAGGTTTCATCAATGATGGGTAGTGGATATTTGTCCTTGATGCAGATAGCGTTCAGAGATCTATAGTCTACACAGAGCCTCAGGGTACCACACTTCTTATTCTTTTTCTTTTCGGGCGAAGAGTCGAACGGCGGTTCAGACTAACCTCCCCGTTCTCTTTACCTCAACCACCAAGCCGATGTCATCTTGTCTTCAAGGTAGTACTCGTCACTTTTATTTCTCAAGAGTAACTTTACCGCCTCCTTGGAAAGTTTTAACTTCCCGTTGAGATGTCCGCGCTGTGATACTTGCAAATCACGTTGAGCCTCACTGCACATCCCTTGCAGCGCAGAGTAGACGTCCAGGAGAAACCATGTCCCAGGTTTTTCTTCGCTGTCTATTCCCTTATCATTTAACTTCCCTTTGGGATTCTGCTCGACAACTTTTCCAAATTTCCTCGAGACTCACTGCATATCTCATGCAGCGGAGAATAGACCCGCGTCCTCGGGTTTCATTCTGACCCTCCTTGTCAGAATCATGCTGGCTTCTTTGTTCTGTTCACTCCTATTCCTGATCTGGTTATCTCTTCGTTCAGAGTGACAATTCTTTTCCTTTCCGAGTTACCTTTGTTTCATCTTCAAATTCTCCGAAACAACACGGCTAGAGTCAAGTCTTGCGGAGCCTCTGAAATTATGTAGACAAAAGAATTCTTGAACGCCCCTTCCCACAGTCAAACTTAATTCTACTCCCTTACATGAATGGCTGGGTCCTGTGCAACCGTGCACTGAGAGGTTGGCAACTGTCTAAAGAAGGCTCCCGATGTTCTTGTGCATAGCTTATATCAATGTGACGGAAGCTTCACCATCGTCCAGCGCGGTGGACGCTTGTTGAGCGACGAATACTGGTAGGGTGATCAATCCTAACCGACGACTCGCCGCTAATTCCTCTGAAGTTATTCGGGAGGCTTCCCCTTCCAGTCCTGCTGAATGTTTGCTCGAGGCACGCCTCTTCCTAATGCCCCATTTGCTGACAAATCTTGCACTGGCTCCGGCCACTTTCTTCCATTGTTTCCTCCTTGGAGTCACTGTCTTCGTTTGACTTGGTTTGTTTTCGCTTCTGATTTTTCATGGGATTGTAGTAACATTCTTGAGTTGAGTTATTCCTCCTGTGACCAGTGTCACATTTCTTCTTTCTGGGCTCTCCTCTCTTAATGGACTTGTCTTCGACATTCAACTCCACATCCTTGATGTTGTCCTCCCTCGTGGCAGTGGCTATTCTTGCTTCTGAATGCTGTTAGTTGTAGTTCCAGGATGTGGTAGGATTTTGCAGTTTTTGCAGTCTTCGGTTTCTGTTTTGCGGCGCTTCTTCTCTTAGGACATCTTTGTCTCTTATTCCTAAGCTTGGGTTGTTTACCGAAAATTTGATTGATTCCATCCAATATTCCTGAAAGGATGTTCCTTTGATGAAATTACGAGCATACTCCGGCAGAACGGACTTGAACGCGTCCTTAAGTATGGCATCTTTAATATGTCTCATTATAGGATTAGCCTGAACCAAGGCATTGCCTAAACTTAATAATCTTGTGGCAAACATGTTCAGTGACTCATCTTTTTTTCTCCTGGCGGCGTTTTTGGCTGGTTCATGGATTCTCTTGTGCCCGTTCGTCCATAAACGTCTGCGAACTTCTTTCCAATGTGTGTCCAAAGGTTGTTTGCTCAGAACCCCTTACTGCCTGTTGGAAATTCGGGATATAAGGTGAAGGAGGTTGTTCTCCTGATGGACATAGTCTCCACCCAACCCTTTCCTGCGTCGAAAGTTCTCCTTCTGTAACGGGAGGAACTAGAGAGATTCTCCTGGGACGTACCCCCGACGTTGGATTGTCTCAATACTCCAACTGCGGAGTAGTCATTGCAAGGTCTTCCGGTTTTGACCCTCTTCGGTTTATTTCTTCCTCTAATTCCGTGCATTCCTTTAGTAACCGATTAGTTTTGGAAAACTTTATTCTTTTAAAATTTTCCAAACTTTCTGTACTCCTTTCCCTCAAGTTCTTTGGTTCGGTATCACTAATGTCACTTGCACTGACTTCCCCGTTCGTGCCATCCACGCTCTTTACCGACATCGCAAAACTTATTTATTTATTTATTTTTTTAAAACTTAAATTGAACGATTTCAAACTTGTTGTTGTGGTTATATATAGGCCCCCTAATCAAACAGCTGATACGGACGAAGCGTTATATCGTGAACTAAAGAGAATAATAGGTAGTGAGCAGGCTTTAGTTATGGGTGACTTTAAATCCGCCAACGTGAATTACGATACAATGCAGGGAGACGCGGAAGGTAATCGTTTAGTTAATTTTCTCGAGGGTAGCTTTCTTATTCAAAAGGTTGGGGAACCTACGAGGTTGGACAGTATTTTAGATTCAGTAATAACTACAGATGATAGGCTAATCACGGATCTTCAAGTAATAGAACCGTTAAGCAATAGCGATCACAATATGGTAGAGTTTGTCCTCTCAGTAAGTCACTCGAAACCATCTAATTCGACTAAAATTCCTAACTTCCAGCACGCAGACTTTTGTAAATTTCGAAATAAATTATCACACGTCAATTGGGAAAACGTAACGGGGATCTCTAACGCAAAACTAATGTGGGAATCGTTTGAAACAGTATTTAGGACTATAAATGAGGAATGTGTACCGTACAAAATTAAGCGTGCGAAAGTAAACAAGCCCTTGTGGTTTACTTCTATAGCAGGAGAAATTATAAAGAGTAGGGATAGGGCTTATAGGCTACATAAGTGCGATAAAGACAATTTGCGGTTACGAAACAACTATCATACATATCTCTAAGGCGTGAAGCGAAAAGTGTAATAAAAAATCCAAGCGCGAATTTGAAATCTCCATAGCTCGTGACTGTAAAGAAAACCCCAAGCGATTCTTTCAATACGTCAACAATAGAAATCCAGTAAAAAGTGTCTTGGGGGCGTTGAAAAATGTTAACGGAGAACTAGTTTCTGAAAACAAGCAAATGGCTACCTTGTTAAACGAATTTTTTACGTCAGTTTTTACTATAGAAGATGTAACGAATATCTCTACGGTCATAGACATAATAACTTTTGATAATGGTAATATTTTGGATAATATTGTCGTTAGTGAAGGGGAGGTAATGCGCTATATTGATAAATTGAAAATGCGTAAATCACCGGGCCGGATTCCATATATCCCATACAACTAAAAGAATTAAAAGGTAGCATTGTTGTGCCGCTAACAAAGATATTTAATGCGTCTATTTCTGAGGAGTGCGTACCAGGTAATTTCAAGTTAGCAAACATAACACCTATCTTTAAGAAAAGCGATAAAGGTGCGGCGGGAAATTATAGGCCAATCAGTTTAACGTCTGTTGTAGGTAAGCTACTGGAATTAATAATTAGGGGTCGTATAGTCGAACACTTAGAATTGCATAACTTAGTTAGAAATACGCAGCACGGTTTTAGGCGAAACAAATCTTGCTTAACTAATCTTTTAGAATTTTTTCAAAGCGTGATTGACGTTTACGATAGTCATCGGACGGTTGATGTAGTGTATTTAGATTTTCAAAAAGCGTTTGACACCGTACCGCATAAAAGACTCATTGAAAAAACTAAGGCTCATGAATCAGGGGTGTAGTTATAAACTGGAGAGAAGAGTGGTTGCGAGGTAGGAAACAGAGGGTGGTCGTTGATGGAGCGGAGTCGTGTTGGGTTAATGTAGCGAGTGGCGTTCCTCAGGGTTCTGTATTGGGCCCTTGCTTTTTCTTATATATATTAACGATCTAGATGTCGGCCTAGTCAGTACAGTTTCAAGTTGCGGATGACACGAAGCTGGTGGTAGGGCGATTAATGACGAAGATAGGGGTAAAATCCAGGAAGATCTGAATAAAATCGTTGATTGGTCAGTCACATGGCAAATGAGATTTAACGTCGATAAGTGCAAAATTTTAAATATAGGTTCGCGTAACGGTAATTTTGCGTATAGTATGTCAAGGAAGGAGTTAACAATGGTAGAGCAGGAAAAAGATTTAGGAGTTATAGTCACTGGTGATTTAAAAGTAGCGAAACAAAGTACAGCAGCGGTCAATAAAGCGAACAAAGTGTTAGGTTTTATAGCTCGGAATTTTGAGTACAAATCGCGCGATATTATAGTTCCTCTTTATAAATCATTAGTTAGACCCCATTTGGAGTACGCGATCCAATTTTGGAATCCGCATATACGCAAAGATATAGACAAAATCGAAAGAGTTCAAAGACGAGCAACTAAGATGATTCCGTCGCTTAGGTCAAAGTCGTACGAGGATAGGTTAAAATTGACTACACTCGAGACTAGAAGGCTAGGGGGTGATCTAATCCAGGTTTTCAAAATTATGAATGGGTTCGATAACATAGATAGAGATAGCTTTTTCGAAATATCTCAATACAATAGGACTAGAAATAACGGGTGTAAGTTGACAAGTAGAAGGTTCGAGACAGCAGTTGCCAAAAACTTTTTTACGCATAGAATAGTAAATAGCTGGAATAGTTTGCCGGTAGAAGTAATTAGTAGCACGTCTATAAACATGTTTAAAAATCGATTAGATGCATATGTTGATAGAGTGGGTATAGTTTAAGGTAGTAAAATTAAGGCCTTGTGGTTCGGAACCCACGGAAAATTGTAGGTCCCCTCTGCTACCACGGAGGACATGCACAATACACAATTACGAACACAGTTAGATAGACCAGCCATGAGTAGATCTTAGGGTCTTTGTTGGTCTGAAACATTATAACATTATTATGTGAAATAGTTTTAGAAATGTTGCAAAATACACGCGGCGACAAGTTCGCACAGGTTTTATCACGATACAGAATGATACAGAATGACTTAGGCTAGTGTAGGGTTAGGCTAATGAATATTTTCTCTGGTGTTTTTCATACAGTTAGAACGCCACCCCTACGATATTACAGTAATTGAGAAAACATGGAGCCCACGAAAGAGCATATTCGACATGTGATGCTGTATGAGTTCCATAAAGGATCTAACGCCAGTGAATCTGCAAAAAACATTCAAAGAGTTTATGGAAATGATGTTGCGAGTGAATGGATGTGTAGGAGATGGTTTGAGATGTTCAGAAATGGAGACGTCAGTCTGAAAGATTATCAACGAACAGGACGACCAAATGATTTATATGAAGAGTTGCTGAAAGCAACAGTGAAGGAAAACCCAACGGTAACTGTAAGAGAACTTGGCCTGCAACTCGGCGTTAGCCATATGACCATTCATCGTCATTTGAAGCTGTTAGGAAAAGTAGTGAAGGTTCGAAAATGGGTTCAGCATGATTTGTCACCACCGAATCTTCAACATCGAATCGATATTTGCACACCACTGCATTCTCGGCAACTGCAGGCATCGTTTTTGAATCGGATCGTCACTGGGGATGAAAAATGGGTCCTCTATAACAATATTAAGCGTCGACATCAGTGGCTTAGCCGTGAAACAAAGCTTGAACCTCAGCCAAGGAATGGACCCCATCCAAAGAAAATTTTGCTATGCATTTGGTGCGATATGCAAGGAATTATACATTTTGAGCTTCTGCCAGATAACCAAACAATCACAGCTGAAGTCTACTGCCAACAACTCCAACGACTGAAGATGGCATTCAAGAAAAACGTCCTTCATTAATTAATCGCAGAGTTGTTCTCTTCCACTAGGGTAACGCGCGCCCTCACACTGCTCGAATCACCACTGCCCAATTAGAGGCATTTGGTTGGGAAAAAATGCCTCATCCACCTTATTCTCCGGACATTGCACCTTCACACTACCATTTATTCAGAAGTCTGCAACACCACCTAGATGGACAAACGTTGCAATCCAGGGAAGCTATCGAAAACGAAGTGATCGCTTTTTTTAACTCGAAACCAAGGGATTTCTTCGAACGTGGGATAAAAATCTTTTCTACAGGTGGGAGAAGGTTATAGAATAAGAAGGGAAATTATACTGATGATTAATTTGTCATTATGTCATTTAATTTTTGTTGTGAATAAACTAAAAATTCGAGCAAATTTGTCCTTATAAGTCCTTTAATTTTTTTTCTGAATGAACTAAAAAATCGAGCAGAATATATATTACAACCTCATATATTATTAACTTGTGTACCGTCGTGTTCGTGACTCCGTTAGATTATTTCTTCTAGCTGCATTTCGTGCAGGGGAGCAGTATTCTGTATATATATATATATATATATAGACAGTACCGTGCAAAAGTATGAGACCACTGTCAATCTGATAACTATTTAGATAATCTGTCGTATGAAAATTGGTTTTGATAATAAAATACACATTAACTAGAACCTCTGGTTCATATTAACGTATGACTAAGTTATTACTTAAGTGTATAAAGTTGTATTAGTTGGATGACCCTCTAGTCTGCTTAAATTGGACTTGAGGGTTGATTTATTAGATTACTTATAACGCATGTGTTTGAAGATCTAGCGAACTACTGATGGATCTGCAGTAAATGCTCCTAAGCTATTGTTATATCAGTATTTACAATTAAAAGTATTGACATATTCACTTAAATTCTGAAAAACAAATTTATCCAAAACATTTCTCATTATAATCTTAATTCATGCTGTTTTTTTTCTTTCACAGGCTTAAGAAATGACGAAAAGTACAATTTCTGATGAGATTAAATATAAAATAATACATTTGTATGGTGAGAGACTGAGTCAAAGAAAAATAAGTAAATCTACAGGTGTTTACAAAACTGGTGTAAAAACAATCTTGGTTCATCAGAGATCAAATGGGACCCCCAGTTGATCGTCCTAGATTAGAGAGGCCGTCTAAGCTTTCTCCATCTGATCTACAATATCTAAAGATTACTCTCCTTCGAGACAGCCGCAAATCCAGCACTTCACTTGCAGCAGATCTCGAAAAAACAACAGGTGTCTCAGTTGATCCCTCTACTGTACGAAGGAAGCTTTACTCAGGTCTTAAAGGATGTGTTGCAGCAAAATAGCCACTTTTAAGGAATAGAAATAAAGAGAAGAGAAGAAAATATGCTTTGGAATACACGTATTGGACATCTGAGACCTACTGAGTCTGTTAGCTGATAATGAACAGGAGTGGGGCCAGCACTGTACCTTGTGGTACTGAGCTGCGTACTTTTGATTCTGATGACGATACATCTTGAATTCTGACGACCTTTAGTAATTTTCTGAGGAAGTTGTAGATCCATTTTCCCACTTTGCTTGTTATTCCCATAAGTTTCATTTTATGTGCTATTATACCATGATCGCATTTGTCGAAAGCTTTAGCAAAATCCGTGTATATGACATCATAGTTTTCATTGCCTTCAAGTGCATCTAGGACATTGCTATAATGCTCTATAAGTTGTGATAGGCATGATCATCCTGATGGCAATCCGTGTTGATTTTCGTTGAATCTTTCCAAAGTCTCCAAGAAGTCATAAATTTTCTCTCTGACTATTATTTCAAATATTTTGGTGAGGTGGGACGTAAATGACACTGGTCTATAGTTCTTTGAGATCTATCCCCGCCTTTATATATAGGGACGATGATTGCTCGTTTCAAGATGCTCGGTATTTCCCCAGTGTCTAGGGATCTTCTCCATATCCAATATAAGGGTGTAGCTATTTCATTTTTACAGTTTTTAATTAATAGTGCGTTCCATTTGTCTAGACCTGCAGCTAATGTGATTTCATTTGTCCTATAGGTCTCGCTACATCTTCTGGGGTAAAATCAAAGTCTCTTATACATTCTCTTTGCAATTCCTCTTCGAAGAATGCATCTATGTTAGGTATCGCTTTGTCACTTTTTGGGGTACTGAATATCGAGTCATACTGGGCTCTCAGTGTTTCAGATATTTCTTTTAGATCGTCTGTTATTTCATTATTTCCTTTCCTTAAGGGCCCGATAGTAGCGCGCTTTTTTGTTTTCCTTTTCGCATAGCTGTAGAAGTATTTTGGATTTTCCTTTATTGCTTCTACCGCCTTTTCCTCTTCCCTCTCTGTATATATATATATATATATATATATAATATATATATATATATATATATATATATATAATATATTAGGGATGCAACGGGTAGCGCTTTTACCGGGTAATCGGGTAGGGTACCCGAAGTGTAATACCCGATCGGGTATTGAAGACGTTCCAAAATTTGTTGGTTTAGTACCGCGACTTATTAACTGTGCAGTTCAAGCACTTGGCTTTACTATTATCTAATTTATCAATGACAAAATAGTCCCAAACCATACTACGATTTGCCATTTTGAATGTTTTAAAAAATATTTTACAAAAAATATATCAAGAAAACCTGCAAAACAATAAAATTAAAATTAAATTAGAATTTGGTTTTTACTACCCGTACCCGATTTTTTAGCAATTACCCGATCGGGTCGGGTATCATCGAGTAGTATATTACCCGATCGGGTACCCGTGACATCCCTAATATATATTGTGTTCTACTTCTCCATTAAACACTGCCTTGAGGACTTGCTTACTAATACTGCGTATTGTCACAAACACATTTAGAAACGTAGAAGATTGGGGCCTCCTATCCAGCAATTTAGCATCACAGACGTTGCTCAACACATCAAATCTATCTGCGAAAACCCGATGAACCATTGTACTTTGCTTTGAAAAGTGACTACACCGACTATGCGTCCATTTAAACCAGGGGTCACCAACCTGGGCGGTAGCGCCCACTAGTGGGCTCACATTAAAGGTAATTAAACATTTATTTCATTATTTATCTTATCGATTATGTTGAGTTATTCTTTTTTATCTAAGGTGGGCGAAAAGCTTTTTTAATTTAAAAAAATCGTAAAAGTGGGCGGTGAACAAAAAAAAGGTTGGTAACCCCTGATTTAAACATTAACCTCTTGGGGGTATTATTCAACAGCCTACAAGGTCTGTTATAACATTATTATTATATATTTAAATTAAACATCTGATTCTTTCGCAATAAAATTAGTTAACAACTCAGCCTACATTTTAACACATAATTGTCTTGTCTACATTTATAATATTTTCATATAAAAATGATTCTTACGAGTATAGTATATACATATAGCTTTATTGTGTATTGAGGCAGTTTCACCGTTAGATAACCATCATATTGTCGACTATCACAACTTACGGGAGACCATAAATCACCTTTCTCCGCCTCTTAATACCCTTTCTTCACGACTTTATCTGAATCTATGTACACAAATACAAACATCAAATTTATTTCGCAAGTAGCACTCTCTCTCTCTCTCTCTTCTCTCTCTCTCTCTCTCTCTCTCTCTCTCTCATTCTATACCTTGTAAAAAAGGGTAACTGAGTTTTATTATCAATAAATCACTTATAATAAAGAAAAAATTTAAAACATTTTCCAAAATTTTATTCAAAATACACAAAAAATATTTTGAGGTGATTAAATTGAATGGGGCTTCTCCGTATGTGGCCCAGTGGTTTCGGTGACGCGGACTCTAGAAATTACTTTAAACCATAAATAGCAAAAATTAATATGAGCCTAAAAAATCACATTAAAAATAATGATTCATCGTCGAAGTGAATGGGCTTACTGATTGGACAGTGATAGAGAAAGCGAAAGTTAATGAATAATAATAAGTTAATGAATAAGTTAATGAATATTATTATTAATGAATAATAATAAGAGATAGAGAGAGAGAAATAGAGAGACCTATAGAATCATTGTTTTACTGTTTGTATGCGATTGCTCACCTAGCCTATTAGTCTTGCCAATTAGGCTTCATTTCAACAGTTTAGTAACTCTTTAACACTAAACTTCCTTAAAGAACATTTAATCAGAAATTGTTTACTAAGCAGATTGTGGTCAGGGAAATGCCACAGGGTCCATAATTGCCATCCTAGCCTATTCAGCTGCTACTGTTAAGAACTTTTATAAAGAATGTTTAAAATATTTATTTATTTCGGGTTATAAGCTGATCATTAAATTTCTAGATGAATATTTATTTTAGACATTAAATTTATAATTGAGACCCAGTCGGGGTGATGCTGAAGGAGTTACTAGATAAAATTAGGGCGTTCAAAATCTTCAGTGATTAGGTGTTATGCATTATCCACAGTTACTTACGCAAACCTCTATCTATCTCTCTCTCTCTCTCTCTCTCTCTCTCTCTCTCTCTACACACACACACACACACACACACACACACATAATTGGAGGACTTCTTTTCAGATAGAATCGGATTCAACGTTTGGGGCTTCTTTGGTTTAAGAATTTATAGGATTATGAATTTTATGATTTTAAAAAGGTGTAGGAAAATTAGGGCTAGAATTTTTTTTATTTATGTATCGATCTAGGGTTTATTTTTTCTTAAGAATCTCCTAATTCGTCATTATTATTAACCAACCCATGCAGACACATTTCCATACTCCTCAGCCCCATATTCCGCATGAAAACTAGAGAGCCTACCAAAATTCCATCAAAGTCATTCCTCTATGAGCCCTAGAATTGTACATAATGTCATTAGACCTTGATACGGCAGGTAATAGGGTAACCCTGTTGTTACGCCTACCTTAGTTAGGGTAAATATTAAAAAAGCCTGCTGTTATCAACTATGAGTATTTAAGTTCACTCTTACATTTTTGCCTTCATTATTTTCACTCCTAATTTTCTTTTTCATAATTATGGTTGAGTCTGATAGGCCTACAATTAACTTGGATAAGCTAACGTCCCTTAAAAGAAAAAGGGGGTCAGGAGGAAATTAGTACCTTTAGTTTGATTGGGAATAAAAACTATATTTCTGATATTGATAAATTTAGCTGTTTGTTAAATTATTTAAAAGGAGCACCACTTATTGAGTGGGCTAGTAGGCCCTGTCCTTTTCTAACAGGCTTCACTGCTACAATTGATGATTCATCCCGTAAGCATCAGACTTTTCAAATCATAAAGCAAACTAATTTAACCAAATACATATATCTTTGAGGCCTCCTAAGCAATTCCATCCGAACAACACAACATTGAATCTATAGGTTATGAGTCCCTTTATTCAACTCAAATGGTTCACTAAACTATATCTCATCCAGTAGGCTATGACCGTGGCAAGCTTACTGAAATCAGAATTATCTTCACAACTAGTGATTAGTTCAACCTTCTCATTTGAAAGGGTTAAATTTAATGTGATGTTAACTTGTTCCACATGCCGTAGGAATGTATCATAGAACCACTTAGGCACCGTGAACCAAACTTTGTTTGACCTCAACAACTTGTGGGATAATTCTCTGGTGAGAGTCTGCTGGAATTTGTTTTTATTATTGGAGCACAGTGAAGGTTGAATGATTTGTAGGCTCTCAAAAGGTTCAAAGTTTTTGAGGTGCCTAGGCACTCTGCATTTGAAATATTGGAAGTCATAGACAGGGGAGAGCTGGAATGAGGAAGAATGTTCCAGAGCTGTCCGTTAGAGTAGATGAACTGGGGACACACGTAGAAATAGTAACAAGCTGATTAATGAATATTTTAAGTTAAGGAAAAGTAGCTACTATAAATAGGCGCACCTAACTGGCTATCTACCATTAATATTTCAACACATTTTTACACATAACTAATGGAGGGTTAAAGGATGGGTATAAGAAAATGATAACTAAACCATACTTGACTCAGACATATGACATGCTAGCGACTGTAGTACATGAAGAAATTGTGCAGTACATTATTATACATTTTGAAGTAGCCTACCCAAATTTAAGCCAGATTATTTTTTAAAATAATAACAATAAACAGCCGTGTTTCCTATACACATTAAAATTAAATAAGAAAACTGCAATATTAGCTATATAGAAACTTATTCACTGTAAAAAATTATTAAAAATTGAACTTCTTCATATAGCAATAATGACATCAGGTAATATACCAAATGAAATTGGAAGAATCTGGTGCTTTGACCATGATATAACATTCTAATTCTAGTTTACTGCAGTGAGAACAGAGGTTACAAATATATATATATATATATACACAGGGGTTGGACAAAATAATATGAACACCTTGATAAATGGCGGTTTTTATTCTTAATATGGAGTTGGTCCTCCTTTAGCGGCAATAACAGCTGCAATGCGTCGGGGAATTGATTCATACAGCTTTTGGACAGTGGCTAGAGGAATCCTGAGCCATTCTTCGAGCAAACCCTGCTCCAGTTCCTCCAAAGACGCCGGCGGTGGGAATCGGCTTCTGACCTGCTGCTCCAACTGACACCACAGATGCTCGATAATGTTAAGATCCGGGGATTGTGGAGGCCAATCCAAGCATTCTACTTCACTAACATGCTCTTCAAACCAGTTTTTAACGACCCCAGCGGTGTGGATTGGTGCATTATCATCCTGGAAGACGGCGCCGCCATTGGGAAACAGCGTTTGGACCATGGGATGGACCTGGTCAGCCAATATTGACAGATAGACCTGGGCGTTAACCCTACCATGCAGTACTACAGCTGGGCCAAGAGTATTCCACGATATTGCTGCCCAAACCATCACAGATCCGCCTCCATGCTTAACGGTTTGGATCAGGCAGTCGGGGTCATAAGCATCTTTAGGCTGTCTCCAGACGTAAACTCGACCGGAACATGGAAATAGCGTAAAGGAGGATTCGTCGGAGTAGACTACATTCTTCCACCGGTCCATTGACCAATTCTTATGGTCATTACATCATTTTCTGCGCCGCTCAATGTTGATGTGCGAAAGGAAGGGTTTGGCAATTGCAGCCCCCCCCCTCATGGTATCCAGCTCCATGGAGCTCGCGACGTACAGTTCTGGTCGATACCGGGTTTGCAAGATGCTGGTTAAGCTCTGCAGTCACTTTTGGAGCTGTGGTCTTATGGTTCTTTGTCACAATGCGCTTTAGCACCCGGCGGTCTCGATCACACAGCTTCTTCTTGCGTCCACTATTGCATTTGTCGGTGCTTGTCTTTCCATGATTTTGGTATGCAGACATGACCATAGAGACAGTTCCTCTGGATACATTGAACATCTGAGCGGTTTTCGTCACCGATGCACCAGCCATCCGCGCTCCGACAATTTGCCCTCTTTGGAAGTCTGACAGGTCTTTCATAACTGCTAATTCATAATTCACTCAGATCTGTAAAAACAACGTGAGGGTTATAACATGACGTATACACTCTCTGTTACGCATTTAAATAGGTTTGCCAGTCATTTGACCGTTTACTTTGTGTCTGAGCAGTCCGTAAAGATAACCGGTGAAATCGGCGGGTGTTCATATTATTTTGTCCAACCCCTGTATATATATATATATTATATATATATATATATATATATACAGGGTGGGCGGAAAGTAGCTCCCTATTTTGGATTGGTAAAAAAATACGTATATTATCCATTTATTTCAGAAGACATAATATGAAAAGGTAGGCATACATGGTAGGTTTTCTATAAAATTCAATGTGGGCTCCAACTCTTTCCACCAGCTTCTGGAGCCGCCCAGGAATGGCGTCCACTGACTTTAGCAGGAACTCCGGCGGGATGGAGGACATGACTTCCCGAATTCGGTCCTCCAGTTCTTCCAATGTCCTCGGTTTGGTGCGGTAGACTTCTTCCTTTACCCACCCCCAAAGAAAGAAGTCGCACGGTGTCAAGTCGGGGCTCCTGGCTGGCCATTGATGTGGACCACGACGACCCATCCAACGCCCAGGGAAGTGGGCATCCAGCCACTCACGGACAACAAGAGCGAAGTGTCAACCGCCACAATTGCCACTACTGGGCAGGAGAGGATCCCATGGTTACCGCTGAAAAACGGCAGAATCGGTTCAGTGTAACGGTGTGGTGTGGTATGACCTCAGATCAGGTTGTGGGCCCGTTCCTTCTGCGCAACACCATGAATGCTGAGCGGTACCTTGCTATGTTGCGAAACGAGGTCTGGCCAGTTGTCAGCACATGGGAGAACATCGACGATCTGATATTTATGCAAGATGGCGCCCCTCCGCACTTCGCTCTTGTTGTCCGTGAGTGGCTGGATGCCCACTTCCCTGGGCGTTGGATGGGTCGTCGTGGTCCACATCAATGGCCAGCCAGGAGCCCCGACTTGACACCGTGCGACTTCTTTCTTTGGGGGTGGGTAAAGGAAGAAGTCTACCGCACCAAACCGAGGACATTGGAAGAACTGGAGGACCGAATTCGGGAAGTCATGTCCTCCATCCCGCCGGAGTTCCTGCTAAAGTCAGTGGACGCCATTCCTGGGCGGCTCCAGAAGCTGGTGGAAAGAGTTGGAGCCCACATTGAATTTTATAGAAAACCTACCATGTATGCCTACCTTTTCATATTATTTCTTCTGAAATAAATGGATAATATACGTATTTTTTTACCAATCCAAAATAGGGAGCTACTTTCCGCCCACCCTGTATATATATATATATACTGTATATATATATTTGTGAATGTGTATGGAAAAGATTCTCTAATATATATATATATATATATGTAAAAATGAAGAATGAATAAATTCCTATATTTTAATATTCATTCGTATAATTCTTATATAATTCGTATATTTATATAAATCCTTATATTTATATAATCCTCATGTTTATAATTATATAGTTACTTATTTTGTATGTAAATGGTTTTTCTATTGGATAATGTTGGATAATGGGAGGGGAAAAAGCAGGATGAACACAATACCTGAAAATTCCTATTTATATTTGGTGAAAGATGAGAATAAAGGCCTATTAATCCCCAGTCTTTTAAAATTACCAAATTGATGCAAATTTCTGCTCCTATACTTCTCATGAAGTTTACAGGTTTCATCCATCCCCACAAAAGAGATTCTCTTCAGCAATTTCATAAAATGATAGTGGTTTTAATTAACAGCTAAATCTGGCCGAAAAAGATTTATTACAGCATCATCCATGGGTGTATATATTGGTTTCCTGTAGCTACTCCCCAGGAGAGAATCTGACCACTTTGATAGTTCCCATTTCTTCTTCAGGCATGTCTTGACAGATTTGCTCATTTATTCTGGATCATTGTCATATTTGTAGGAATCTATATTTCCATTGATTTCTGCCAATTTACTAGTCCTCAGAAGCATTGAAGCAGCACACAGAAGAATATTGTTAACATCATGGTTGGCTGTGGGTACGGTGTTTTTCTATATTTGTTTTACCACACACCTCCAGGCGTACTTCTGATCACTGTAACCAAAGAGTTCAGTCTTTGACTCATCAGTCCACAGGGCCACTTCTCAGTAGGCAAATTCATGATTTTGTGGTTGTGGTATACTTTAAATGATCACTCTTGTGAGCTTTCCCGAGCATTGGTTGTTTTCATGCAACTTTTTTAACGTCCTGCATAGAGTGGTTGGCTAAACATTGAGTCCAATCTGGTTCAAAGAGGGTATTAGGTCAATAGAATTCAAATGAGGATTTTATGGACAGGACAGTTGGGGGTCTTTCACGGTCATCCACTATGAAGGATCTGATTGAGGATTCCTAGACACTTCCACTTATAAATGACAATTGAAAATTGAGCTAAAAGACAAAACAAACTGATCACAAGTCTTCCTAACAGGCTTTCCATCATTTTGCAGGTTCTGCTACTTGGGCGCTATTTCAAATTAATAGGCCTTTATTCTTATCTTTCACCAATTATAAATAAGAATTTTCAGGTATTGTATTCATCCTACTTTTTCCCCTCCCATTATCGAATAGAAAAGCCATTTACATAAAAAATAAGTAGCTATATAGTTTAAAAAGGAAATTATTGTTTATAACTTTGAATTTGGCACTTGCAGCTCCACTTATAAAGTTGGATAGGCCTACCTCATAATGCCTATAGCAAAGAGGATGGATTAGTTTTGTAGTGATTCCCCTCATTTACAATTTATTATTTACTTTATTCAATTTCTTTTATCATTTGCTCTTTCTTCTCTTTACACTCACTTCATTGTACTTTATAAACACGGGCCATGGCCAGCATGACTATTTCGAACAAAGAAAACTGACCGGGGAATAAATTACATTTTTATTTACAATTTACTGACTTTTTATTTATACCGAAACAATTTAGACAAACGGGGTAATGCGAGGGCGGAATTAGCGTTAACATTTAATCGCGGAGAGAGATACATTTAATATTTTAAATAAACAATAACATACTAATGCGAAAAACACCTTCTTGGGACTAACCCCGTCCAAAGACTCGAGTTGGGCATTTCACTCCACATTCGGTTTCTCTAGACCCTCAGGTGTTGCCAACTAGCACTTTATATTCTTAATTTCAAACAAACCATTATTAATTTCTTCTTAAACATTATTTTCTTCTTTATTAAGCAAAACATTATTAAATTTTTATAACAAAACATTTAATTCTTATTAGACATTATCTTATTTTTATTAAAAACCAATACACTACAGTTTACACCTACCTGGATACTTTCTTATTAAGACAGTTCATCGTTTAGACATTTTTATGCAATATATATATATATATATATATATATATATAGAAATAAAATAGGTAGCTAGCAGTATCTTTTTTTGTGGGCGTACACACCACATGCATCAAGTTGTACAATGTAGTATTAATTGATACGTAATCATTTTACTTCCACTTAAATGGGTTTTTAAGTACCTTCGAGATCAGATGAATTTAATATTAAATCAGAAACGTTTTGTGTTAAGTTAGATTTTCAGTTATGCTAAAATATGTTTTGGTATGTGAACAGTGTAAGAGCCTAGGTATGAAAGTCGTGTAGTTGAAGTTGAGAAGAGGGACTGTACTGTGTGTAGACGCACATTTTTCAATAATAACTGTTTTGCTCTCCAAAAGTCAATTGGTACTCTCTTTGGAAAACTGCCCATATCTACCCTTGGTTATAATTTTGAACAGTGCTTTGTCTTTAATAATATATATATACGAGGGCCACTCAATATATTTTGCCCACCTTTTTTTTTCTTTACAAGCTTCCTTGTAAGTTCCAGAAATTTTGTACACAAGTAGTTACATACTTATTTTACAAGTTTTTATTTTTCCATATAGTCTCCATCCTTTTCTACGGTTTTCCTCCACCTCCAAATAAGGGCCTTTATTCTTTGCTGGTAAAAGCCCGCTGGGTTCCGCTGGAGCCACCTCTTAACATCTTCAACAACCTTGTCGTCACTCTGAAACTTTCTTCCACGAATAGCATCCTTCATTGGCCCAAACAAATGGAAGTCTGAAGGTGGATCCGGGCTGTATGGAGGGTGGGGTAACACAGTCAAGCGCATTTTTGTGATGGCCTCTTTGTTTGCAAACTGTTGTGTGGTCTTGCGTTATCGTGCAAAAGAAGGACATCTTCCAGTTTTCTCTCCTGTCGAACTCACTTTATACGTCTCTGGAGTTTCTGTCGGGTTGCAATATATGCCTCTGAGTTCATTGTTTGTCCTTTCTTCATAATGTCCACCAGAATCACGCCTTTCATGTCCCAGAAGATGATGGCCATAACCTTTCCTGCAGAGGGAACTTTTTGAACTTTTTCTTGCGTGGGGAGTCTACGTGATGCCACTCCATGGATTGGCGTTTTGCTTCAGGTTCAAAGTGGTGTACCCAAGTCTCATCCCCAGTCACAATTCGTGAAAGAAAGTCATCCCCTTCTGTCTTGTATCGAATCAACGAGTCAGAAGCAATTTCTTTTCTTTGGGCTTTGTGATCTTCAGCCAGTTCGCGAGGAACAAACCGAGAACACACTTTTGAGTATCCCAATTGCTGAATTATCGTATTCACATTTCCTTCACTAATTCCTAGCTCCAGTGATAGCTCCTTGTATGTGACACGCCGATTTGATCGATTGATGCTGTTAGCACGTTGCACAGTGTGAGATGTCACAGCCAATGCTGGGCGACCGCTGCGTGGCTCATCATCGAGGTTGGCTCTCCCTCTCTCCGATAATCTCACACATTTAGATCAGCGTCCAACTGTGCTTTGATCAACAACAGCATCTCCGTAAACGTTTTGTAGACGTTTTAAAATATTTTCAACTGTTTCCTTCTCTGCGGTTAAGAACTCCTTAACAGCTCTCTGTTTACGACGCACATCACTGTCAGACGCCATTTTCGAAACTGCGTTAACCATCGGTTTTATACAAGGGCGTTTAAAAGCGGTTTTATACAAGGAGGGGATGTTCAAACTGGAAAAATCTGGTTATGTGAAGCGCAGAAAGTTAAAACTGACGACCCAAAAGACTTTTCAGCCCCATGGCCTATTATTTAGCTAAGAAAAAAGGGTGGGGCAAAATATATTGATGAGTGCCCCTAGTATATATATATATATATATATATATAAAATATATATATATATATATATATATATATATATATATATATATATATATATATATATATATATATATATATATATATATATATTTAGGTTATCCCATGGAGCTCACATACATACAACTCATATATATAAAAGAAACTTTTCTCTACACATCCACATATATATATATAATATATATTTGTGGCCTCTGTTCTCACTGTAGTAAACTAGAATTAGAATGTTATGTCATGGTCAAAGCACCAGATTCTTCCAATTTCATTTGATTTATTATGATACATGCTGTCACTATTGTTATATGAAGAAGTTCAATTTTTTATAATTTTCTACAGCGAATAAGTTTCTATGTAGCTAATATTGTAGTTTTCTTATTTAATTTTAATGTGTATAGGAAAGACGGCTGCTTATTGCTATTATTTTAAAAAATAATCTGGCTTAAATTTGGGTAGGCTACTTCAAAATGTATAATAATGTGCTGCATCATTTCTTGATGTACTACAGTTGCTAGCATGTCATATGTCTGAGTCAAGTATGGCTTAGTTATCACTTTCTTATACCCATCCTTTAACCTTCCATTAGTTATGTGGAAAAATGTGTTGAAATATTAATGGTAGAGAGCCAATTAGGTGCGCCTATTTATAGTAGCTACTTTTCCTTAACTTAAAACATTCATTAATCAGCTTGTTACTGTTTCTATGTGTGCCCCAAGTTCATCTACTCTAACGAACAGCTCTGGAATATTCTCCCTCATTCCAGCTCTCCCCTGTCTATGACCTCCAATATTTCAAATGCAGAGTGCCTAGGCACCTCAAAAACTTTGAACCTTTTGAGAGCCTACAAATCATTCAACCTTCACTGTGCTCCAATAATAAAAACAAATTCCAGCAGACTTTCTCACCAGAGAATTATCCCACAAGTTGTTGAGGTCAAACAAAGTTTGGTTCACGGTGCCTAAGTGGATCTGTGATACATGCCTACGGCATGTGGAACAAGTTAAGATCACATTAAATTTAACCTTTTCAAATGAGAAGTTTGAGCCAATCACTAATTATGAAGATAATTCTGACTTCAGCAAGCTTGCCACGGTAATAGCCTACTGGATGAGATATGGTTTAGTGAACCACTTGATTTGAATAAAGGGACTCATAACCTATAGATTCAATGTTGTGTTGTTCGGATGGAATTGCTTAGGAGGCCTCAAAGATATATGTATTTGGTTAAATTAGTTTGCTTTATGATTTAAAAAGTCAGATACTTACGTGATGATTTATCAACTGTAGTAGTGAGGCCTGCTAGCCCCTCAAGAAATGGTGCTCCTTTTAAATAATTTAACAAACCGCTAAATTTATCAATATCAGAAATATAGTTTTTATTCCCAATCAAACTAAAGGTACTAATTTCCTCCTGACCCCCTTTTTCTTTTAAGGGACGTTAGCTTATCGAAGTTAATTGTAGGCCTATCAGACTCAGCCATAATTATGAAAAAGAAAATTAGGAGTGAAAATAATGAAAGCAAAAATGTAAGAGTGAATTTAAATACTCAGAGTTGATAACAGCTGGCTTGTTTAATATTAATAATACTGATACAGAAATCGAGAAAAAGAATTCATACAATATTTTTCTCAAAAAAAATTCCCTGGTATATTGCAACAATGTTTCGAATTAATACTTAAGCTAGGCGCTGCATCCGTTCCTGTGGCTCATTCGGTCACTTGAAGGAAACGTACAAAAATCTTGAGCTTCTAGATAAGGTTAAATACAAAGAACACGGTTGGCTACTTTGTGGAGACTTAAAGTGATTTGTATGTTGTTAGGTCAACAACCAAGTTATACGAAGTTTCCATGTTTTTTGTGTGAATGGGATAGTCGAGCAAGAACTCAGCACTGGATAAAAAAGGAATGGCCACGCAGAGTCAACCTGACACCTGGTTCTAAAAACATTCAACGTGAAAGTTTGGTTGACACGAAGAAAGTCCTTTTACCTCCGCTACACATAAAATTGGGCTTGATGAAACAATTTGTTAAGGCCTTGGACGAAGATGGAGATTGTTTTAAGTATCTGTGTGGTAAATTCCCGACTCTTTCGGAAGCAAAATTGAAAGAAGGAATTTTCGTTGGTCCCCAGATTAGAAAACTGACTTTGAATGAACACTTTGAAAGAACAATGAACAATCTTGAAAAAGAAGCGTGGATTGTTTTAAGGATGTTATCAGCAAATTTTTGGGGAACAACAAGGCCCCAATTACCAAAACATTGTGAACAACATGCTAAATAAGTTCAGAGTTGGGTTGTAATATGAGTTTAAAATTATATTTCTTACATTCATACTTGGATTACTTCCCTGAAAATCTCGGAGCACTCAGCGAAGAACAAGGAAAACGGTTTCACCAAGACATCAAAGAAATGGAGAAGAGATATCAGGGAAGGTGGGACATCAGCATGATGGCTGATTACTGCTGGATGTTGAAACGGGATACTCCAGAATTATTACATAAAAGAAAAGGAACAGCATGTACATTCGAGACTAAAAGGCATAGGTCTCACAAGAAAACTCAGGACAGAAAAAGATGAATATATAATTGACGTTAATAGTCTTCTTTCTTTTTAAAGTTGTTTGCATTAGTATAACAAAGCGAAATAGGTACCTAATGTAAATTGACATAAATAATATTCATTTATGTTTTTTCCCTTCCAGTTTGCAGAAAATCCTTACGTGATAGAAAAAATGGACACCTTATTCGAAATCAGCGTAGTTGAATTACTGTATATAAAATCAGTTATAAGTAAGAAAACAACTCGAACAAAGTATTCATTCGCAGGCCTGTGTTATGAAGCTACAGTAATTCTGACTTCAGCAAGCTTGCCAGGGTCATACTCTACTGGATGAGATATGGTTTAGTGAACCATTTAATTTGAATAAAGGGACTCATAACCTATAGATTCAATGTTGTGTTGTTCGGAGTCAATTGTTTAGGAGGCCTCAAAGATATATGTATTTGGTTAAATTAGTTTGCTTTGTGATTTAAAAAGTCTGATGCTTACGGGATGAGTCATCAATTGTAGCAGTGAGGCCTGTTAGAAAGAGACAGGGCCTCCTAGCCCCCTCAATCAGTGGTGCTCCTTTTAAATAATTTGACAAACAGCTAAATTTATCAATATCAGAAATATAGTTTTTATTCCCAATCAAACTAAAGGTACTGATTTCCTCCTGACCCCCTTTTTCTTTTAAGGGACGTTAGCTTATCCAAGTTAATTGTAGGCCTATCAGACTCAGCCATAATTATGAAAAAGAAAATTAGGAATGAAAATAATGAAAGCAAAAATGTAAGAGTGAACTTAAATACTCATAGTTGATAACAGCAGGCTATGTTTAATATTTACCCTAGCCTAAGTAGGCCTAACAACAGGGTTACCCTATTATATATATATATATATATATATATATATATATAACATATATATATATAGTGTTCCTGAGGATGTCATTAGACGAAAGCGCTTGAGCACCCCTTTGTGTTTCTTTTCCCTTCGTGGTTTTATTCATCATATTATATATATATATATATATATATAATATATATATATATATATACACGTGGAAAAGTGTTTCCACAGGAAAAATAAATTTGTGTTAAAATTTAAAGACATTCTGTTTGTATGAATTAAAATATTAATTCTTTAAAAGATATTATTCTGCTCGTATAAATTAAAACATGACTCCGTTAGAATTCCTAATACTTGTGTGAATCGCCTTTATGCCCAGAAGATTCTCTCGCATCCCCTCGATAAGCCTAACGAGGCTCTCCACCATTGCCACGTCTAGAATCTTAAACAGAAATTCCTAAATTCTAAATGTTCTTTCGACTATTATAAACCACAATTATATAAATTCTTCTGTTAAAAAGAATTAAGGTGTCGAACCACCATTATATAAATTCTTGACTAATATCAGTGTTATAATAGGACTTTGTGATTTAACAATCTTTTGTAAACGTGGCAACACGGAACCTCCTCGAGGAAAATCACCTCCAGGGAGGCAGTTCGTGGCACACCTCTCGAGTGGTTAGTCAACCAAATTGGGTTCTCGTTCGTTCTTACTAATCTCTAAGCAAGTGTTGTGTTAAGGGTGTATTAGTGATTTCAACTTTGAGAAATAAAGGACTAACAAAGGAAAACTCGTCATTTTATATCCTTCCAACGGAAGGATAGGTGAACTAGTTTTGTTGTTTGTAAACAAATTAAATTCAATTTTTCTTCTTTTGGGGTTTTTGTGGTAAGAGGGAAAAATTGACACGTTTGTTTTTATATGCAGTAATTGGTTATTTAAATATATAAGGATTTATATATTTTATTGTTGGTAACGAAACGAATTCTGCAAAGTACATGGTAAAATTCATGGAATTTGAGAAAATTTTTAAGTGAAGCTTTAAATTTTTTTAATTTAAATTGTCCCACATTGAGTTAGATAACGGAATTTTGAATTCGAGTTGATTGTATTGACTCTTGGGAATTTTTTTTTTACCTAATTTGTATATATATAGTTCGTGCGTGTGTTTGTTTGTTTGTTTGATTCGTTAAAGCGCGAATTCGGCGCATCTCGGCGGTTACATTTTGGTAAAAGGAGTTCTTTTTTCCCCACGCTTTTTCGCGTTCCGTGCGCAAACTTTTACTTTCATTTTTTCGATTAATGAGGAAACGCATATAGATTTGTCGTCGGGTCTTTTGTTTTTCTCATTTCGTTGCATCAGTCCCGTCCCGTTCCTTACAGTTATTCAGTAGAACCCAGTTCGCACCGTCGTTTTTTTTCTTCTCTTCGCGTATATCGTTCTATGAGACGCGGACGAGGGCACGGAGAACGGCAACGAGACGGCAACTCCGGCGAGGACACGGAGAGCGGCAACGATACAGCAACTCCACCCTCGACTCCTGAAACTTCGTCTCCGTTGGACCAGACCGATCCAAACATGCAACGTGGTGAAGATGATCAGGCCTCCACGGCATCCCGCCCCACTTTTAATCTCAACCGGGTTACAAATGTCCCTTCGGCGGTTCCGATCTTCCAGGGTACCATAAATGGGGTTAGGACTGGACCCACCCCACGAGAATGGCTCACGAACCTCGAGACATACTTCCAGAACGAGTCGATTAGTACCGACCAGGAGCGACTCAGCGAATCGAAGCGATTCCTCCATCCCTCGGAGGGGAACGCCCTTAAATCGGTGCAAACGTCCCAAGGGCTTTACGATGCGACCACCTGGACTCAGTTTCGGGCAAATTTTTTGGCTTTTTACCGGGAATGCCAGGACTCGCAGCCCCTGGAGACGATAAATAATCTTTTTCGACTCAGGTGGAACCCCGATTCGGGTGAAGACTTCATAGACTTTATAAATCGAACCAACGAAGGGGTGCAAAGGTTTACGAAAGTGTCCCGGGATGCATGGGGGTACCGGGTACCACTAGAAATGCAACGCGTACTCACCCTGAGTGTGTGGTACGCAAATATGGGAGCTCCTCAGCGAGCGAAACTGCAAGAGGTATGCGACGTCACGACCTCAGAAACTGCCATTGACCAGCTAAACAAGGTCAGGAAAGTGTTCCCTTCTTTGGCAGGGCCTCCCCACCAGTTGAAGGCAGAGGCGAAAGTGAGGGGGATCCAAACGGTGCGGGACCCTTTGTTCGCTCCCAGAGGATCACAGCAACCCCAGGCAAGGCAGCAGGACACGCCGCCCACGTGTTACAATTGTGAGAAGTCGGGGCATTTTGCGAGGCGGTGCAGGAGCGTCCCGTACTGTGGGATCTGTGGCAAGCAGGGGCATCGACGAGGGGAGCGGGAATCATGTAAGAATGCGCTACAGAAAAAACCGTCAGGCCCCACGAACCGTCAGCAGTCAGCCCGATCTAAAGGGTCGTCCACGAGCCAGCAACAACGGCCGCAGTTTAGGGACGACCAACCCCAACGATCAACACGGAGTAAGTTCCTGACCAGAGTCGGGAATAAGCGGGTCTACCTAGTGGAGTGCGAGGACCCCCAAGAGGAAGCAAGGGTTGCTACCGCCCAGCTCTCGCTCGCCACTTCGGCTGAAGGGGAGGATGTACTAGACCCACTGGAAATGGATCCCGGATTCGACCCTTTTTTAGAACAGCATTTAGGGGAGCGGGAGTGAACCACCCCCCGGAACGGTCACGCGATTGTGACTATGTAAATAGTAGAGAATTAGATGGTAAGTTTTCGTTCGTACGAAGTATTAGGACTAAGGAAACAAATGGGGAGGGCTCCTGGCCTTTGCCATTATACCCTTCATCCACATTGGATGATCCCTCTTTGCCTGTTCGGCACATCCGAGCCACGAACAAGGACCTGCTTGTTGATATCACAGTTTTTGGGAAGTCTGGGAACGTACTGCTAGACACCGGAAGCCAAGCAACTCTCATTAAACTGCCCAGTTTGGAGCGGTTTTGCGGGGAAACGTCAATAAACCGCAAACAATTGGGGATAAGGCCTGCCCACGTTACCCTGCGAGGAGTTACTGGCAACCGTATCCCTTCATTGGGAGTTGTTAAGTTACCAATGTGCCTCGGATCCACGTGTTTCGAGATTTCAGGCATCATTGTGCCGGGAGCGACCAAGTTTCCGGCCGATATTTTGCTGGGAATGGATTTCTTGGCGTCCAGCGCATGGAATGTGATCGGATTCCAGCACGTCGAATTTGGGAATAGGTTATATCCTATTTATAGCTCACGTGGTCGTCCCACGAGTCCGGGCGTCTTTAAATTAGATGCCAGTTCGGTGAATTACGGTCCCGAGGATCGTATGTCGTTTCGGCAGCTATGTGCCGCCGCCCAGTTTCTACAGGGACCCCCTGTGGAAGACGTAAGGGGTAGGAGCCCCAGACCGGCAGAAGGGTGCAATGTGTATAAAGAGCTTATTCCTTTTGCGACGAAGGACTTGCCACTATCAAAATTAGTGGAAGAAGTCCATACGTTCGTGGGGGAGGCAGCCCCTGCCCCCAGAACAGCTCGGCTAGATGATGTCGAGTTGTATGAGCATCTTTTCCCCCTTGTGTCGAAAGACGTTTCATTGGAGAAATTAGTACATGAGGTCCACGCGTTCGTTGGAAAGAGCTCATGTGCTCGCAGACCGGTTCTAACGAAGCAGAACCAACGCGCAGACCCACGTGGGTTAGCGAGGAAGCTTTGGCCTTTCACCACTAGGGACCGTCCCTTCTCGCACTTGTG
Organism: Bathynomus jamesi; assembly: GCA_023014485.1. NCBI lineage: Eukaryota > Metazoa > Arthropoda > Malacostraca > Isopoda > Cirolanidae > Bathynomus > Bathynomus jamesi. The sequence goes on from JAJOZX010000235.1 coordinate 845,439, forward strand.
GAAAAGTGTCCAGAGGTTCATTGCCGACGAGCAACCATGTCCTCGCGCCGGCGAGGGAAGTCCCCAAGGGGCTCAGAAACATAAGGATGACCCGAGAGACTTGGTTCTAGCGGACAACGTGTCTTCTGGTTCCAAACGAAAAGTTCTATCTTGTGAAATTTCGGAGGACTCTTGTCGGAGCAAGAGACCCTCTCTGAGTGTGAAGACGGTAACGATTCCACCTAGTTACCTTGGTACACACTCGACGCGTAAAAGAGGAAGTCCCAATCCTTCGGCAACTGCCGGACCTGATTTCGTCGGTACCATCGAACTCGATCCGAATTTTGCCATTGGTGATGTTCCTGAGGATCCAGACGCGTCACTATCATCGACACAGGCCGATGATGCGTCAGAAACCATAACCAACATGGCCGTCGAGCTTGGATCGGATTTCGTACGAGATACGGAAGACCATCCTACCGAGTATAGTCATAATGCTTGTGCCTTCGCTGACGCAGACTCCGATTTTGACACTTTTTCCGAGATCTCCGACAGCGCGAATTTTTCAGACCAGGAGCAATTCCTTTTGTCGTCTAGAGATCCAGTCGTTATTCAACCGTTTGAGAGAGTTTGTTTTGCCGCTCGGGTCGCGTCCCGGCAAGGAAACCCTCTTCCGGACGGAACCAATCTAGTCACTGAAAAAAACTGTCCACGAGCAAACTTGCTTGTGGCACAAACGCTGGGAATTTGCCGAAATTCTGAGCTTCCAGTACTTTGCTTCAACCGAGGAATGAAACCGATCAGGTTGGAAACAGGCCAACGGATTGGAGAAGCCTTACTGGCGTATGAGGAAATTCTCGACCCCGGCCACGTCCAGATAGATATTCGCAAAATTTTTGATTCAGCGGAGCTGCCTACGGACGAGCTCCACGCGGAATATCGGGAAATCTTAGACCAGCGGATCGAACAAAATTCTCCAGATTCCCCCTTGTTTCGAAACTCTAAACTGTACCATCAACTTTTAGGATTTTTAGTCGCTAATCGGGACGTGATTGCGCTCAAAGGTGATCCCTTAGGACGAACCAAATTAGCTCCTTTCCACATTAAATTAGAACCTCATACTCGGCCGGTATACGTTCCGCCGTATCGCATCCCTCATTCGCAACAAGCCATCGTTGAACAGCATGTGCAGGAGATGCTTGAGCAAGACCTAATAAGACCCTCAACAAGCCCTTGGTCTGCCCCTATGATTTTGATCACCAAAAAGGATAACACTTTCCGTCCATGTATAGACTATCGTCGATTAAACGCGATAACTATTCCTGATCGATTCCCTATACCCAACATGCAAGACGTGATCCAAAATGTTGGAGGATCTAAATACTTCACTACCTTGGACCTCGCCTCAGGTTACTGGCAACTGGAGGTTAGCCCAGAATCCCAGCCCTACACAGCCTTTACGACCACTCGCGGCCACTACGAATGGAAAGTTTTGCCGTTTGGGTGCAAGAACGGGCCTGCGTGTTTTTCGAGACTGATGGACATCGTTTTAACGGGAATTCTCGGCTTAGAAGTCCTTGTTTACCTCGATGACCTGATAGTCTTCAGCGAGACGAAGGAAGATCATTTGCGGCGTCTCCAAAACGTTTTCGATCGACTTCGGAAGGCAATCTGAAGCTCAAGCTCTCGAAATGTAACTTCTTCCAGACTTCACTTGTATATTTGGGGTACTTACTTTCTCCGGATGGAATCCGTCCTGACCCCGCTAAAGTTCGAACCCTGAAGAACCGCCCTGTTCCCCGTAACACGGATGAAGTAAGATCTTTTATTGGATTCTGTGGGTTCTACAGGAACATGATTCCTGATTTCTCCAAAATCGCTACTCCCCTCACCAATCTATTCAAAAAGAATGTGGGGTTCGAATGGACAAAAACGCAACAGGTCGCTTTCGAGACCCTTCGGGACAAACTGCTCGCAGAACCCATCCTCCAGTTCCCGAACTATTCCAAACCCTTCATTCTAGCGACTGATGCATCACAGTATGGTCTAGGCGCTGTCCTGCTTCAAGAAGTAAATGGTGTCGAGTTGCCTATAGCTTATGCTAGTCGTTTGTTGTCAAAGCCTGAATGCAACTATTCAGTCACCGAAAAGGAGGCCCTTGGAGTAGTATGGGGTCTGAAGAAGTTCAAGAACATGATTTACGGGTACGACATCACCGTCAAGACTGACCATCAGCCCTTGACCTCTCTATTCAAGAACAAGCTCCTGGAGGGACGTCTCAGCCGATGGGCACTATCAGTCCAAACGTTTTCCCCTTGTATAGTCTACCATCCAGGAAAATCGCACGTCCTGCCGGACTATCTATCCCGACTCCGGGCAGATTCTGAGGCCGAAATACGCCGGATGCAAGTTCTACCCATCATGGAGGAACAAATGCTTCGCCGTGCCCAGGTCAGAAATGCCTACACCGGGAAATTGCTCAGGGAACTGAGTGGAACGGCAACGCCGTCGAGTCCGTCCGCTTCTCACCACGTCGTAAAAGCGGCATCTTGTATTACAGAAACTCTCAAGGGAAGGACGTCATTGAGGTCCCAGCCGAGCTCGTCGACCTTGCTCTGCGATTATGCCACGACTCTCCAGTTTCTGGCCATTTTGGTCCAGAACGCACGCAAAAGCGAGTCCAGGAGAGGTTTCATTTCCCGAGTTTGACAAAAAGGGTTTCAGACTATTGCAGCGTCTGCCCATCCTGCTTAGAGCACAAAGGTCCACTGAACCAAACAGCCCACATGCACCAATATCCCGTACCTATCACACCCTGGGATCGGGTCGGCATGGACATGATTGGACCTTTACCAAAGACCGCCTCGGGAAACACACGGATCTTGGTGTTCACTGATCATTTCTCGCGTTACAACGAGCTGGTAGCTATCCCGACCGGACGGCGGAAGTAGTTGCAAAAGCTCTTTTACGTCGAGTTATAAGGAATCATAACACCCCTTCTGTGCTTATCTCGGATCAAGCTCCGGAATTTTGTTCGAAACTCCTGAATACCCTGTGTAAATTATGGGATCAAAAACACCCACATTACAGCCTACCACCCTCAGGCGAACGGGCTCGTCGAACGACAAAATGGCAAAATCATCTCCTATTTGAAACATGTCGTCGACGCCGATGGTAAAAATTGGGACGAGCGCCTCCCGCTGGCACAACTTGCCGTTAACAACGCGTATAATCGTACTCTGGGAGATACCCCCCACTTCATATTGTACCACTACGATAAACGTCTTCCTTTTGATTTTGGTGAAGCCCAAGACTCTACGGAAGGACTTCCAACCCCGAACCAGATGGATGAGTATAACCGCATACTCACAAATCGGGCTCGGGAAATCTTCAAGTTAGCTAGACAACACCTCGAAATGTCCATAGACCGGATGCAAGCGGAGCAACATCGCCGTTTCCCCAGACAGCGATCTGTAAGGGTTGGCCAACGTTGCTACCTTTTCGACAAAAATCGCAAGCCTCCTCACGCTCCCAAGAAATTTTATCGTCGATGGGATGGTCCGTATCGCGTCATGCAGGATCTACAGCAGAATAAGTACGAGGTGACGCACCTCCATACCGGGAAAAGTAAGGTCATTCACAAGGACCTCATCAAGATCGTTCCCGAAGCGGAGTTCCCGCCTCCTCGGATGCCAAACCCAAGGGAGGGGCATTCTCCAGAACCGCCCCCGAATGGGAATCTCAAAGACACTGTCGATCTGTATGACTACTACTACTCTAGCTGCATATCACCAGCGAAACCCCCTGCGAGGGTACGGACTGAAAATCACCCGCCTAGAGAGACCAGAGAAAACTTAGTCAGTTCTCCGAATGTGGAGCTTCCTTCCGCTCCTCTTGCCGAGGTCCTCGTGCCACCAGCTGTTCGGGATTCAGAAGTGGAACCGAAGACTCTTTGTCCTCCTCTTTTCCGACAGCGGGCCAGAACACCTTCTCCGCCGTCACCAAAGGATGACGAGGGAAAGGACCCTACCTATCGGCTTCAGTTATGTAGGCCTCCTCCTCCGCCAGGGGAAACCCGTCTCAGGGGACGAGCACCCCCTCTTCCTGGCCTAGCAGGAATGATTGATGTCGGAGGCAATGAGCCACCAACGCGTACATCCAAAAACTCGAGCAATGTCCACACGTAACCCTTTCACGGCACAAACCCTGGAAATTTTATACCTTCCAAGTCGAGTCAATTCCAAAGTTCTAAAAAAAAAAAAAAATTCTCAAAAACGAGAATATAACTTTGCAGAATTCGTATCAATTTCACTTAAGTACTTTTTCCAATAGCTCATTAAAATTCATTTCTCTAAATTTTTGTTCTTAAAGTTTGATAAAAACCGCGTATGGTTTAAAAGTGTATGCACACGGTGAACTTAGATCAGTGTAAAAAAAAAGTGGACCTAAAGAAATCAGACTCCAAGTGCTCAAGGACACACAAGTGACAGTTAATTATAAGTGTTCATTAGTGTATAAGTATAAATTGTTAGGAAAAATTTAACTGGTAAATATAGTGGATTAAGTACGAAGTAGGTATTTTGTTTAACTATTCCTTTGTCTCTATGTACATATAAGTGTTCATTAATGCATAAATATCGATTTTTAATGTAAAATTTAACTGATGAGTAGAGTGGATTAACTACTAAGTAGCTGTGTTTTGTTTAACTTTTTCTTTTGTCTTTATGTAACATTACATCCAACTACTTCTTCAATAATATCTTTGTCTGTATAAAACCCTACATCCAACTACTTTGTTTGAGAAGATTTTTCAAACTAACCCCCGAGTACCAACTCTGGGAGGGGAGCCATGTGGAAAAGTGTTTCCACAGGAAAAATAAATTTGTGTTAAAATTTAAAGACATTCTGTTTGTATGAATTAAAATATTAATTCTTTAAAAGATATTATTCTGCTCGTATAAATTAAAACATGACTCCGTTAGAATTCCTAATACTTGTGTGAATCGCCTTTATGCCCAGAAGATTCTCTCGCATCCCCTCGATAAGCCTAACGAGGCTCTCCACCATTGCCACGTCTAGAATCTTAAACAGAAATTCCTAAATTCTAAATGTTCTTTCGACTATTATAAACCACAATTATATAAATTCTTCTGTTAAAAAGAGTTAAGGTGTCGAACCACCATTATATAAATTCTTGACTAATATCAGTGTTATAATAGGACTTTGTGATTTAACAATCTTTTGTAAACGTGGCACACGGAACCTCCTCGAGGAAAATCACCTCCAGGGAGGCAGTTCGTGGCACACCTCTCGAGTGGTTAGTCAACCAAATTGGGTTCTCGTTCGTTCTTACTAATCTCTAAGCAAGTGTTGTGTTAAGGGTGTATTAGTGATTTCAACTTTGAGAAATAAAGGACTAACAAAGGAAAACTCGTCATTTTATATCCTTCCAACGGAGAACAGCATTCCCTTCTCTCAACGGACTGAGAGAGAGCGGACGCCATCAACCGAGGGTATAAATTGTTGTCTTCGAAAATTCGCATTCAGAATAAAATAATTAAACGGTATAAACTTCCTTGTGGGTGCGAGGAAGTGACATACTGAGACTACCTTTAACGAAGTGACCTACTGAGACTACCTTTAATGAATAAAACCACGAAGGGAAAAGAAACACAAAGGGGTGCTCAAGCGCTTTCGTCTAATGACATCCTTAGGAACACTGGAGTGAAAGGACAGATCAAGGCAATATATAGGTTACAAAAATAAACATACATACATACATATTCATATATATATATACATATATATAGTAAGCATAGAAAAAATTGTGGGAGGAGCAAACTCATTTGTATGGGAAATTGACACTTTTAGCACTTCGGCCGACATTCAATATAAATTCAAATGGCTTGTTTATGAAACAGGTCACAAAAGAATAAAGAAATAAAAATAAATATAAATATAAATTGGGGGAAAAAAAAAAAAATTAATTACAAAATAGTGCCTTAGTGATATATATGTCACAGCCTATGTCTTTGTGACATATATATCAATTTGGCATCATCTATTAAATTGATTGTAAACTTCCCTTTTGAGCTTGAATTTGTAGACTCCACTTACAATTTTTGGTTTTTTATCTGTTGGTTTATTTCTTTATGGTTATTTAGGCTGTGACATATATATCACAAAGGCATTATTTTGTAATTTTTTTTTTTTCCCCTATTTATATTTATATTTATTTTTATTTATTTATTCTTTTGTGACCTGTTCCATAAACAAGCCATTTGAATTTATATTGAAGGTCGGCCAAAGTGCTAAAAGTGTCATTTTCCCATACAAATGTGTTTGCTCCTCCCACAATTTTTCTTTACTTACTATATATATGTATATGTGTGTATGTGTGTATGTATATATATATATGTATATATATATATATATATGTATATATATATTTGTGGTTTTTTATTTGTTGGTTTATTTCTTTACGGTTATTTAGGCTGTGACATATATATCACTAAGGCACTATTTTGTAATTAATTTGTTTTTTTTTTTCCCCAATTTATATTTATATTTATTTTTATTTCTTTATTCTTTTGTGACCTGTTTCATAAACAAGCCATTTGAATTTATATTGAATGTCGGCCGAAGTGCTAAAAGTGTCAATTTTCCATACAAATGTGTTTGCTCCTCCCACAATTTTTTCTATGCTTACTAATTTACTATATATATGTATATATATATATATATATGTATATGTATATATATATATATATATATATATGTATGTATATATGAATATGTATGTATGTATGTATGTTTATTTTTGTAACCTATATATTGCCTTGATCTGTCCTTTCACTCCAGTGTTCCTGAGGCTGTCATAAGACGAAAGCGCTTGAGCACCCCTTTGTTTCTTTTCCCTTCGTGGTTTTATTCATCATAAATATTTTTCACGTGTCACTTTCGTGAAATAATTTTTCATATATATATATATATATATATATATATAAAATGGGTGATCCAGAGAAATGGGACCCAAAAGAAACCCCTGTAACTCTTAAAGTATAAGTCCTTTTATAAAATCATACGCATCATTCGAAAGAGGATAGTTACAAGTCTGTACAGGATTGTATAGGTTTTGACAATACCAGAGAAGATAAGATACAAAACAAAATAAAAGTGTTAGTTAAAACTAACGCTTCAAGATGACTGCATGGACTGTGGAACAGCTGCGTTTCATAACTGAGCAATATTATGAGCATGGAAGAAGTGTAGTTTCAGCTCAAAGATCTTTCAAGACAAATTTTCAGATGTCAAAATCACCTTCTAAGAAAGTAATCCGTCGGTGTGTCAGAAATTTTTCCCTAACTGGCAGCATTGGAAAAAGAAAACCAACTGGAAGAGTGCGCACAGCAAGGATAGACGAGATCATTAACAGAACCCATGAAATTGTACAGGATAATCCTAACATAAGCATCAGACGTGCTTCTCAGCTGTTAGGAGTTGGATATGGAACAACAACACACCGTATATTCAAGCAAAATTTAATGCTCTTTCCATATAAAATTCAAACAGTGCAACAACTAAACGATGGAGATTTCGCACGAAGACGACAATTCTGTCAATGGATCCAACAGAAGGTAAATGACACCACCAATTTTCTAGCAACTTTGATTATGTCAGACGAAGCCCATTTTCACTTGAATGGAACTGTAAACAAATAAAATTGTCGTTTCTGGGCAACAGAAAATCCATTGAATATTACCGAAGTCCCGTTGCATAGTCAGCGTGTAACTGTTTGGTGTGGTCTTACTGCATCTCAGATCATAGGGCCGTACTTTTTCGAGGATTCCACCGGAAACACGGTCACTGTAAATGGTGATCGCTACGAAAAAATGTTGACCGATTTCCTTATTCCTAAATTAAGAGATCTTTGTCTAGAAAACCACTGGTTCCAACAAGACGGAGCTACCTGCCATACCACGAGGAACTGCATGGCAGTTTTGCGTCAAACGTTTCCAGGAGAGTTAATCTCAAGATTTGGAGACGGATTTGGAGACGTTGAATGGCCCGCAAGGTCTCCGGATTTTTCTCCCTTAGATTATTATCTCTGCGGATATTTAAAGAGTAGGGTCTACAGAAATAACCCAACGACCTTGCAAGAATTGAAGGCCGCCATCACAAATGAGATACAGGCCATACCACCGCACACTCTTGCAAAAGTGATGCAGAACTTACAAGCGAGAACACTGGAATGCTTGGCAACTAATAGAGCACATTTGAAAGGAGTCATTTTAAAAAAATAAATATTTCATAATAAACTTGTAACTCTACTCTTTCGAATGATATATAGTTTTTATGAAAGGAATTAAATATTAAGAATATTTGGCTTTTTTTTATGGGTCCCATTTATCTGGATCACCCTGTATATACACGATATTAAGGAATAACTGGGAGATTGGGAATATATAAACGATGCATGTATGCTTCAATAAATAAATATGTACTGTGTATATATATATATATATATATATATTATATATAATATATTATATATATATATATATATATATACGGTATATATATATATATATATATATATATATATATATATATTACGACAGATGGCTGGTTATGCCTTCTATGCCAACTGGCTGCTTAAGCCAGTTGGCGGATTTACACTTTTTTAGCCGAGTGCGGAGGCCAAGTGCGGAGGCGACATGCCAGCTAGAACATCTTCTCTTCTCTCCTTCTCCTTCTCTCTCTTAGGTTATTTGGGAGACTCCCCCGTAGCTTGTGGCAGCTTGGGGGATTCTCCCTTGCTTCCTTTTTTTGTGGCACCCTGGAGGGAGGAGGGAGAGGGTAGGCACCTTGCTACAAGGGGTGGGTGGGGTGGCACTGGCACTGACATATTGCAGTTCCTCTGCACTCGTCCATTTTTAAGCCATACTACTCGCGTAGTTTCTCTCGGCTTACTTGAAGCCCACTTTAAATTTCAAACTTTCAATGTTAATTTACCCTCAGCTTACAACAGAGGCCTATTACAAGGTAGCATAAAACAACACCCTCCCTCGTATAAAGTTTATTTTATTTCACTCAAAATAGGACATAAATTGAAAAGAAATATGCAGATGTGCGATTACAAATTTCGTTTCAAGAAAATCAAATTCTCAATTTAAAGAAAATGTTTGCAAGTACTGTATTTAAGTCTCGTAAAGCATTTATACAGAGGGTTCTTTTTATTTGCGTGTAACTCCAGAAATAGTACTAAATTCAAAATTCCAAAATCTAAGACTACGTGTACAGAAGTAGTTTACGGACAAAATTTTAAGAAATCTACTCAGAAAAGTCCTGCGCAAATTCCGCAGGTTTTCCCGGAAAAAAGTTCGTCAGTTTCACAAAGGCTTTAAATGGTCATGCACTAACTTCATGGGTTTCCTCGGAAAATGAGATTACCACAAGAGATTTAATCTCCCCTTAGGAAACATAATATTTCGCAAACTTACAAGTTTAACATTTAATGTTAACAAAAAATTTAATTGAAGAGATTTCACAAAATTCTTTTTCTGTCGGCTAATATTAAGCGCTTCCAGCTAAGTCCGCGTAAAAGAAAGACAATTCAGTTTTACGTACAACGTGAAACAGTTTTTAACTCAACTTAGAAATTTTTCAATCATGCCACAGAGTTTAAAAATTTATTTGTTTACAAGCCACTTTAACTTTTGAGGACGGAACTGCAACTGACTTAGAACTCTAAGTTACACCTTAAAATTACAAGGACTCCGCCTTACAGTACTCTGAATGACCTATCAAAACCATTTTCATTTCATAAGGTCATCCCTACGAAAGCTTCCATCCATACATAAGGGGAAGAAGGAGTTTCCCTTTTTCCTCACTGGGTGTTACAAGAATCATTGTCCTTTGATTGGACATTGACATTCCCTTCAAAGGAAAGCTCCTCCTTTTCCTTAAAAATCATCTTAAAATAAAGTCCTTTCTTCGAAGCCACTTGTTTCTCAAATTTATTACCAACTTTATGGTCCAATTTAACAAGTGGGTTCGAAGTCAGTTTTCAAAAGTTTAACCACGAAACGAAGAGAAGACAAACCATCTTACATTAGAATCAGGTCAGTTTGTTTCCCCTTCCTGTTAAAGCTAGGGACAATCCTCGACCCTGCCATAAATTCTTACCTCCAGGCTGACCTGGGTGATACAATTACCGTGAGAAGACAAAAATAAAAATCGAACGAATTTCAAACAATTTGAAACATTTTTTAATTTTTTAACCCTGTAGCAGGAAACCTTTTGATATTCCTCAATAGCAATAACCTAAACTACTTTGCTTTAAAGATTGAAACAACAAAATCTTAGAACTAAAATTTTCGTTCCTATTTTAGTAAGAGATTTCGGCACACAAATTTGCCGTCCGTCACAATAGGAGTCGTACTTTTTATTTACAAAAATGGAATCCCTTCTTCAACTTCGACTTTGACTTCTATAAAGTGATAAATAGTGTAATTATAAAAATGGCACAGGACTTATAGTTTCATTTATCAGCCATGCCTCTGTCAGGTTATTTACACTAAATATGATCTGAGAACTTTGTATAGAAATGCCACTGCATAGCTTTTATCTGAACTGCGAATCATGCAGTGGCGACTACTCGTCGGTAGGCACTGCGGAACTGCAGCAAACCCTAAATTTTTTATTTACAATTGAAATAATCAAGAACAATATAAGGATGAGCTCACTGAATAACTTTTTCAATAACTTTTGAAACTTTTATTCATTGCTCAATGCTCATCCTTTTATTTCAGTAATTATTTCAACCCATTCTTAGAGACAGCACCCCTAGAATTTTTAGTCACGAGCCGCCACTGTGCGAATGTTAAAAGAATCCTGGGATCACCTGAAGATCCTTTACCCCAACCTTTTTTAGTTAACTTTATAAGGCTAACTAACGAAAATCTCACGACCTAACCTAACCAATCGTCAAGGGCGTACAGTTGACCTAACGATTGGTTAGGCTAAGTCGTGATATTTTCGTTAGTTAGCCTTATAAAGCTAACTGAGTAAGGCTGGGGTGACGGATCTTCAGGTGATCCGAATCCTTTATATTTGTTGTTCAATTGGTCCGAACCACCGGTCGTTACATAATTTGGTTTCTAGGACGGTCTCCCGTTCAACTACTACCCAGATCCAATGTCGCTTAACTTCGCTGATCGAAAAAAAACTGCGTTACGACATTGGCCACGACATTACTGCATTATTAAACGCCCGAGTCAGACATACAGCAGTCTTTTGTAAATTAACTAAAATTATTAAATGATGATGTAAAACATGAAAATAAATGTAAGAAAGCGAAGGAAAAAAATAGGCTTCGATAGATTTGCACAATATGCAATACTAAGGTTTAAAAAGTAAAAGTAAACAAGTGGTTTTTTTTCTTGGTAACAGTTAAAAATAGATAGTTGATATACGCGTCTAAAACCGGTTTTCTTCAGGGCAAAAAGTTGTTTCAAGGTCATTCGCAGAGTTCATTCTGCGTGTCTAAACCAATTTCGGGTCTAAAAACTTTGGCAGTGAAAATAGTTCAAATGTTGCCATATAAAGGTAATTGATTGATAAAAAATAGGTGAGAATTTATTAGACATGAAGATCTCCAAACTGAATTCCGTGTGCGAGTTATCGAAGCTCATTTCGTATATAATCTAAAGTTATACAACAAATACTGAGCAAAAATAATAATAAAACTTTCTCTAAATAATAATAATAATAATAATAATAATAATAATACTGTAACTAGAGGGTGCTCGGTTCACTCGCCCCTGACCCTCGATCGATCTTTTAATGTTACGGTGGGTTAAAAGTTGACTTCAGTAGAATACCGCTAAACTACCTCAAAAATTATATTTGCTGGAAGCAAAAATGGTGAAGATTTCTGCTCTGTTCGTCTTATTTCCTATACCTATCTTAGAACAACGTATTCTGAGGATGTCATTCGCGCTCCCTGACCCTCGATCTGCCATTAATGTTACAGTGGTTTAAAACACGCTTAATATGGAATTGCACAAAATCTTTCTTTGAAATAAAGTGAGCGGAGCAGAAATAGTAAAGATTTCTGCTCCGCTTACTGTATCCCCATGCGTAAAACAAAGCGAAGACAACCATCTAACTCGGCAGCACTGGATTTTGAAGCCTTGATTCAAAGGTGTCTCCCGAATCGTTGTTAATATTAAAAATCTTGTATTCTGAGAACACACACACACACACACACACACACACACACACACACACACACATATATATATATATATATATATATATATATATATATATATATATAGTGGCCTAGAAAGTAGGCTTACTATAATTTATGAATTGAATTTGAAAGCGAGTGCCTTAGGTCAGCAGTCTGTGCTGCAGCCCAAACAAACAATATTTAATAAGGAGATAGAAATGACTTTGTTCTGTTTTTTTTAATTAGAAATATAAATTACTCATTTGTTCACAGTGATGAAAAATTATGTATACGGTAATTGTGCTATATTACAATGACTGATTACACTGGCCAAGTATTTTTCATCAGATATAATTATGGGTGGGCTAGATAGCTGTTGGGACGCTGATTCCAAATCTGTTTTCGTTTTCTTCTAGCATGTCTAGTTTTCGAGATGAGACCGACATAATAACTATATATAATAAATATAATAACTTATATATATATAGTATAATACTATATATAATATATATAATATGCATATAACTACATATAATATAATATATAATACTATATAATATACCTATATAATATGTATATAACTATATATAATATAATATACGTATAATACTATATATATAATATATAATATGCGTCCTTTATACATATAGCGGAGTATTTTGTCGTTGCAGCTTAGGTGTAGGTTTTAGCTTTATCGTTTCTGTACCGCTTATGTATGGCATTTTGTCGTTTCAACTTAGGCTTTCCACAGCTTGTCTTGTGGTATTTTAGGTGAGAGCAGTTGCTGGCCACAAATTTGCAAACGTTGCACATGTACACCCTTTTATTCTTTGGCGTAACAGTCACATGTCTAGTTGTGTGTTGTGTTTTGTTTTGTGTCGCCCACTTATACATTTTATTTTTTTAGGTAATTTACACCAACCCACTTATCGATCATCATGCCTCGAAAGTGTAAAAATCACCCCGACAATTTCTGTTACGTGTGCGGCTCGTTCGTGACTAACTCACAACGGCGTACAGTCACGATGGATCTTCGGAAACTTACCGGTTATACTTCGTCTGTCCACTAGGCGACCAAGATAAGGCGTGGGCGCCACATGTTATCTGTACCGCTTGTTCGAATGGATTACGTGACTGGTTGAACCAAAGTAAAAAGTCGATGCCGTTCGCTATACCCATGATATGGAGGGAGCCGAGAGACCATCATGGTGATTGTTACTTTTGTAATGTTAACATAACTGAATTCTCCGTGAAGAACAAGCATAACATCGTTTACCCGAACGTAGACTCCGCGATCTGACCGATCCCTCACGATGACACGATGCCGATTCCAGTACCTCCACAGCATAGACTCGATTCTTTAGAAGACGAAAGGGAATCCGACGGTGTGATTGGCGGAGATGCGGGACCTTCGGCCGATCTTGACTACACACCTGACGAAGAGCAATCGGAGCCGGAGAGGCTTATAGTCCAGTCAATCTAGGCTATATTTTTGGTCAACCTGGAAGTAATTGTAACAGAAATGGTTTCATCGTTTTTGACATCCCCAAATATTAAAAAATAACATTAAAAACTTACCACCATTGGGTGAGGTAATTTTTCAGAAAAATGGAATTTGCATTAACCCCTCACACCCCCAGGTTGGTAGGTCAAAATGACACCATCTTGTATTTTTCGTCCACAGCTAACCTTTAACATTAATATTTTTTCTTCAAATTTTCAGTAATCCTTCCTAGATGGTTAGCAAATATTCTTAGTTGATAAAAAATTACTCAGTCCATAGGGGGCGCTCCCATCTCATCCTAAAAGACGAAAAACGGAACATCGCACTGCGTATCGACCGCGATTGTAGGCGTTATTGACCATTGCTCAAGTACTCAAGTAAAATTGACCATTGGACATCATAATCGTAGAGGCTTTGATTAGGTCTTTCAAATGAACCCCAACACCACTAGTCTATCCTTCATAGTTTCGAAGATAATATATATTTTCATATTAATGACGTTCACTTGTTTTGATTTCGTTTTTTGGACATAACTCTTGGATAAACTGAGATATTGATCTGAAATTTAGTTTATAGAAAAAATAGCATGCTATGTCAACTCAAATCAATATATAACGATTTCACAGGGATAGGCATTTTGATATAGCCTATGGGTGATGGTGAGTTAGTAAAAATCTGGGTCTGTATTATTTTCGTCACTGTTCTTTGCATTCTCTTTGTCCAAAGGGTGCTGACAGTTCAGACAAGAAACGCCTTGGCATTCGCCACACAAAGTTGAGCATTTCAGTCCATTCTTGAAACACGTACATCTCGCGTTCTGACACTCTACCTTGCAGTTACATCTGAAAAGTTTTAGTACGCTTTCTGGTGCTGGAGCTTTCGAGGTATAAACTGGTAGCAGTTTTCCTCTTTTCACAGTCCAACCCCATTCTTCTGGATCCAGATCTTCCAGTCCTCTCCAAACTTGCACTTGGAGGTAAACACGCAATGAATGGAATGATGCAGCTGCGGATGTTGGAGGCAAGCTCTCGGGAGACACAACTTTCATACTTGCAGCAACTTTCCGGTAGAATCTTGTGACACGAAGCTTATCAAGCGAGCTTTCTTTTTTTCCGCCATAAACAATAAGCAACAACTTTTCTCCAGCAGTAATAACTTCTTCTCTTGTTGATGTTGAGTTGTTGAAAATTTGGCTTAAGCGTTGAAAGCTTTCGTCTTTCTTAAACTTTTGCAGGGCCAAATCTTTACCAATGGAGAACAATCTGGATGTTGTATTACACCCAAGTAAGGCGTGAATAAGCAAGATTGCTTCGCAAATCTTCAATCCTAATTTCGATTTAGCGTACTTGATGTCCCACATTTTGGTTTTCGCTTTCGATCGAGTTTTTTGCTCTGATGTGAAAAAATATTCTATGACCATCTACATCAGCATGATGGAGCAGGAGAATGAGTAGATCGGTGTCTTCTGCAATAACAACTGTTGGTTTACTTCTGGCAGATTCAATTGCTGTCTGTACAATCAAAAGGTCTGCATCACCAGATGATTGGATTGCTTTCATGTTTTCTTCGTTCATTTTAGTCGCCAATATTACTAGAAATCTCTGCTTGTTGTCGAGGTTAGTAAGAAACTCGTCTTTCTTCATATTTAGCTTCATTTCTCCTGTTAAACGCACAGGTATGCCCTGCTTGCCTTTGGTTCTACGAATGTGGGTTGTATCTTTGGTACAAGGCTTCCCGTCATACCCATCAAATACAACGACTGTTCCCTCTCCGTAATGCTTGAGGACGTATTCTACATAAGTTTTGCAAATCTCGTTGTATGTTCTTTCTTTCGTCCATTGTACTCTGTGGAGTAAGGATCCTCCATCGAAGACATATGAAATATCTTTAGGAAGTGAAGCATCTGATTCATCAGGCGCAGTTGAAGACCAGATAGAATTTGCTAGCTGAGGTTTATTTGCTTCCCTTAACAAACCGTCTGTCTCTATAAGTGCAGGAGGAAATGTGCACAGCTCATACGAGAATGCTGTCTCCAAGTCTACAGCTGATCCCATACCTCTGACGGTGGTTATTAGACGTTGGAATAACAAGAGAGGATCAACGGGAATAACTTCTTCATCTATCTTAATAGTTGATCTTGCTTTCATTGTTATGGCCACGTCTTTCTTCTTGAACATATAATCTGCAACTCGTTTTCCGGACATTGAAGCAAGAATGTTGCTTCCAATAACCTTGGCATTGTCTACATTGACAGTTGAAATAGCAATTTCTCCTGTGTCAATGCTCATGAGTTCCTTTCGGTTGTCGAAGGGGTTTCTTGCCACAGCATACGCCAAGATTTTCAATGAATCTTTGAAATCTCTTTCAAGTCGTGCCTGTCTTGTTTCTTTATGCTGCTCACTACCTTCATACGTTACATCTGTAACTTCCTGCATCGCATGGTTTATTTTTGCACAGGCTGGTGGTGTCGACAGTAGCCAAACTGATCTTTGTACCTCAGTCATTCCTCGTCCGTGAGTTAGTCCACCTGTTGTTTTGAAACTCCTCATAAGAACTTGTTCTATAACCAGATCTGTTGCGAGTCCAGCCCAAAATCTATTACTTCTGCGAACAACATGATAGCCTTCTCAAAATACGCAAAATGTCCAGACGCTGTGAAAAATGATAGCATGCTATATACTCTGCCAGTAAATGAAGAAGGAAGTTTCCTGTTCTTTCGGGTTTATAAATGTGCATAGTATTTCGACCATTTCTATGTATTGGAACCACAGTTTTGCAATTCTCGAGGAATCTAAGCTATGTTTGTAGTTCTCCAGTTTCTCAATCATCTTTTTGAAGACCTCCTCCTTTTCTACACCTTCCGAACTTATTTATCCTGAGATTGATTTATCAAGTAAATCTGAGATCTGTATTAAATCGAAGTTATCAGCAAAATTGAAAACATCTTCTGACTGAGTGTATTCTTCATCATTGTCTAACTTAATAGGGCACTTATATATTTCTGACATCATTATTGCATGAAGGGCACCTACAACTAGTAGATGACCACGAACGGCTCGAGATATTGCTTTCCCACTTAGCATGTGGGGCACCGTGTTTTCAGCATAGACAGTTTCTAACATTGTCTGCAGTCCGGAAGAAGTCATGAGATGCCCAATAGATCCAAGGAAACTCATGGCAGTGTGGAGCCCACCAAGTCGCAACACTATTTCTTTCAAAGGGCTTGAATCATCCACACTTTCTTGGATTTCAGTTCCCTTCCAGTACAGTGGCTGATCAAATGTTAGTACCGGTGACATGTTGTAGCGCTTTGCTTGCTCAGACACAAAATGCATGGTTCACAAAATGCACGATTCGTCGCTGGATTGCATATCGATCATCGGCATGAATATAACGGAAGCCTGTCCAGGGTGCTCTCCTTTATTCACCATTTGCATAAAGCCATTCCACAGTGGTCGTTGAGGTTTCAGCATCCAGGCACAATTCCATAAAATGTTGAAGCAACTTGTTGGATCATCGGCATGAAATTGAAATTGATGCAAATCTTTGTATGTTAAGGCGCAAGAAGATTTTCTGCGCGAGCGAAATATGTGAGTTTCGATGCTGCAAATGTCCACGATCTCCTTTGATGTGACATCTATTCTTGGCACTAATTTCGTGGAAGCTACCTTGGGAGTAACTGTAACAATTATACCCATACCGTGGAATGTATTTAGACCATCGACTGTTCTAATATTGTAATCAACATTGTCACTAACATGTTGTATGAAAGATTCATTGTCAATTCCTTCAATTTCTGTCCCCTGATGATACGCCGCACTTCTTTCAAAATTCTGAACCTCTGAGTAGGAAGAGCAAAATCCGTGACTGTGTAAAGAGTCAATCAAAAACCTTGATCCAAATTGTCTATGCATTTGCACTCCCAAGCCAATCTGATGTGGGGCAATTATTGCTTTTGGTCTGACTGCTTGCATTATTGCCCGCCCAATAGAGGCAATTCGTATGTCACGGCTTTTGGCAACAAACATCTTTTCAAGCAGTAATCGTAAAGATTTTGGAAGAAATTCTTTGCAACGGGCACGAGATTCTGTCTTGGGTGGATGGATACATTGTTGAAGAACTATCGCATTCTTTAATTTCACGTTTTAGCAGCTTTGCCGCAGTTTCAATAATGCGATTTTTTTCAGTTTCTACGTCATCTGATTTCTTGCTTTTATAGAAATCATAGAGAATATTCTTGGTTTTTGATCTGAATGTGACAACATTATGTTTCCCATTAATCTCCGTGACAACAATTTCATTTTTAAAATGCTCCATCAAACGACTTTTCAGCCATTTGGAAGTATATGCATGACTTGATGAATCTTTCAGATGAGCCTACATTTTTGACAAATGATCATTGATTGTGGTTTGTTCATCATTTTCTCGCAAATAATTCGCCACAAAAGCAAAGGCAGACTCTTGAGATTCATCATCAGGCCGGCCCCCTTTTTAAACTTTGACTCGTTTGTGTGTTACTATCGTATAGTTTTGAAATACCTTTTCCAATACGAAAGTTAGTACTACATGCTTTATGATACACCGCATTTTCTGAATGTAAATCATTTACAAAAGCTATACGACCCTTTTACATCAACTGCCCAGCCATCCTTGCGCTGTTCGCAAACTTTTAGAATACTGATATCAAACTCACGATTCTTGCACATCACTTGAAAAGCTTTATTGTCCCGTTTATCTCTTTCGGTGATGCGATTTTTGCAGAACAAACAATCCAATTTGTAATTAAAGTCGTGATCAGATCTTAAACTAGGTTTAAATGCAGTGGCATCAGAAGATGTGGATGCTTTCTTTTTATTGTAAGATGCAATGTTCTTCTTATTAATATATGGATCTCAACATGATCTGTGTAGTTTGTCTCCAGCTGTGACAAAGATGTCATCGTCTCTTTCTCTGCTAGCATTGCAAACACCCAAGGCACCTTTTTCTGTTAGTGTCACATAAGAATCACGGTCATCTATGACTTCTTTACATATTGCACAGGTTTCGAAACGTTCAGAATCCATTTTGACCTGAAACAAAATAATATAATTAATTAATTTTATTGCAAAATTACAGTGTTAATTTTGTTTTAGAAACTGATTGGACCTGGAAGTAATTGCATTTTTAAGCGCCACGTTTAGTATTCAGGCGTATTAAGAAACTCGGATCATATATGATTTCGCATAGCGGCCATCCTGAAAATCCAAGATGGCCGCCATGGTGGGCCTACCGCTCACCTGACAATATCCTAAGCGCTATAATTATATTTCCTGACCCTGAAAATGTATGTTTAGACAAAAATTGTGAACCTACATATATTAGAAACGAAGATATAAGTAAACGCACGTTTTTCACACGTCGGCCATCTTGAAAATTCATGATGGCCGCCATAATTGACAAACTAAGCATCAGACACTATTCTAATCCATTTTAATGGTTTCGTTGACCATTAAAACCTACAGAATGATATATCACAATAAGAAATTGATTGAATAGTAAAAATTTGGTGCCACTTTATTGTTACCGATGGTAGCGGCGGCCATCTTGGATTTACGGAAATTGGCCTGGCCCGTTTGTGGTAAGTTTTGGATCAAATGTAGAATTCGGACCCCAGCCTTCTTTAGTTAGCTTTATAAGGCTAACTAACGAAAATATCACGACCTAACCTAACCAATCGTCAAGGGCGTACAGTTAACCTAACGATTGGTTAGGTTAGGTCATGATATTTTCGTTAGTTAGCCTTATAAAGCTAACTAAAGAAGGCTGGGGTCCGAATTCTACATTTGATCCTAAGTTTTTAATATATCATTTATGTTGAGGTAAGGGTGCGAAAACAGTTAAAACCATTTCTGTTACAATTACTTCCAGGTCCAATCACAGATTGACTGGACTATTACCCAAAACGAGTTGAATGACCTCATTAGAGACCTAGCCCTCTCCAAAGAGAAATCAGAACTTCTCTCCTCGAGACTCAAGCAGAAACACTCACTTGAGAAGAACGTGCGAGTGTGTCACTATCAAAAAGAAAACCATGATTTGGCGGCATTCTTTACTAATGCCATGATATCAATGGACTTTTCTAGAACTTGTCATAGGTACATACACCATCTGAGTGGCGCCTCTTCATTGATTCCTCACAGCGAAGCTTGAAAGCGGTTCCTGCATAACGGGAACTTAAAGCCGTCCATCCCGATCTCCCACTCCGTTAATCTAAAGGAGACGTACGATAACATGAATATAATACTCGAAGCAATCCAATACAGCAATCAGCAATGGAATATCTATGGTATGTATGGTATCTATGGTATCCGTTCTATCTCAAAGGCATTGGTATGTTAATGGGTATGCAAGGATGGTTCACGAAATACTGTTGTTTCCTATGCCTATGGGACAGCCATGCTACCGCGGATCATTACATCAGACGTGACTGGCATCAAAGAAGCACATACGAGCCAGGAACGGGCAGTGTCCAGTGTGTTTCTTTATTTGATCCAAAGAAGATTTTCCTGCCACCTCTCCACATTAAGCTCGGCTTAATGAAAAATTTTGTGTGAAAGCGAGGGGTAAGGCGAATTCGAAAGGGTTTCGATACCTTGTTGAGAAATTTGCAAACATCAGTGCCGCGAAATTGAAGGAGAGAATCTTTGTGGGGCCCCAAATCAAGGGGGTTCTGCAGGATGAATGCTTTGAAGAAAGCCTCAATGCCGTAGAACTAAAAGTATGGCAGGCTTTCAAGTGGATTTGTGGAAACTTCTTGGGTAGCCACAAGTCTCCCGCATACAGAGATGGAGTTCAGAAGCTGCTCGATGCATATCAAGAACTGGGCTGTCAAATGTCCTTCAAAATACATTTTTTACATTTGCATTTAGAATTTCTTTCCCGAAAACCTTGGCGCGGTGAGTGACGAACAGGGGAAACACTTCCATCAAGACATCCAATCAATGGAAAATCGATACCAAAGTTTCTGGAACGAAAGTATGCTGGCAGACTACTGCTGGATGATGTACCGCGATGATCCGGACAAGGTTTACAAAAGAAAATCGTACTCGCAACGTTTTTAGGTTAGTGTACATTTCTTTGTTGTACTTTTACGGTAAATTGTGCTGAAATTAATACCAGTCATATTTCGATAACTAGCTGTGCAAGAGGAAACCCGAAAACAGATTGGGAATCAGTGTACAACACTGATCTAGAAAAGTGTGCATACATCTTTGATGAGAGAAAAAAGTTCGATTTTTTCGACCAGTGTTATTTGCAATAAGAAATGGTTTATAGAGTATAAAAGTTAAGTGAATACAATAATGACAAGAGACACTTTGAAGATAGCCTATTCGCTAGGCTGAGGGTATACACTGAAGTTATGTAGGCTAAGAGAGAGTTGCTTAAAACGAAGACAGAAGGGTAGGCCAAATGGGCTTGTGACCTACCAGAAGGTTTATAGACCTAGGCTTCGAAGTAGATGCATCTGAAGGCGGAGTGGCCTGCGAGCGAGATGATTAGTGTTGAGAGTCAGTTGAGACATGTTGAAAAGGGAGCCAGCGGAAACTCCTGTAGCAGGGATGTGGCTTCTTGCGGGATGAAATTGTAGAGGGCCTTACCTGATGATAGACTCCGTGTATGCTTGAACGGAGCCTTGAAGGACTGTAGGCTGCTCTCCGGCGAAAACCCGAGAATGGGTGGCGTGACGAGTGGCGTTAATGACGAAAGAGCTGAGAGCGAGATGTGACGACAAAAACTAGAAAATGGCAAGTGAGAGTGATTTGAGAAAGGACTCGCGTTTTTATAGGCCTTGGTGACGTCTTCTGGCAGGCATTTCGAGAAATACCAGTAGTATTCCTGTAAAAATGTCGATGCAAATGAATGGCATGCAGCATGATAAATATTTGCAACAAAAGGGGAGAGAGGGTGGGGGTTCGACCCTCCAAGGGGGGATGGGGTTATGCATGAAGTTGGTTGGGGTTAGACCCTACAAGGGGGGAGTGGGGTAACCTAACCTAACAAAGGAAAAAAAACACAAGGAAGAGAGAAAGGAGGAGAAGAAGATCCTTTCCCTATGACATCTCGGGGCATACTGGAGTCTTCCCTAGCGTTTCTGGACAGCTTTAGGAGCACAGCCATTTGACTTAAATGCCAACCATGCCACAGCCAGTCGTATAGCGTAAGCGGTTCACAGCCAGTTTGTTTAGAGGGCAAACAGTCAGGGACAAAGCCAGTTGACTTAGAATCCAGCCAGAAACACAGCCAGTCGTGTTAACTTAGAAGCATGTATACATATATATATATACTGGAGCACCACTTAGAGTACTGTATACCTGTATATATTGGGTAACTGGAGAAGTACACCTGTCCGCTGGAACTTCTTGGCACAGCCAGTCGTATATGGCTTAGACACACACACACACAGACACACACACACACACACACACGCTTCTAGGACAAAATCCCCCCGTGGACAAAATCCCCTCGTGGACAAAATCCCCTCGTGGACAAAATCCCCTCGCGGACAAAATCCCCCCGGACACAACCCCCCCGGACACAATCCCCCCGCGGACAAAATCCCCCTAAGGCTTTAAAAAAAATAAGAATACGACTGACTTTATTAAAGTTTTAACAAAAATATCACGACTTAACCTAACCAATCGTCAAGGGCGTACAATTACCTAACCGGGCAAACAAATAAGAATACGACTGACTTTATTGAAGAAGAAAAATTAAAAACACAAAGTCAAACAAAATTCAAAATTTAAAAAGACAAATTAAAAGCAATTCCCTTAAGAAAATCAAAAATAGACCTGTTGTTATAGTCTTGTACAATTTTCAAAATGCGAGAAGAAGAAGACTTATACTTCTTCCTTTGCGGTTCTGTCGGCAAGCCAGCGATAATTTGAGAAATAAATGCCTGTTGGTAGCTTATTTCTTGCCCTAAAACTTTTAAAAATTTCCATATGTTTGGATGCGAGCATCCTGTTAGAGATGCAAAGCGTCTATGCCAGCCTTCGACAGAGTTATTTGTACGTGGAAGTTCTGTAATTGTTCTTGAGTACATATTCCAAATAGAAATGCTAAAAGTGGGTTCTCTTCGTCCTCGTCGGCATGGCCTTCCAATATAATTATCTTCAAAATAATCGAGAATTGGCAAACCTTCCACTGGTATAAAATCGTATAATTGTTCAAAAGCATCAACAACTTTTTCTGGAGGCACAAAAGCTAGAGCAGGTATCATTCGAATTTTTAAGGCAAAATCATTGTCATCTTGATATTTTTTCTGTAATCCGTGTTTCTGTAATCCGTTTCTGTAAGCCTCTTTTCTTATTCTTATTCTTATTCTTATTGTGTTTTTAATTTTTCTTCTTTAATAAAGTCAGTCGTATTCTTCTTTTTTTAATAAAGCCTTAGGGGGATTTTGTCCGCGGGGGGATTGTGTCCGGGGGGGGGGTTGTGTCCGGGGGGATTTTGTCCATGGGGGATTTTGTCCGCGAGGGGATTTTGTCCACGGGGGGATTTTGTCCTGATACCCACACACACACTGTATCATGTATATGTACGAGGGTAATTCAATAAGCATCCGCACTTTCTAGTTTCACAACTTTATTTTTACATCTGATAGATCATAAACACATCACTTCTCAACATAGTCTCCCTGTTTCTCAATACACTTAGTCCAGCGATCTATAAGCTTCCTAATGCCATCACAAAAGAATGTTTTTGGCTGTGTGCGTAGCCAGTCACGCACCGCCTCCTTCAGGTCATCATCGTCTTGGAGTCGCTGACCTCTCAAAACGTCTTTTAGTGGTCCAAACATATAAACATCCGAAGGTGCCAGGTCTGAACTGTAGGCTGGATGGTCGAGAACTTCAAATTTAAGTTCTTGAAGGCATTTTCTAGTCTGTGCAGCGGTATGAGGGCGCGCATTGTCGTGTAACAGAATAACACCTTCCGACAATCTCCCTCTCCGTTTTGTGCGAATTATTTGCTTTAACTCATTCCAAAGCATGTTAGAATAGATACACTTGTTAATGTTGTTCCACGCTCTAGATAATGTTCAAGGATAGGGCCTCATGTATCCCAAAACAGTGTTAGCATAACTTTACCTGCTCACGGCTGCGCTTTGAACTTCCTTGCATTGGGAGATGTTGGATGCTTCCATTGCATGCTTTGTCGTTTGCTTTCTGGTTCATAGTGATGGATCCAGGTTTCATCTCCAGTGATAGTGCGCTCCAAAAAGTTTTCACCTTCATTATGATACCGTGCCAAAAGACGAGAACAGACGTCCATACGATTACGCTTGTGCTCTCCTGTCACAGAGCATGCAATGGAAGCATCCAACATCTCCCGTTGCAAGGAAGTTCAAAGCGCAGCCGTCAGCAGGTAAAGTTATGCTAACACTGTTTTGGGATACACGAGGCCCTATCCTTGAACATTATCTAGAGCGTGGAACTACAGTAACAAATGCATCTTATTCTAACATGCTTCGGAATGAGTTAAAGCAAACAATTCGCACAAAACGGAGAGGGAGATTGTCGGAAGGTGTTATTCTGTTACACGACAGTGCGCGCCCTCATACCGCTGCACAGACTAGAAAATGCCTTCAAGAACTTAAATTTAAAGTTCTCGACCATCCAGCCTACAGTCCAGACCTAGCACCTTCCGATTTTTACCTGTTTGGACCACTGAAAGACGCTTTTAGAGGTCAGCGATTCCAAGGCGATGATGACCTGAAGGAGGCGGTACATGACTGGCTACGCACACAGCCAAAAACATTCTTTTGTGATGGCATTAGGAAGCTTGTAGATCGCTAGACTAAGTGTATTGAGAAACAGGGAGATTATGTTGAGAAGTAATGTGTTTATCAATATGTGTTTGAAGCTTCATGTTTATAACTGCTTCCATTTTGGACCTATGGCTGTAACACACACACACACACACACACCCACACACACGCGCGCGCGTCCTTTTATTATTATAGATTGTATGACCTAGGGACCTAATCATTATAAAGCTGGCCATGAGAAAAACATGGTTTCTGTAGGTTGAGGCCAATTACCTCAAGCGAGTGGCCCTGAGCTTTGGTGATGCTCATGGCAAAACTTAGTCGAATTGGGAACTGGAGGCACTTGAATTGAAATAGTAAGTCCTATGGAATGATTGGAATTCGTGGAATGAAGACATCCTTTCCTGCTGCATGTTCAGTCATTATTGTGGCCTCAATGACATGCGCCACAGCTTCTTTACAACCAACCGCGTTCCATTACAAATTGTTGGTGGGTTCATATTCCTGAGAAGAATGATAGGTGCACCAATCTTGAGCTGTATATTGTGTGGTGGCACACCTGGTGGCTCCAGAGAATTGAGAAATTCTGTTGGATAGTTGACAGCATCGTTGGTGTCTGGAGCAGTGTCAACTGACTTGTATTGGTGCATCTCACCAGGTAACTGTAGGAGTAGCCAGGGCCGGATTAAGCCCTAGTAGGCGTGGTAGGCTAATCGTAAAAGTGGCCTGTCATGTTTAGGCTCACGCTAACATTTGCCGAGACATTCAGGTTTGGTAATTCTACAAAATAACCTATGGTATGTACACTCAGTATTGGCAGCTACAACACTTGTTCACAACGAACAAATTTACTACTGTAGTCTGAACATGTGGGACAAAACCTTTGGATGTACTATGGTTCAAAAGATTATATAAAACATAAAAGGGGAAGGGATTGCCCATTGTGAATAAAAAACGTCCGAAAAGGTGTTTCAACACCTTTTCGTTTTTTGCTGGCATGTGCAGGATGTGTTCCGAAAAAGTGGTCTGGTACATTCGTGGCCTGCTAGGCTATAGCCTACTTCAGCCTATTGGTTAATCCGGCCCTGGGAGTAGCCCTCTGTTTATGGTATCAACTGCATCATTCTTTGGTACAAGGATGGCTCTTTCAGAAAGCCACTTGTGATTCCGGAAATGAGAAATAACATTTGGGAAAACTGAATCGTTGAGTTCTTGAAGTGTTGTGACCGCTTGACCAATGTTTTCGATTGATACTATTCCATGCATGTTCTCAGAAACCATTTTGCCATTTCCCAGCTGAAGTAACCTTCCTGCAAAATTTCCAGCAGAAGCATCACCTGTCAAATGCACTCACATGTTGTTTGCTCGGGTAAGTCGGTGAATGTTGTTCCACATATATGAAGCCTTGATGCACGCTTGTAGATCATCTGCTTTCGTTCCACGTGGAATGACTGTGGGTGTTTGGCGAAAGTCATCAGCCAAGACCATAGTGACACCTCCCATTAGTTTGTCAGTACGTCGAAGATCTTTCAGGGTCCGGTCCACAGCTTCAAGCGCAGCTTTATGAAACATGGTGCACTCATCCCAGACAATGAGCTTACACTCCTGCAGAACCTTTGCTTTGCCACTTCCCCTTCCAATGTTGTAGGTTGGTGCCTCTGCACGTGCCAAATTCAAAGGCAACTTGAATACTGAGTGAGCAATCCTTCCTCCTGTTAAAAGTGTAGCAGCAATACCTGATGATGCCACTGCTAGGGCAATCATGTTTTTGTGTCTAGTTTTAGCTAAAAGGAGCATCCAGAAAAAAGATAAAGATGCTGCCACTTCTACTGAAAACATCTTCATTGAATCTGTCCAATCTCTGGTCTGGAACCAAACGTTATTCATTTTCCTGTATGTATTCAGCAAGTTGGTCAATGTTGTAATTTGTTTCTCTGAGGATATCAGTTGATAATTCATTGATATTAACTCGCTGTGGCTCTGGGAGACCGAAACTTTTGAGATCAGAGCCACCTAAATCTCTCAGTTTGTCCTCAATAATTATAACTTCAATGAAAATATCATCACAGAAATCTACATTTAAGTTGTGGTTTTTGTATTTGTGCCCGGTTCAAAATGTCCTCAACAAGGTTCTTCTTGTAGTTGTTCCAAAGTTCCCGAGGATTAGATATGGCACACATGTGGAGCATAATGGCAAAAAGATTCCGCATCATCATTGGTGACTATAGCAGCTGCTTCATTCAGGGTGTTACTCCAATGGGTATCATCTTCAAGTCGTCCTCTCAATTGGCAAGCTTGTTTGTAAGTCTCACAAACTCTGCCGTCCACTGTTCGCAGGCCCCTTGACCTCATGTAGAAGTAGACGCAAGAAAAAGCATTCTGAATTGCCAGGATGCGCAGTGTAAACACGCGCTAATACATCACTGACCTTGCCATTAGAATGCTCTGGCCCATTATATCCTACTTTTCGACGGGCCCACTTCTTGCTTCCACTATTCCATATGAAATTCTTGGGTACTTGGTGGTAGAGTAGAGTCTTAGCATATTCATCTTCCCTGCAAAGGTTAAAAAATCCTGTGGGAGTCATGTCTTGTGTAGCTTGGGTATAATGAAGTCCATTTTCTTCAGTGAAGTAAACAGCCATATCAGTTCACTTGGTGACATACTTGCAGACATATTTTATGGACTTGATGGAATTACACATTTCAGCATTGATGTGAGCATTGAACAGTCGAAAATGGAGTGGGCAATATGGAGCAACCCACTTGTTGTTAACTTGAATTTCAGAACCACGAATCTTGACGGTTGTTGTAAATCCACCATCCTCTTGGCTTCTTCGGCGATACCCGCTAGACCGCGGTGCTGGGGTCTTTAAAAACTGTAGCAACAAATTTTCTTTTTATTTATTATTATTATTACTGGCGGCAATGTTAAGTTCAAGATTTTCATGACTGCGTTCGTTTTTATAGTTTTGTTGACCAAATAAATGAACGGACAGTAACTGGGGGTTCAGTTATTTGGTCAACAAAACTATAGTCATGAAAATCTTAAGATTCACAAATTTTGACACCATGTGAAGCTCAAGATTTTCACGGCTGCGTTCTTTTCTGTAGTTTTATCGCGGTGCTGGACCCTTCAGGCCCAGTAATTTTAATTATTTAATTTATTAACACAGGTGTACAACCTGGGGACCTAATCAATATGTGTGTGAAGTTTCATGTTTGTAACTGCTTCCACTTTCAAGTTATGGCTGGAACGGACACACACACACACACACACACACACACACACACACGTCCTTTTATTATATATATAGATTATAATCTAATTAATCTAATCGGGCATTCAGTTGACCTAACCGGCATTTAATTAACCTAATCGGCATTCAGTTGACCTAACCGGGCATATACTCTATATATATATATATATACACACACACAAATATATATATATATATATATATATACACACAGTATGTATATATATATATATATATATATTATATATATATATACACACCACAGTATGTGCCCGGTTAGGTCAACTGAATGCCCGATTAGATTAATTGAATACCCGGGTAGGTTAATTGAATGCCCCGTTAGTTAATTGTACGCCTTTAACGATTGGTTAGGTTGAATCGTGATATTTTCGTTAAAGCTAACGAAAATATCACGACTTAACCTAACCAATCGTCAAGGGCGTACATTTGACGATTGGTTAATTAAATGCCCGGTTAGGTCAACTGAATGCCGACTAGGTTAATGAAATGCCCGGTTAGGTCAACTGAGTGCCCGATTATATTAATTGAATACCCGGGTAGATTAATTGAATGCCCCGTTAGGTTAATTGTACGCCCTTGACGATTGGTTAGTCGTGATATTTTCGTTAGCTTTAACGAAAATATCACGACTTAACCTAACCACTCGTCAAGGGCGTACAATTAACCTAACTGGGCATTCAATTAACCTACCCTGGCATTCAATTAATCTAATCGGGCATTCAGTTGACCTAACCGGGCATTCAATTAACGTAACCAGGCATTCAGTTTACCTAACCGGGCATATATATATATATATATTGTTCAACATCCACGAGGCAAAGCCGGGTCGCTCCGATAGCTGTTGTTGTTGTTGGTTAACCGATCAACCCACCCTGATTGAGAAAGCCAGCGGTACGCAGGTAACCGATCGCCCTCTCCGGAGTGAACCAGAGGTACAGCGCACTAGTGATGTTGTGTTGTGTTGTATGTTGTGAATTGCTTGTGGTGTGTCCTGGCACAGGTGGCAGGTGTCGTCTGTGGAGGTGTCTAGTCTGTGTTTATATGTCTGTAAGTTGGGGTGATGTCAACATCGGAGTCGTACTAAGTTAATTCGATCCGATCTGCTCAGGCTGGTCTCTGACCTGTCAATGGGTGGCGGCTTCGCACCTAGGACCGCATTCAGACCGAGTCGTGTCAGTGCTTTGTGGGTTAGGTGTAGGTGTATGTGTTTTCTGTACTGTATGATGTCTGTGGGGCGTGGTATGGAATGGAGTATTTGGTTATAATGTCTCTCTGGTGTTACCTTAATGGTGCGAGGTGTCGGTGCATGATTGTACATGTAGTGGCAAGGGTGTTGTGGGTTAGTTGTCGCTGCTGCCATGAATTGTGTTCCCCTCATGTCTAAATGTTCTCTAACTTTCAGTACTTTTCTTTCTGTGTGCAGATGTTCTATTGGTGTTGTTTGAGTGTCTCCTGTAATGATACGAAGTGCGTTCTTTTGTATTGTCTGTAAGGTGTTTATGCGTGTGTTTGAGATAATGGGTGCCCAGCATGGGCTAGCATAGTCCATAACTGAGCGAATATATTGTCTGTATATAAGTGATGTTGTTTCCTGCTGGTGTCCAAAGTTTGTGCCTGTTAGTACCCTAAGCGTATTTTTAATGACCTGAATGTGGTTTGCAAAAGATAATGATGTGTTGTATGTGACCCCAAGTATTTTGGTCCTGTGAGTGTGTGGAATGTTGTTGTTGTTTAGCGTAAGCTGTGGAGTTGCCTGGTGTTCTTTTGTGTTGCTTGTTAGCAAGGTGATGGTTGATTTTGTGGGCACTACTTTGAGTCTATTGTGTGTGAGCCAGTCTTGTATACTGTTTATGTATATTTGTAGATTATTTTTAGCGGTTTCGATGTTGTTGTGGGTGGATGTTAGAGTGATGTCATCTGCATATGATGATAAGGTAAGCTTGTTATCTTTGGGTGTTGGAATGTCATGCATGTATAAGTTGAACAGCGTTGGTGAGAGAACAGAGCCTTGAGGGACCCCGTTCGGAAAAAGCTTGTTTTTGGATGACTTGCCATTAAATATGGCATGTGAGTATCTTCCTCATAGATAGTTGCTCAGCCACCGTTTGGTGTTATTGTGCATGTTTGTGTTGAGTATTTTGTTTATAAGAGGGAAGCGTGGGATAGCATCAAATGCTTAACTAATGTCTATTGTTGCTAAAAGTGTACGTTGAGCTGGTCGTCTAGAGTTGATGCCATGCATGATGTGCTGCGTGAGATTAGTGAGTAATGTGGTTGAGCGGTGAGGTCTGAATCCATGTTGAGTAGGCGATAGTGGTATGTGTGGGTTGGTGATTTGTAAGATTAGTCTTTATGTTACTTTGGAAGGTGTGCATAGTAAAGTAATGGGTCGATAGGAAGCTGGTTCTGTTGGATTTTTATTTGGTTTAAGTAGTGTAATAATTTTACCTTGTTTCCATATGTCAGCAATAATACAGTGTTGGTATGAATATTTGCTGATGTTTGTGAGAGCTAGTATTCCCTGTGGGCCCAAGTGTTTAAGATGTATGTTAGATATGTTGTTTGGTCCAGTAGCCTTCGAATTCTTAATGTTTTTGGTGATCTTGGTGGTCTGGTCGAGTTTGTAGGTTTTCTTGTGTCTGGCTGTTTGTCTGTCTGCGTGTTTCTGATTGTTGTCTCCTTTTAAGTCACTTATCTTTCCGTAGTGATTAACTAGAATGTTAGCTTGTTGTGTATATGGTGGGATATTATTTTGACTGCGAAAGATAGCCGCGTGTGAGGTGTGAATGCCGCTGTTAAAGTGGATAATGCTGTTTATAGTTTTGTACAGCCTGGATGTATCTGTGGAGTGGTTTAGTGTTGTTATGAATTCCCTAAATGTTTATGTTTGTTTTTCTTTAAGTTTGTTGTTTATATCTGTGTTGAGCTGTTGTATCTGCTGTTTTATGGTTTCTGTGTGTGGTGTTTGTGTGTTATGTTTGAGGTTGTTACGTTGCCTTATGAGATGGGCTATTTCTCTAGTGTAATTTGGGTTGTATTTCCTAATGCTGCCCTTGGGTATGTATTTGTTTGCATTATTGATGATCTGATTAAGTCTTGAGTGTTGTATTGAAGTTTATGATGGGTGTGCTGTTTAATGTGGTGAATTGTTCCTCAGTCTGTATTTTGAACTGTTCCCAATCAGCTTTATTGTAATTTCTGTAAGTGTGCCTAAGGCTGTTGGGGCAGACTGTAGAACGTGTTGTAATGATGTTAGGCAGGTGATATGATGACAGTTGTTTTTCTATTCTCCAGTGTGTATGTGTTGCTAGTGAGGGGGAACAGAACGTTATGTCTGGGGAGGAGTTTGAGTATCCTGCTTGATGTGGTATGTGTGTATGTTCTTCTGTGTTGTTAAGAATGAAGAGGCTGTTTAGTTGTGTGGCTATGTTGGCGCTTCTGGTGTTGCTTTGGTTGTGCAGGTACCAACTAGTGTCTTTGGCGTTGAAGTCTCCTCCTAAGATGGCATTAGTGAGAGAGGCCAGATTGTGTAATTGTGTAACATTAATTATACTGTGTGTTGTTTGCAGTTAAAATGTATATATGTAGGGCATGAGAAGGTATTTGGTATCAGGGCATTTGATTCCGCTCGTATGTAGGAGAATTACGAGATGTGATTGATCGGGGTCATTGGTGCAGTAGTTAGCATATCCGACCGGCAATTGGATGATCCCGGGTTCGATTCTTGAGCGGTACCTCATTTTTCATTTGCTCGTTCTCCCTCCTCATCTTGTGCGGAACGCTCTTCTCCACAAGCGTCGTTCTTTACATTAATTATACCGTGTGTTGTTTGCAGTTAAAATGTATATATGCACGGCATGAGAAGGTGCCCCCTCAGGGCAATTGATTCTGCTCGTATGTAAGAGAATTACGAGTACTGACTGATCGGGGTCCTTGGTGCAGTGGTCATTTTTCATTTGCTCATTCTTCCTCCTCATCTTGTGCGGAGCGCTCTTCTACACAAGCGTCGTTCTTTACATATATATATATATATATACATACACAATAAAAAATAATAATAGTATAAGATATGCAGAAGTTGAACGAAGAATATATATATAATCAAAAAATAATATATAAACATCAAAATACAGGAGAAATCTATATACATATTATGTTCTACTACGCTTAACTAAAATACTAAACTCACACGTGATCGTGTCTACAGTTACATCATTGTTGCTTTGCACTATGCAATAAATACGATTTAACATTATTTCATCGCTCAAGTTATAGGGAGGCCTATACTCGATATAAAAGGGCCTTCAATTCGTTCAATACTATTATTGTGCACACTTTACATTCGGTTGGCAAGTTATCTTTAAACACAGTCAGAATACAATCGAAAGCACGCACAAAGAGGGCATCGTTACTCACATTATTATTAAATTCAAGTTTATAAACACTCCTTTCCAATCGAGGGTTTATTCTTACCGATCCGAGCTTTTCAATCGTGAACTCTTCTTCACAATGCATATCGGCAGTTGAAATAACCTTCTAAGTCGTAACGACAGCTGATCATTATATAAAGAAACAATTCTTCAGGGTGAACAGTGTATGTGAGCTCTGCCCTGTACCGCTCAAGTCCTTTGTACCAAAGTTCATGATATTTCGAAGAGTCTAAACGTTTTAAATAAGCATCCAATTCCAGACCATTCTCTCCTTGTTCATTCCTACTCTCGGTAAACCCGTTGAGCAGAGCGGTGTATACCTACTCAAGAACCGTATCAAA
The DNA here is from genome assembly GCA_023014485.1 of Bathynomus jamesi. NCBI lineage: Eukaryota > Metazoa > Arthropoda > Malacostraca > Isopoda > Cirolanidae > Bathynomus > Bathynomus jamesi. Next base: position 878,021 of record JAJOZX010000235.1, read on the forward strand.
ATAAAGCATATCCGTCACATGTGCGTCTAATATAGGTTTCAGCTTGCAGAAACCGACGATTTCAAACATTTTATCGAGGATGAAGCGATGCATGACTGATCGCTATTTATACACAACGTACAACCAATGGCATATGAGAGGGTATCACTAATCTGTTCACTTCTTGTACCTACACCTGCAGGTATTTTATAACGATCCTCGCTCCACTTCTCATCTATCACGAAGACACTAATCATCTCCTCAACACTTAAATAAACAACATTACGTTTACCAGAGTTTGTTTGTCTACAAGTCGTTTCCAGTACATAGTTAACGGCGCCAGTTTTACGTCTGACACGCAAACACTTCGTTATGGACACATCGTATACGGCATTGAGAATACTGCTCAAAGGAAGCTCCATCGTATTCTATTGTGAGGAGTGCATGTCCAGTCGGTTCAAGATCTGAGATGACTAGGAGCAAGAGGTGGGCGGATCGGCTCGACGGGAGGTGTGGAGGAATGAGTCACACCATAAGTTGATGATTCGTGTACGGTATTGTTCCAACGTGAAAGAATCATGTGAATACCTGTATCCCATTATATTGCGCATTCGTTTAGAGAATTTTTCCGACACATGGAGCAATATCGGCTTTAATGTTTTATCACTCCCACTCCCCAGAATTTTAGAGAAGCGTGTGCCCATATTTTTTCATTTTTGCTTAGCAGACGATACTCGTCTCTAAATTCTATTAAAAACTCACGCAGACCTTTAGCCACAACCTCACTGCAAACCTCGTCATAATATATATTAATGTAGTGGTAAAAGTATTTGAGATTGTCCATTATGACGAGGTTTGCATTCTCAGCCGCAGGGTACGAGTCCTCGGTATGATGCAGCATGACATAAAATCGTTTGTCATACCACTCATCAACAAGACTCACAAACCATACCTCTTCTGCACGTGTTGTTTCTTGGTATATATAAGCTTTTATACAGTTTAGTCCTACAACATAGTCCATGACATCATTTGTACCAGGAAATCCTGCATTGCTCTCGTCAGAATAGCCGTAGAGTATTTGAACCTCTTGTTCCTCAAGCTTCGAGCGGTTCAATGTAGCCTTAGTCTCAAAAGAGGGAGAGCAAGGGAGTTTTTCAGTATCCTCCACATCTTCACACTTTATTAATACCACTTCATAAAACTCGAGCACGCAATATTAAAGGTAGCCACCACTATTTTTCTTCTACGTGAGATTTCGTCAAATACACGTCTGAGATCCAGGGCTTGCAACGGTCAACTGAGTACGCACGGGTAGAGTTATGTCCAGGTAGTAGCAGGAGTCACGTGACCATTGATCGATCATACAGGGGCGGAGCTTAGGACTTTTCCTGTACATACGCACACACAACAAAGGAGAAAATTAAACGCTAATTGAAACACGATTTATTTAATAAACATATCATCGAATTATTCAAGATATATATATATATATATATATATATATATATATATATATATATATATATATATATATATATACACATATATACATATATATTATACATATACATATATACATATACATATATATATACATATATATATATATATATATATATATTATATATATATATATATATATATATATATACCTTCGTACCCCTAAGTTCTTTCATGTCCCCCAACTTCTGCGTCCGAAAATTATGGGTCCCTACAATCAATTGGGGCGGTTGGTTACCTTCATCTTCCAAGCAAGCTAGATCCTTCAACGAGTCAAAGTTAACGACCCGTCGGTTCGCATGGTTAAGCGTGATACCCTTCGCCTTCACGATATATTTCAGGCCCTCACCCACCCTCACCCGTACCCCATAAGTTTTTGGACCTGTTGAGACAAAAGAGTTGGCGTATGCGATCTCTCCATACTCACCCTTGATCTCATCAGTCAACTCTCCGAGGAATTTCCCGATAGGCGGCATGTATTCACCCTCCATCGCTGTGAATATCTGTGTCGGCGTACTGAACCCTCCGCCAAAGAGAATGCAATAGACCCCAAAGTTTGATGCCTGCGTATACCGTTGTGAAGCTGGCTAAAGGTATGTTTCTAACACACGATGTGCCTGTGGCCAATTCGGTAATGTTGTACCTTATTATGTATGTATTACCTACATTCACGATCTCCATGACCTCTTTATCGGGAGCATTGGCATAATCCCACCCCTCGTTATAACTTTGGGCTAAATGAACGTTCCCCTTGCCTGTATTCTGTGCAAATTTTCCCCAAAGACTATTTAGCCACAACTTTGCTCTAAAGCGTTTGCCTGGGTTCTTTATAATTTGGGAAAGGTCAAACTGTATCCCTTCACGGTCACAGTAACGCTGAGTGTAAGCCGATTTTTCATCTTCGGTATCAACTCCTCGCGGAAACCCTGATGCTTTTACCTTATCCTTCAAAAAAGTGTTTATATATGGCGTGAAAAGGTTGGGGACCTTCTGAAACCTCCACAACTCATATATCTTCAATATTCTGTAACGATAGCGAACAGCTAGGGAGAGCTCAGGGATTGTATATACGCCTTTGATCTTACGTTGGTTGGTTGTGTGATTACAAGTCCCATTGTTCTCCTCTGCGCACTTCACGCACGGGAAACATGAGCTTGTGGTCTATAACGACGGGTAAGATCGGCATCCATAAATCGCGAGGGTGTAGCACGTCTCCGAAAGAAAGACTGAAATAGTACTTGTTCAAATTTGCTGAGAACTCCTCGACGGTGGGCACGGCTGGTCCTTCCAATTTTTCAGATGCTCCTACGAGGTACGGAATGTGCTTCATCACGTAGGGGTATAAAGAGCAGAAGTCGTAGTAATGGAGTTTCACGCCCTCCGTACGCGGAAAGTATAGTTTGAAGGGATTTGTCCGCCCTCCTAACAAGCTATCACCGCATTTGAGAGAATCCAGCACCATTGAATGCTTGATCGTGTTTATTTCTTCACCATACTGTCCATCTGTTTCCATCCGTGCATCATACTCATGCTCCTACAAGATTTGTGAGTGAACTGGGTGCCTATAAGCTGATCGCGGGTGAGGGTCCATGCAAAACTGTCGGCAGATCTACCGTGGATATCTCCTACGATTCTACACTCAGGACGGGGACATCCGTGCCACCAACAGCCGTTAAAGGAGTACACAATCTTTTCACCAGTGGGCCGGTTTTCGCTTAGACCATCAACCCAAAAAACGCCCATTAACCTTAATGGGTACTTCCTCCGTGTTGCAGGCATTTTTTGTGTATACACTTGTCTGCTGCTGTATGTGTATGAGCCAGTAAATAGCCTTGTGCTCATAACTGCGGGGATTGTTTCTGTGAATGACGGCTGAGGTGCCTTTAGGCATGAAATTCTTCTTGAACACCGTAAAGCACAATGATGCAATCGTGGTTGCGATTTGCAACGGATCGCATTTGAAACGGTCTATGTACATCCTTCTAAAGACCTGGAAACATACTCTAAGCACGCGCACACCATTCACGCAATAACGCTCACACATCAGCTATGTTGTAAAGATTAGATTCATCAAAACTTTTGTAGTAGCGGTCAAAATCTTCACGTTTACCTGTACTCATATATTCATAGTTAAAGTAATGTGGCAGGGGTAGTCCTACGTAATTTAAAGTATCGCTGGTAAGGAAAGTGTAAAGGAAATACCCTTTTGAAACTTCGGCGGCTACACCCATTACCTTGGGTAGCTTGGCTAATTTAAAAGGGGTGAATAAAGTGTCTTTAACCCTTTCAGTGCGTGTGATAAACTATGTTTACCATAAAAAAGCCCGACTCAGGACGCATGGTAAACTATGTTTACCATTAAAAATCTTCTCTCAGGACGCATGGTAAACATTGTTTTCCACATTTAATAAACAGTCTATGAACCCCCTCGTTCCTATTAGAACAACGTAGTTAGTTCCCTGACTAATATTAGACATCAATATGGTGGTATTTGGCATCTTTTTTTATTTTCTGACTCTCAGCACACCAGAGGGGGGAGTGAAATAGACTCCCCCAATCAGTTCAGCATGGCATCCACAAGCAGTAATAAGCGTAAAAAATCCTCTCTAGATGAGAATGAGATAAACGAATATCTCTCAATGTGTTCTGAAAGTGATATAGAATGTGAAAGTGAGGATGACTGGGCGCAAGATAATGTACGGGATATTATACAAAACCGATCAAGTAGTGACGATGATGAAGAAAATGTGGTACTTTTGGAAAGAGATCTGCCTAAAGCAACAAAATCGAGCGAGAATTTTGAATGGCAGGAAATTGGTGAAAATATAGGCTGTACCAGAGGTGGGTGGCAGTTTACTGGTGAAAATAAAGTGCTCTTCAATGGTCAAACTCATACGATGTATGATGTTTTTTGTGAAGTTTTTCCCAAAGAAGTAATTGAGCTAATGGTTACAGAAACAAACAAATATGCAACTCAATTTCTGGCTGCTACACCTAATCTGAAATCAACATCTCGGTATAGTGCATGGGTCCCAACTACGTTTACAGAAATGAAGCAATTTATAGGGCTTTTACTTCTCATGGGTATTATACAAAAACCCAAGATAGGTATGTATTGGTCAACCGACAGTTTTTATGCTACTCCAGTATTTACAGCAATCATGAAAAGAGACAGATTTACCAACATTCTTTCTTTTTTGCATTTTGCTGACAATGCAGATAAGACGTTGAAGGAAAGAGGGGGGAAGATGGTGAAATTGCATAACTTTATTGAGTTGATGACATCTGCTCTTGAATCAAAATATTCAACTTCTCAGAATCTAAGTTTGGATGAATCTTTGTTGCTGTGGAAGGGCAGACTCAGTTTCCGGCAATACATAAAAACGAAAAGATCACGTTTTGGGATAAAAAATTTCAAACTTGTGGATGAAAATTGTGTTACTTTGAAATATGAAATATATACCGGGACCATGGAAACTGTTGCTGATTTTTCTAAGACTGAAAGTATTGTAGTAAGTATGATGGAAAAATATTTAGGAAAAGGTCACAACGTCTTCACTGATAACTTCTATACATCACCAAAACTATACAAATACCTTAGTGATAATAAAACTGGTGCCGCAGGGACTGTTAGAAGTAATCGTAAGGGCTTATGCCATGCTATGAAAACTATGAATGTGGCAAAAGGAAAGAAACTTGCCTTTGAGACTCCTGAACTGCTTTCCCTTGTGTTTCATGACAAGAGAAGAGTTTGCATGCTCTCCAATTACCATTCGAACAGTGATGTGACAGTAACACGTAGATCAAAGGAAGGTCGAGTCGAAAAAACCATTCCAGCTTGCGTATATGAATACAACAAACATATGGGATATGTAGACCGAACAGACCAAATACTGCATTATTACTCTGTCCCAAGAAAGTCTCTAAAATGGTATAAGAAGCTGGCAATGCATTTGATTCAGGTCCGAGTACTAGATGCTTGTGGAATTTATAATCTCATAAAAAAGGGAAAAGTTCCCTTTCTAGACTTTTGCCATGAGATTATAAAAGGACTGACATCTGCAGATGAACCTAACTTGAAGAAATCAGTAGTTCCAAGACTAGTTTGAAAACATTTTACCAAGAAAATTACATCAAATTCTGAACGTAGCCCAAGAACAACAAAGAGATGCAGGGTATGTTATGCCCATGGGATAGAAAAACGAGTACGTTTTCAATGCGAGACATGCCCCGATACCCCAGGGTTATGCGCCGAACCATGTTTCAAAATTTATCACTCAGCATTTAACTTTTAGTTAACTAAATAAAGATAATATCTCTATTTTATTTAATTTTAACCTTTATTTTTTTGTTACCCATGAAAAAATTGAAAATATTATTGATAGAAAACCTATTTTAAAGGCAAACAAAAGACGAAGCAAAAAAATAATTCAAGTTTATTTTCTGGCGCATTTATACGCGCAGCTTTCGTTCTGGGGTATTAGCGTGACACGCACAGGGCGTATCAGAATGGGACGCAGCGAAAGGGTTAAGCTGTACATTACCTCTTATTTGCATCTGTATAAGTTTATTTCCTCTTTTCAAGGGATCACCTGTAAATATCTCAGGTGACTCGTGCTTAAGGAGCTTCTTATAAAGGAACTGTTTGTCAAATTTTTCCCCGTGATGGGCAAGAATATACAGTCATTTCTTTGAACTTGCCTGCTAACTTGACAATATAGGACACAAAGAGTTTCACGGGACTGTCGTGTGCAATCGTTCTAAAAAAGTTTGTCTGTTTACCACATCTGTGACACTCATCAAACTCGACTCCCATGCACTCATCGCAGAGAGTCTGGCTTACAAGTAGATGTGGGGTAACCTCTTTGGTTTCAGCACCCGTGTATGTTTCTATATCGTAGTACAGTTATACAAGTCCCATTTTTAAGCTTAGCGTCTTTAATGTAGCATACATGCTTTACACCATTCGCCTGATATTTCTCATGGCATGTAGGATAGTGAATTTCATCACATTTAGGCTTGAATTTCCCCCAATTATCCATCATATGAAACATACCACAATCACAGATTCTCATTTGTCTGTACGTGTCAATTGACTTATGGAACTTAAAACAATTATTATTGAAAAATGTACGTCTACACACATTACAATCCCCCTTCTCAGCTTCAACTACACGACTTTCACATTTGGTGCTTTTACACTGCTCACATGCCTTGTGGCAATCCTTACAATGTTTCCGTATATCTTCCGCAAACTCGAGATACCCCTTACACAAATCATGATGCCTTACATATTTTCGACTTTTATCATGACTCGCGTAAAAAGCCCTTATATTACGGATAGAGAGATACGTTGCTCCTGACAGTCCTAAAATAAGTTGAGGCCTCGTACACAGCTTTTAAAAACATACACAGTCCCACGACGATCATCCATTTCAGATACAACTATACGAACATTCATTTCCTCCTGTACCCTTGTCAGCTCTTCAGGACCCATATTATACTAAAACTCAAGCTTGCAATCTGATGCTAGTTTACGGGCACGCTGCACAACCGTAGGCAACCAAATTTTTTGGGCTTGTGTATTTAGCACAGTAAACATATGAGCTAAGACTACTGCTATAAAGCCGCGGCCACGCTCGGTGTCTATATGCTGCCTGTAAATAACCGGAGAATTGAAGTTAAGAGTATAAGGTGTGACACTATGACATGCAACACGGAATACACGGTCAATATCTACCGTGAAGTTGTCCATATTGAAGGCTCTACTACTTTGAGAGGCCTGCATTATACGGCCCAAGATATACTCTATATCTACAACAGCCAAGCGTCTGAATGGTATTACTACCCAAAAATCATCTACATCCCCGTCATCTGAACCGAACCCGAATGACAGTCTCGTTCTGACTTCACGTTCGTCGCGGTTCTGAAGGGCAAACTCCACAATACCTTCAACTACCCGCCGTACACCGTGTTCAACACCATTGCCATCTATAGATCCAGCGTCAACCGTGACTATGTGCCGATTTTTAGTCAGGGCCTGGGTGTCGGTGGCGGTGCGCACCAACTCGAATGTTATACCTTCCTCTACAACACGAGAAGCTGCTGCTACTGTTGTGGAGGATGTGTCCGGAATTGAACAGGAATAAGGGTACATATTTTTATTTGAGGAAGGAACTAGTGTACCTGACGTGGAAGGCTCTTCATCAGCATCTGTGAAATCTGTCTTAACGTTATAAATTGCAATGTATCAATGAAACCCCCTCAGAAGGCTCGCCTACGTCGTTACAAGAACATAATACGTACACTCGCTCGTAAAAGTCAAACTGTGGGGAAGAAAAAATGAATTATTGTAAAGAGGGGGGGGGGGGTCATTCCTCCCCATCTTATTTTCAGTTTTGGGGCATTTACTAACTAGATTAATATGATGAAGAAAGTGGCAGTGATTCCACACGAGATGTGTGCTTTACTGCAAAGATCAAAGAATCCAGACATGATTCTAGAACCCCGTAAAAGCATGCATAAAAGAATGGAGAGCGAATTGTTAGCCCTATTAAACAGTGAAAAATCACCTGATGAGAAAAGAATCTTATACCAAGAAGCTCCGCAGAAATTTCTTCATAAGTACGAAAATTATAAGGATCCGACAGATCCCCGTGGTTATTAGGCACAGCACGGAAAACGATGAGCATAGCGACATAGGACCTAGGCCCGACGTTAGAGCTGACCAGTCAAAGAATAACGGGTCGGCCCCACAACATATCGAACATGTATTAAAAAGCATCCTCCGACATTGAGGAATAAAGGTTTAAATCTTTATAATCTATTGAATGAGGATCCGAACATACAGTGCACCGATACAGGTGAGATCATTGTGGAAGGAGCAAAGGTACAGTGATCGAATGTCGTAGACATCGTTCATGATCTGGTGAGAAAGTGGGATAGGCCCTCACCATCAGGATGAAAGCATATTAAAGCAAGATTACAACAAATAAATGTTCCCAAGACAATGATAGGAAATGTGAAAATGTTAAACGACATGGAACATGTATCGCATGTGCCACAATTGAGAACGCCATCACCCCCAGCGTTAGCATCTCTGAAGAGGAGAAAGAAGAGACCAAACAACAACGACCAACCTTCTCCACGTGCCTCTAAAATACTCAAATGGCTAACATATTAAGAAAACGTTATTATGACGTTTCTAGCCCAGCCTCCTACGGATGCGTTCATATACTGTACAGAAGTGTTTACAATGATGGAGTAGGGAAAAAAGATGTTGAGAGGTTTTTGCGGGGCAGGACGCTCACACACTTCATAAACCGATGAGAAAAAGGTTTTAACAGACATGCAAAGACACTCAGTGTATAATGATGGCTACCGTTACATCCTGTTCATAATAGATGTATTCTCTAGATATCTGTGGCTAATTCTTTTGAAAAATAAATCGCCTGAAACAGTTGCTAAAGCCACCAAAACGTTGAATTTGAAAGAAAATAGGGTTCTAGGCTATTTTTGTACGGATATGGGGAAAGACTTTTTAGGCCGAGCTTTTCAGAACATGTTTTCAGAGTTTAATATCAGTTACTACACTCGCAATTCTATACATAAGGCCTCTTTAGTTGAAAGAGTTCAACGTACCATAAAGGAACTCATCCTACAACCGATCACACCACGGGACGATTGGAACAACATCTAACGAGATTTTAGAAAGAGGTACGCACGCGGAGCCTGATGTGAGAAGAGATATTCGTAGAGTGCCGCAAGGTTTTTATGTGGCACACAGTTATATTTTAATAAAAAATGTATATTTCTATATTAATGCATGGCCTTTGTACTTACCTAAAAGGTGACATTGGTTGATTTTCTGCTGTATTTCGCCTGTGGAACATCTCTCTTGAGGGTCCAGCAGTAGTCAGCCAGCATACTTGGGCTCCACTTGTTCTGGTACCGCTTTTCCATGTTGGAAATGTCTTGATGAAAGCGTTCCCCGTGCTCGTCACTGACGGTGCCAAGGTTTTCAGGGAAGAAGTCCAAGTGGGAGTGTAAGAAATGTATTTTTAGGGACATATTACATCCCATAGCTTTGTAGGCCTTCAAAAGATCACTCACTATTTCATGGTAGTTTTCGGCCTTATGATTTCCCAAAAAATTCTTCGTAATATTTTTGAATGATTGCCACGCAGCTCTTTCCACTTCATTCAGCTGATCTTCAAATTGCTCATCATTTATCAACTCCTTTATTTGAGAACCTACAAATATCCCTTCTTTGATTTTAGCATCACTTAGCCTCGGAAATTTATTCTTTAAGTACAGAAATCCCGTACCATTTTGATCCATCGCCTTGACGAAATTTTTCATCAGTCCAAGTTTGATGTGCAATGGAGGTAAGTAAATTAGTTGAGGATTAACCAGTGGCTTATTCACCACATTTTTCTTTCCTGGAATAACTGATTCTCGTTTTGGCCACTGCTTTTGTATGTAGTGATTTTTTCTGTTCCTACTGTCCCATTCACACAAGAAACAGCAGTGTTAGTATATCTAAGTTGCAAGCCGAGCAAAAGAACAATCGCTTTCAAGTCCCCACAAATATGCCAGGAATATTTCTCATACCTAATACTTGTCAAGAGAAGTTTCATATTGTCATATGACTCCTTCATGTTGACAGCATGAGCTAAAGGCACTGACGAGTATTTATTTCCGTTATGGAGAAGCACAGCCTTCAAGCTAAGTTTTGAGGAGTCAATGAACAAGCGCCACACCGTTGTATTGTGTTGATGCTTAAGGGCATCCACAAGAGAAGCAGCATCATTACAAAATACTAGACCATTTTCTTGAGAGAAAAATTTGTTAAATTCATCCTGGCGGTTGCGGAAAAAACATATTTTAGTGCCCTGCTGGAGAAGATTCCATCCTTTCAATCTTGAAGCTAAAATTTCAGCCAGTTTTTTAGACAAATTTAAATCACGAACGAGGTCATTAAGATCTCCCTGAGTTATTAAATAAGGTTCCGAGGAAGGACCACTTGCTTCAAATGTTGGGTCACTATCAAACTGTTCTCCTACCTGGTCTGGATGAACTTCATCAGCATCGGAATCATCTTCGTCCATGGTCACATTTTCTGGTGGTTTCGGTACGGGTAGCTCTTCACTGTGTGGAACAGGTCTCATTGCTGACGGTAAATTAGGATATTTCACCGTATGTTTGGACTTACAAGTAATCCCTCATATGTTTGTTAAACAGAAATAATAGTCTGATGAATGGTCTTTCGGTTCTCTCCAAACCATAGGCACGGCGAAGGGCATGTGACGAGAACTATTTTCCAACCAGTTAGAATCCTAACACATGTCACACAGCAAATATGAGGGGCCCAGTACTTATCTTGGTCACCTAGTTTGCACCCAAAATAAAGCTTATAACATTTTTTAATCAGTGGAGTAATGGTTCATTTCTGAGATTTGAAGGTTTGCTCTCCACACACAGCAGAAACTATCTGGGTGATTTAAACACTTTCATGGCATAATACAAGCTTAATTAACACAGAACTGCAACTGCAGGATGCAACACACTTCACAGAACAGATTGATTAATACTTGTGATGATCACACACAACTGGCACACAACTGACAAAACAGTGCGCCTCAGACAGTGACTCGGTGCATGTCTGAACATGTAGATACATGTATCAGCCCGCCTTGCCTGATAACCCGTACCCAAGGAATCAAGTCAACTGTCTTACAAATGACCTGCTAGCACCGAATTTAGCTTCCTTTCTCCAATACTAACATGTCATCCTTATAAATAAAGCGCAGTTTTCTAAAAAATCTTTATACGCTATATAAAAGATAAAGTAATACGCATCAGTCACACAAAACCTATGGGTGATAGAAAGATTCTAATTGCATTTTTTAATTCTGCGTAAAAAAGTATGCAAAAACAGTAAATTCGCAAAGGGATTTGAGCAAGGTTGGACACGTGAGATTTTTAAAGTTAGGGCTATGAGACCTAAAGACAAGCTAATGCTGTATTACGTTGAAGATTTGAATGGGGAAGAAATTGCAGGAGGCTTTTACGGCGAGGAGCTATAGAAAGTGTCATTTGATTTTGAAAAAAACGTTTAAAATTGAAAAAATCTAAGGCAGCAAAGGTTCAGGAAAGAGAAAAATGTACCTGGTATAATGTTTGGAGTATCCAGAAAGCTTCAACACCTATATAAATGCTGATGCAGTTATGAAGCTTAAATAGTATGCAACATGGCGCCTAACCATTTCTACGTCACACTCCCGTCCTCTTCTTCTCTGTCTGTACATCGTAACAACACCTTGGCAAACTTTGTAACAGAACTCCATGGACCCACTGAATTGGGTCGTGATACGTATGAGGTTGGAATATGTGAAATTCAGTTGGACATCTTTTTTTAAGGATTGATTATAACGAACCCGTTTTTACGGCTCTTAGAGACTGTGATGAGTGTGAAAAGGCTGGGGTAACTCGGGATGGAACCATGCGTACCGTCCTGAGTGGGGTTGCAATGTATTACACTACAGTAGTAACATTAGGCCCGGATGTTGTGAGAGGATGTTGTGAGAGACTTAAATGTAAGTTTAAAAAGCTCAAATCTTACGACTGATTTAGTATACGAAATCGTAAATAAAGATCCCCATGCATATACACTGATCCTAAAATCACATGCTAACAGAAATATTAAAGACAAAGGACTGTTCCAAATTATAACCTATGGCCGATATGGAGCTGCCATACAAAGAGATACCTTTCAAGAGACACAACATGACTTGTCCAATCTAATGTATCACTTGAAATTGGAGAAATTGAGTTATGGCTATACACCTTCAGATATGTGCTATATTTCCAGCAATATAGCAGGAGCATCAGTTTGATGGAGATACCCAGGCACGCCTGCTGCACATTGCACACATTCCCAACCATAGAGGAAAGAGATTGAGCATTACAATTGACGTGAATGTCACGACTAATCTACAACCAATATCTCAATATATATAAGAACGATTCAGGGTAAAAGTTTCCCATTCGGTGATGAGAGCTTAACAGTGAAGCTGCACTTTCGACGCACTGAGTTATAATGGAACGAAAGCCTTTCACGGTCTATCGAGGTGTGAGATACCAGCGTGGGAATGGGCTTGGGTCCATTTTTTTCAACCATACTATGCACGGCTGTCCCCTTGCTGAAGAGGGGTGCCAGATACCTCGGGAGGAAAGCGCTACAATCAAGTCTTAACACGGCAGAAGACATAATGGCGGAGGCTAAACCGAAAGAAGCTCTGAAAAAACACCATGTGCGGTAAGTTCACCGCCATCAATTCACCGCGGGAAAGTTCACCGCCATCAATTCACCGCGAGGTAAGTTCACCGCGAGGTAATTTCACCGCGAGGTAAGTTCACCGCGAAGTAATTTCACCACAAGGTAAGTTCACCGTAAAATGAATAAAATTAAAAAGAATTTTTTAACTTAACAAGAATTTAATATAGGGTTTAGTAACACTATTTAAAAACATTAAAATATAATTAGGACAAAAATTTAAAAAGTATTTAATTTTTATTTAGCCACAAAATTTAAAAACAAATAATATATAATTAGGAAAAATATTTAACCACATTTAATTTTTATTTAGCCACAAAATTTAAAAACAAATAATATATAATTAGGAAAAATATTTAACCACACTATTTAAAAACATTAAAATATAATTAGGACAAAAATTAAAAAAGTTAGGTTAGGTTAGGTTAGTGTCTATTGAGCACAGTGACTTTATTACAATTAATCCGTTAAACACAATTAGTTCCCCGAGTGCTCCTATAGAATTCGTGATACCCAGCTCAGGCCTTTACTTTTTTGATCCAAGCTGCATGCACATGTACGCTAAACTACGTATAGCCCATTCTGATGGGACTGACCGCGATGAAAAATATGCTGTATACCCTGAAACAAACTTTCTGCTCTCCATATTCAGCCAGTGTGATGTATATTTAAATCAGATCAACATCTCGGCAGCAACGGGGTACTATCACCTACGAGCCTATCTGTAAAATGTGTTGAACTTTTCCAGAGAAGCGAGGGATACCTATTTAACTGCTGAGGGCTATTATCAGACTAAAGTCGAAAGTAGTATAAATTATAAATTTAGAAATTCTAAAAAGAAGATATACGAGTGTTTTGGACGCCTGCATACAGACTTCACATTCCAGGAGAAGTTGCTTGTGAATAGGGTGGATATGAAAATAAAGCTCACCCGCACGAATCCTGACATCTGTTTAAATTTGGTGGCTGACCAAGAAGAAGGTGCAAAGACCGTTGTGATTCATATTATGGAAACACCCCTTTGTACGCTGGGAGAAATTAAATTCGCCTAAGCAAATAGAAATTGAGAAAAATTTAATACATGCCACAGTAAAATACCCAATTAACAGCGTACAAATCAAACTATACACGGTGCCAGCAGGGTTGGCCTCGAAACAGATAGAAATCGTGGCCCTGGGAATTCTACCTAAAATGCTATTAATTGGAATGCAGGAACACGCTTCGGTGAATGGAAAATATAAAAAGAACACTTTTAAATTCGAGAATTTCGGCCTTAAAAATATAGACGCCCCTATTAGTGTACTAGTATATCTCGAATCACAAGCCCTAATAGAAATTCACAGAATTAGGGTCGTTGTCACTGATTTTTAAAATGGAAGTGAATACACTTCAGAGAGTAATGAATAGTGAACGAATCACGCGCTCCAAATTTATCGTTGTGTTTGCGAAGAATGAAAAATTGAAATTGCCAACTACGAGAAAATGCGGCGGACTTATTGTAAACACATATATTATTGGTGGTTAAGGGATTCATTGGATAGCTATCTACTTTAAAAATAGGGATCGCCTGTACTTTTTGATTTACTCGGAACTCATTCATGGAATGACGTTATTATTGCAAAATTTCTCGAACAACTACATATTCCCACATTCCCGAAATTGTCTGGAATCCTTACAAATGCAAAAGTTTTTGTACAGTTACAAAATTATTTATTACTTTGCTTCCCCCACCTTAGCATAAGAGAAGGGCTAAGGTTGAGAAAAGGGTGAAGGGGGAAGAGAAGCTAATATAAATACATGTTTTTCCTTTCAAATGAATGAAAAAATTCGAACGAGAAATGGATGTTTGTGCACCGTAGTTCGAATAATTTTTTTGGGCAACTCAAAAAGTAATAATGTACACCTGAACAAGCCATTTACGCCTTCTAAGATAGATTAAGCCTTCTAAGCCAAATGGCGGATTAGGACCTTCTAAGTCAAGTGCAAAGACCAAGAGTTTTATTATGCGTCTGGCGGAGCCAGGCGAAGGATGGTCTCTTCTCTCTCTTAAGTTAGGTTGATTCCTCCGGTTGCAACAAGGGAAGGGGTCCTGAAACAAGGGGAGGGGTCTTGTAACAAGGGGGTGGGGGTGGGGTCTTGCAACAAATGGATGGGGAAGGGGCTTGCAACATTGCATTTGCACTCTACCCTTTTGTGGCCATACTACTGGCCCAGAGCTGGGCACTTGCGTTTTTTTGCGCGTTTTTTTGCGGTACTGCGGTACTGCGGTACTACTACCGCACTACCAAACCGGTACCGCATAACGCAGTACCGCAAAGGATCGCTGAAAGTACAGCAGTACCGCTACCGCATTCAAATTTCCCGCGGTACTTTCCGCGGTACCGACCAACACGGTAGTACCGCAGTACCGCAGTACCGCAAAAAAAACCGCAAGTGCCCAGCTCTGCTACTGACGTCTCCTTGGTCGCCAAGGTATTCTTCGCCGTCACTTTGATTGATCATCAGTAACCTTATTTTCCCTTTTGAGATCCTGCTCGGCAAAATTTTTAAATTCCCCCGAGCTTCACTGCATATTCCGTGCAGCGGAGAATAGACGTCCAGGGGAGCTACGTCCCCGGGTTTCATTCTGACTCCCCTTGTCAGAATTACGGCGGCCACCTTTTGTTCTTCGTGCGGAATTGCCTCTATGAGAGTCACCCTCGCATCTTCTTCACTGTCTACTCCCTTCTCTTGTATGGTTATTGCTTCATTCAGCGTGACTGTCCTCTTCCGGTGGCCTCTCTTTGTTTCGTACATTTCTAAAAACGGTACACCTAATATCAAATCCTGCGGGGCTTCTGGTACTATATAAGCACACAAAAATTCCTTCATCCCAATCCTGATAGTCAAACGAAGTTCTCCCATACAGGGGTAGGTGGGTCCAGTAAAACCTCGCACCGAGATGTCGGCGGCTTTCAAAGGGGAACTCCCGATCTTTTTATACATAGCCAGTGTCATCAGTGAGACGGAAGCTCTACCATCGACCGGCGCAGTGAAAGCTTGTTGAGCGACGAATATTGGTAGGGTGATCAGTCCTAACCGGCAATTCGCCGTTATTTCGACTGCGTCTACCTAGGAGACCTCTCCTCCGGGTCCTCTTGAAAATTTCGCCGAGGGCACGATTTGGACCGGTGCCCCAATTGCTTGCAGACCCAGCATTGATCCTGGCCGACTTCTTCTTTAGTTTCTCTCCTTTTAGAACCCTTTTCCAACCCTGACTTGGCTTTATTTCGTTTCTCATTCTTCGAGTTGACATAGCAGTCTCGGGCGATGTGATTTTTTCGGTGGCAAATATAACACTTCTTCTCTGGTACCCCTTTTCCGGTGGACTTGTTTGGGGCGTCCGATTTGTCTATGGCAGTTGCCCCTACGTCTTTGCTCTTACCTCTTTTGTGGCTGTGGCTGCCCTCTCTTCTCGATGTCGTGAGTTGTAGTTCCAAGACGTGGTTGGATTGTGAAGCCGCTCGAGTCTTCGACTTCTCTCTTGTGGTGTATCTTCTTTTAATACGTCTTCATCCGTAGCCCGAGTCCTGGATTGTTCGAAGCATACTTGATCGATTCCAACCAATAGTCTTTAAACGACTTTCCATTAACAAAATTTCAGGCGTATTCTGGTAAGACCAACTTGAACGCATCTTTTAATATGGCATCTTTAACATATCTCATCATAGGATCAGCCTGTACCAAGGCATTACCTAAACTTAATAACCTTGTGGCAAACATGTTGAGTGTCTCACCTTTTTCCCTCCTGGCGTGTATATCTTCCTCCGAGTTGCACTTTCGTCCATGACACTGCCACACATCTGGGGGATTTCCTCCTTAATCTCTCGGTAGAAAAATTGGCGACTGGAATCTCTCCAGGTGTCCAACTGGATATGCACTCTTCTTGTACAAGATGTAGAGTCTCTTCTTATCCATGGTGACTTCTTCCAGGGCAGAGTAAAAAGCTGCAGGGCTCGTGACCAGGTTCCTAAGGTCGTCCTCCAAGTGGCCCCACAATCTCGGGACGTACGAATCGTCTACTACCTATTCCCGTGGCAGAGGTAAGCTAGTACTCTGTAACATCTGTACGACGGCTTGATATACTTCTGCAGGTCTTCATCGGTATGGTGTTTCTCGGCGCTTGTGGTGGGTGCACTTCCGAAAGGGTTCTTTGGGATGGTTCCTGGGTTCTCTTGTGCCCATTCGACCCCCATCCCATGCACCTCAGCGGACTTCTTCCTTCCGTAGTGTGTCCAAAGGTCGTCTGCTCGGGACCCCTTACTACCTTTGGGAAATTCAGAATATAAGGTGAAGGAGGTTCCTGCGTCAAAAGTTCTCCTTCTGTAGCGGGAGGAACTAAATCGCTTCTCTTGGGATGAACCCCCAACGTCAGGTTGCCCCCATACTCCAGCTGCGGAGTAGTCATTGCACGGTTAGGGCGGGTCGTACTCAGGTGACAACATGAATCTGAAGGAAATCCTACCATCAGGGGTCTAAATTATGTGTTTTTACATGGGGAATTCAAATATGACTTATTTTTTGGATAGGATAAATCTAACCTACATCATTTTGTATTTCTAAATTGCCAATTTTACCCTTTTGAACCCCTTTATAATATATTAAAAGATATAAGGTAAATCATTTATATTGACAAGGCCAAATCAACTTTACATATATTTATTAATAGGTGAACTGCATGTATATCACTGGATATAATTACAAAGATCATTCTCCTGACATCTTGAACTTTGCCAGGTTGCACAAATCCTGCTTTGACTCAGACTTGGACATCAGCTTCCTGCTGGTCTCCTGAGCCCTGATCCCTCCATCCCTCTTTTCCTGTGAGAAGTACTTAGCAGAAGCCTCAGTCACCATTTTAACAACCCTCTCAATGCTTTGTGTGTGGCAAAGCCAGTTGCGCACCTCCATGGGGGTGTTGATGAAGTTTTTCACCTCTGAGGTGCTTAGAGAGCAGGTGAGAGGTGGCTCTGACACACCTTCTGACCAGCTGATCAAGTCACCGATGCTGGAAGCATCACAATTGATGTCAGGTGTCCTTCTGCTCCTAACAGAGGAGTCCCCCAGCTGAGTGTCCGGGTCCCCCTCTCCCCTGATGGCCAGGATTCTCTCCACCCCTTCAATCCTCTCCTTCTGATCCTCAGAGCAGAGTAGTGTTTGGAGGATGACTTCACTGTGGGCATACCAAGCAGATCTTCTCACAGTTGGCATCACAATATCCAGCACCTCCTTTCTCTGGGACTTGAGGCAGTCCAGCTGAAAGAGGATGTGCCTAGGCCCTTCGATCCAGGAGTGCTTGACCTTCACGTTGAACCAACATGGGTAATACACTCCAATGATGAATTCCACAATGAATTGCAGAATCTTCAGGTTCTTTCCTTTAAGTCCGTGCTTTGACACCCAGAGCCTGAGAAGTCTGTTCGCTGTGGTGAGCCAGCGGCTGTGGTTTACTGGTCCTATCTCTAACAGAGCCAGCCCTGCAGGAAGTACTCCATTCCTGACTGCACATACAATTTTATAGCCATAGTGTTGATCAGTTGAGAGATCTTGAATGACCTTGTCAGGAAGCTTGATCAGTGGAGGGCCAACAGAGATTCGGGTGAAGTTTAGATTGATATCAAAGTCTGTAGCAGAATCAAGGAGCTTTCCTATTGGCCCGGATAATTTTTTGTCGGACAGAGTAGGGCCATCAAGGTCAACAATGAGATGGCGCAGGGGAAGTTCAACAGTGTGCAGGTTGCACACCAACCAGACCAGCTTTCTCCCCAGGTGCAGCTCCAGCTTCCGCATTACTCCAGCTTTCACACCAGTGTTGACATTTGTTGAGTCTCCTCCAATGGCCAACAAGGTCTCATCATAACCCCTCTCTTTCAGCCAGGCAAACAGGACCTTAGCAATCTTCTCCGCATGTGACTCCTCTTTAGTTGCTTTCTCCACCTAATTTTAGCTCAAATCAAAGTTGTTAATTAAATTTTGCTCAATGTATCACTATAATATGCGTAGAAATAGCTTTTTCTAAAATATAACAGAATAATACTCACATGTGAACAGTAACAAAAAAAATATCAGTAGATAATCACTAAATCTATCCCCTCACTGCAAGCCGAGGTGGTAAAATAGCTTCATAAATCATGAGTCACTTCAAATATTTCACAAAACGTTTTAGAATGTTCTGAAACGTTACATTCTAGCCTCTGAGAAAGGTGGCTCAGAAAATGGCCTTATGCGCGCCAGAAAACCGTCAAAATATTTCATATACCAAACTGTATGATAATTACAATTAAGTGGAATGGCACACCTTTTTATTTGAGTATTTAAATATTATTATTATTATATGAATTACATTATATGTGTTTATATGAATTAGTTAGTACAATGCTCTATGAAAGATAACGTGAGAAGACATATTCTGGGGTAACTACAATAGTAAAATAATCAACAATTTAATAATAATCAACTGCAAAATGATGTAGGTTAGGGTTATCAGAATTAAATATTTTCTTCAGAATTGTGTTCTATACACCAAAATATGTCATTTGAACACCCCTCTCCATTGATTTTTAAAAAATGCATAGTATGACCCGCCCTATTGCACGGTCCTCCGGTTTTAACTCTCTCAGGTTTAATTCTTCCTCTAATTCCGTGCATTCCTTTAGTAGCCGATTAGTTTTGGAAAACTTTATCTTTTTTAAATTTTGCAAACTTTCTGTACTCATTTCCTTTAAATTCTTTGGTTCGGAATCACTAATGTCACTCGCACTGTCTTCCCCGTTTGTTCTATCCGCGCTCTTTACCGACATCGCGAAGCTTATTTATTTATTTATTTTTTAAAACGTTTACCACTGTTAGCGACACTTTTCACTGTTCACAATATTTTCTTCGTTAGTGCTTTACTTTCTACCAAAGTTTATTTTAACATATCACTGTTCACAATATTTTCTACGTTAGTGCTTCTCTATGTCACGCAAGTTTAACAAAAAATCACATTCGTACTAATAATACCTTGCAATAGGATCCTGATTCTGACACCAAAACCGCATATGTGGTGCAACTCCTTTTTCAGTTGCACTTATTGCGCGCGCGCATTCGTTTATTTCAGGATGACTCTGCCTATCCAATCGGATGGCCTTTCAATTTTATAAGCAGTTTCTCTCGGCTTACTCGAAGCCCACTTTTAATTTCAAACTTTCAATGTTAATTTACCCTTAGCTTACAACAGAGGCCTATTGCAAGGTAGCATAAAACAACACCCTCCCTCATATAAAGTTCATTTTATTTCACTCAAAATAGGACATAAATTGAAAAGAAATATGTGATTACAATGTGTGATTACAAATTTTGTTTAAAAAAAATATCAAATTCTCAATTTAAAGAAAATGTTTGCAAGTATTTAAGTCTCAAAAAGCATTTATCCAGAGGTTTTTTTTTTATTTGCGTGTAACTCTAGAAATAGCACTAAATTCAAATTCCGAAATCTAAGACTACGTGTGCAGAAGTAGTTTATGGATAAGAAATTTAAGAAATTTACTCAGAGTCCTGCACGAATTCCGCAGGTTTTCCAGGAAAAAAGTCAGTCAATTAAATCAAATAAATTTTCACAAAAGCTTTAAATGGTCATGCACTAACTTCACCGATTTCCTCGGGAAACAAGATCACAAGATTTCTATTCTTCCCCTGAAGAAACATAATATTCCGCAAACTTACAAATTTAGAATTTAATATGTGAACAATAATTAAATTTAAAGAAATTTCACAAAGTTCTCTTTCTGGTGACTAACATTAAGATCTCACAAACAAGTTCGCGTAACACAGAGGAAATTCAAATTTTAGAACAACGTGAGAGTTTTAAATCAACTTAGAAATTCTTAATCATACCACAGGGTTTAAAGATTCTCTAAGCCACTTCAACTTTACAAGGCAGAACTACAACTGCTTTATAACACTCAGTTACACCTTAGGATTACAAGAATTCCTCCCTTTAGTGTATAAAGGGTTTATCAAAACCATTTTCATTACATCATTCGTACAAAAGTTACTGATCTTCTATTGGCTATAGTATACTCTCAACTTCGTTAAATTCTACGCTCCGCCTTTCTTAAAGAAATCTTCAAATTAGAATTTAAAATTTAAAGTTAAAATTTAAAATTTAAAATTTAAATTAAAAATTAAAAATTTTAAATTAAAATTAAAATTTTAAATTTTCTCTCGAGGGTTTCCCTTAGGCGGGACCAAAGAATAAACAAACCCATTTGAACCTTTACCAGCTTCAATAATGAAAAGCAACCTTGTTCAGCTATATTTTCCCCTTTGTAGCTTAATTACTCGACCATAAATCTATCCAGGAATGTCAAACAATAATTTCTTTTCTGGATAACGGACCCAGCCTTCGCCTCTACCCTAAATCTTTACCTCAAGGCTGACCTGAGTGATACAATTACCATGGGAAGACAAAAATAAAAATCGAACGAATTTTAAACAATTTAAAACATTTTTATTTTTAACCCTTTAGCAAGGAACCTATTGATATTCTTCAATAACAACAATCTAAACTACTTTGCTTTAGAGATTTAAACAACAAAATCTTAGAACTAAAATTTTTGTTCCTATTTTAGTAAAAGATTCAGGCACACAGATTTCCCGTCACAACACTATACAGGGTGTTTCAGGAGGAAAGGTCAATAGTTCGGGAGGCGATAGTATCGGTCATTGTGAGAAAAAAGGTTCATATGAACATGTGTCTAATTCTGAATGGTTACGGAGATAGAGCTGTTTGAATCTGATGCGCGCGCAGCTCTTCCTTCCCCTTCCCTCCGCTATAAACTTGAACCATGTAAGCTGTAATGTAAGCATGTAACATAAGCCAATCGACAGCTGACTGTTGTGAGTGACATTGTTTGGTGTTGAAGCAGTGTTAAGAATGCCACACACCTTCACACATGCCGAATATGCAGATATGGTGTATGTCTAGGGTTTTTGCGATGGAAGTGCAACAGCTGCTGTTGCAGAATACCGTCGACGGTTTCCGAACCGCAGAATTCCGGATCGAAGAGTGTTTACCAGGGTTTTCAACACATTGCGTGAAATTGGTACACTTCCCAGCGCTCATGTTTCATCTGAACGTGAAAGTCAACAAGATGTGGATGAAGTGGAAAACATTCTTCAGTTGGTAGAGTGTAGTCCTACTACTAGCTCACGAAGAATTTCTACACGTCTCGGTGTACCACACACAAGAGTATGGCGAACATTACGTGAGGAAGGCTTGCATCCATATCATGTACAGCGTGTACAACACCTTCAACCAGGAGACGCTGCCATGCGACTGGAATTTTGTCATTGGGTAAATGCTAATCGCCGATTGCTTCGATTAATACTGTCCACCGATGAAGCTACTTTCACCCGTGACAGTATCAACAACACTCGTAACTCTCATCGGTGGTCAGACGAAAATCCAAATGCCACTGTGGAAACAAATTTTCAACATCGCTTCTCTGCCAATGTTTGGTGCAGTATCATCGATGATCAGCTGATTGGCCCTGTTACTTTAGAGAATCGTCTTACAGGACAAAGTTACCTAGAATTTCTGCAAAATGAATTGCCAGGACTATTGGAGGATGTTCCTTTGGCTACACGCGCTGGTATGTACTTTCAGCATGACGGAGCTCCTCCACATTCTACCCGTCTGGTGATGCAATACCTAAATCAAACGTTCCCTGGTTGATGGATCAGCCACGGTGGTCCCATTCAATGGCCACCAAGGTCTCTAGACCTCTCTCCGTTAGATTATTGTTTGTGTGGGTGGATGAAAAGTCAAGTTTACAAAAGAAAGGTGGATACACGAGACGAATTGCTTGCGCGCATTTTGGATGCTGCTGCCCGTATAAAGGAACGTCAAGATCAACTCAGACGAACAACACGCGATCTTCGCACACGAGTTGCAAAGTGCATTGAGGTTGACGGTGGGATTTTCGGAAACGTATTGTAAACTGTAACAAATTTGTCATTTCTGTATCTGATACCATTCAAAATGCCAATGTTTAAACATTAAATGTTAGAAACAGTAATTGGTTTCTCTTTCTTGATTACCATTAACAATGCTTTTGTATTTGTAGATTCAAACAGCTCTATCTCCGTAACCATTCAGAATTAGACAAATGTTCATATAAACTTTTTTCCTCACAATGACCGATACCATCACCTCCCGAAGTATTGACCTTTCTTCCTGAAACATCCTGTGTGTGTATATATATAATATATATATATATGCGCCTCGGTGGTGTAGTGGTTATTGTCGCTGACTATGAATCTATCGGTCCCAGGATCGAGACCAGGCGACGCGCAGCAAATCCCAGCTGTTAATCCTTCCATACAATACAAAAAAATGATTGGTAGATAAATGGGTCCCTGGGTAGCCTAGTGATTAAGATGTGGGCTGCTGGTGGGGCGTGGTTCGGATTCTACGTTAAACTGTATGTCTAAGGTGGAGTGACAAACTTGACCTTCGTCAGATTGAACAATTCGGGAGAAAGCAAAACCAAGGTTAACTAAGGTTATATATAGTTATATATACAATATATATATCTACATATCTGTGTGTCACAGTGATCATAAATTCCATGTGTTTAGTAAGTTCGTTCAAACGAATATTCAGTTCTGTCGAATGCTTTAATTAATATCCTAAAATTGTACGATATCTGTGTGTGCTCACCAAAAGTCCCATAATTAATTCTCTTTTTTACCTCAACGGTGTTCACATCGTAAACTTTACACTTCTAAACAAACGTATATATTATAATATGAATTGTCATTTGGTTCAACCAAGTCCCTCTCTCACTCATTAAATTTTATGGACGTATTTTCCCTATTTATTTTCTCAAGATTCAGGTCCGTCTTAAAAGTTCTGAAGCTTGACCATAGTCACCACATCTGGTTCCTTTCTGGGGAAAAGCTCCTTAAAGGCTCATGACCTTACTCCTACTCCGATTGGTTATTTTCCATGCAAATTCTTATCACCTAAAAGTTTAAATTTTTATATCGTCCCACCCTATTCAGCAGACTGTTATGTCACACAGTAGGTACATAATGAAAAGAACCTCCCAATAGGTTGTCCTTGAACCATACAGTATAATGCCCCGTCTACCAAAGTTATATAGCGTCAAGCAGAGACTATTTAGACGTTCTTGTCATTCCTGCGGCCTTCGTGCCAAGGTCGCCACTTTGAGCACTCATAATCTGTTCTTGCTATTCTGTGGCATTCGTGCCAAGGCCTCCCTTTGTGCAACCGCCCGTGAAACTTTGTGAAATTCGAGTGACACTACCTCGCCCGGATACATATTATTCTTCTAAGTGATTTTCAGCGAAAAATAGCTACAGTGCTTGTGAAATTTATCTTTTAACTCTGATGTTATTGAATGTACCTCACTCCGTATCTTGTGCATCTTTGTAACTGTAACTTTGCATAATACGTAAATGTTCTTCGTGTACGAAAGAAAAGAGCAAAAAAAATAACGTCCACTTCATATCACCAAACTATTCCATTTTATGTCATTTTAAGTGTGAAAACTACTCTACTTGTTGCAATTAATTTGTTGTTCTATATTCATCATTTCAATGGATTTAATTAAGTAAACATTAAGATATCTTCAGTGTTTTGTTCCATCCTGAACTATATGCCTCAGGAAGAAAGGTGTGAAACGATGATCCACTTTATTCAATGAGGTAATTTTTAATTCCTTACAAACACTATAGTAGGGGGTGGTGTTATTTTGCAAAAGTGACTTTTTCAATGCAGTCCCCCACTAAGAATATGGAGGAGGTCTATCTGAATGGGGAAATTTCAACATTTGACCAGTGGAATCATGATAACCCCCCTGTACATACCCTCTGAAATTTATCATCAGAATTACCCCAAAACTGTCATTTTCACTGTTTTGCATGGGAAATACATTGATTAGTTTATTAGCTATATTATTAGCTATGATTAGTTTAATCTATGCATAAACATGTGTCATATGTATGTATGTGTATATAAGGGCGTATGTGTGTATATTTGCATGTGTATATGTATATGTGTGCAGGCGAATGGGTATATATGTATATGTATATATGACAGGCAGATGATGCCTACCTGAGAGCCGAAGTAAGTAAGTATATATATATATATATATATATATATATATATATATATATATATATATATACTGTATATAAATCTTATATCTTTGTATCTTTGCAGGCTGAATAGCAGGGCCGTTTCCTGACATAAGCAGACTAAGAGGCCGCTTAGGGTCCCGCTGCTACTAAGGGGCCCCTAGACAGGCTCCCAGGTCATAGCTCAGTGGGCAACAATAGGAATATAGCTGAAGTTATTATTAATATTCGTGTTATTATTATTATTATCATTATTATTATTATTATTATTATTATTATTATCGTATTAATTAAAGTTTTTGTATGAGACAAATGTGATAAAACGGAGACAAACGAAGCGTTTTGGTCGTTATGTGTAAATAACTATTGTGAGATCTTATTTCTATATTATTTAACTTTATTCTTACTATATGCTTATACTTTCCTAAATGTTTAATTTTTCTAGTATTGTAAAACATTATTTCACTAATTTACTAATTATTAAGAGATTTTGTAACACTTTAAAACCTAGGATTATTTTCGTTATGTTTTCAAGTTTATTAATTCTTTTCTCATCTTTTTGAGATAATGTGAATTTTGTTGGTTAAAACCTAAATGGTCTGATTATTTGAATGTATTTGATTAACGTTACAATTATAACAATTATTATTATTATTATTATTATTATTATTATTATTATTATTATCATCATCCATTATTATCATGATTATTATTATTTAGCAGATGAGTTGTGGTTAACTAGATGTGACTTCGTGCATCTTGGAAAATGAAACGACATTATCCATCAGGAGCTGAAAAACGGAAAAAGAAGAAAATAGAGGAGAAGCTTTCCAGTAGCACAGTTGAGATGTGCCACTTGTATATTCTTATGATTACAGTTCAGGCAACTAGGTTAGGTAAACCATCAAGTTAGGCAAGTGCTCAGGAATCGTGTAGAGTAAGCTAGTCTCTGTAATATTTATAATATTTCGAAATGTGAAATTTAATGGATCACATCACCTCAAATTCTGTTCACACAGATCAATTATCAAACAAGATAAGAAAGAGTATTTTAGCAAAAATTAACAGAATATGTAATGTTATGTTCTCAGGGGCACTACTGAAATATTTGGAAAGGCCATCCTCAGCAAAGCTTGATGAGCATCATGAGCCAACAGCAGGACCATCCTCTATGCAACCACAAACACCAGTAGAAGTAGAGCCTGATGAACCAATAAGTGGCCTATCTTCTGTTCAGCTTCAAACACCACACACAGACATTTCTACTGAGCAACAAGAACCACGATCCGCTCCACCGCTTGATCCGTATGACTGGCCAGTTGTCCTGTCAGATGTGTTGAAGACAGATCTGGTGTCTCGAGGACCATTCCAAATCAGTCCAGATTTCACATTCCCTAAAAGAGAGGACGGTAGAAGCGTTCATCACCATTACATGTACAGAACATTAATTAATGGGGAAAAATAAAGCGAAGCTGGCTGATGTATTCTAGAAGGAATGATGCTCTTCATTGCTTCTGCTGCAAGTTGTTTTCAAGGAAGTCGTACAAACTAATTACTGATGGACTTTCAGAATGGATAAACGTTGGTTCACTTCTGATAGGCCATGAAAATAGTTCAGAACATGCAGATAACATGGCAACATGGAAGGATCTGGAACTGCGGCTAAAAACTGGGAGGACCATTGACCAAACTGAAATGTCATTAATGGAGGTAGAGTGAAGACGCTGGCGAGATGTTCTCACACGTCTTGTAAGTATAATCCAATCACTGGCAGAGAGAAACCTTGCTTTCAGGGGGTCTTCCTCTACATTGCACAATCGAGACAATGGCAACTTCTTGAAGGAGGTTGAACTGCTTGCCACATTTGATCCAGTGATGAAACAACACATCAGTAGAGTCGAAAGTGGCCAATATAGTCATTCAAGTTACCTAGGAAACATCATTCAAAATGAGCTCAATGGGTCCATTAGTGGGAAGATCTTGGATGCCATTGTTGCAGAAATAAAACAAGCTCAATATTACTCACTCATTTTAGACTGCACTCCAGACATAAGCCACCAAGAACAGATGTCGATTATTATCAGAACTCTTAAAATGGGTGAAGTACCAGAAATAAAAGAATACTTCTTGGGCTTTCTTGAGGCTTCAGAAAGCACATGCCTGGGTTTATCAGTTCCAAAGCTGGGCACAAACCGTTAATCCGTTAATCGTTAATTAACGAAGTTAACTTTTTCGTTAACGTAACTTTTAAGTTAACTTTGAAAATCATTATCGGACTAATTAACTTCCGTTACATTTAACTTCCGTTAACTCAAGTCCGTTAACCCAAAAAATTCATAAATAAACGTTTAAAAGTTTCTATTATTTTCAGTGCTGAGCAGGTGCGCAATTAATCCGCCACTGTTAATAGTGATGAACGAATTTCCATTTCCGCAGTGCAAAATCAGGCGATATATTTGTTTCCGTCGCCACAATTTGTCTTACCAAATATGGTAGTTATTTATGGCATTGGTTTGAGCAAAACATGGTCGACTGTAAAATCAGGCGGAAAGATTTGCCATTTGAGTTGAATGTTTCAACTTCTTTCAAGAAATATCACGAGCATTTTAAGGCACTTTCAATAATATGTATGTAACAATTACAACAAATAACTACATTCGTTTCATTTGCACTCTGTCTCTTGCGCAACATGTTTGTGCTAGTGAATATTTAAAAATAATCGTTGTCAAGTAAGTCATGTATATTTATAATATGTCTGTGAGTACCTTATTAGTAGTCTCCTTGATACATTTCAAGAACCATAAAACTGATCAGGTAAGATTTCAATTCTCATGTCACTTTGATGACATAAATTAAGTCAATTGATATCTTACAATGGGAGCGTTTTCACCTTAACCCTTTATGTCCTGGCGGTACTTCTAGGTACCACATCTTTAAAATCTCCATAATTATTTTTCTACCCGGTTGATCCTGCCGGTACTTTCAAGTCCCAATGTGAATTAGTTTCTTTATGAGATAATAGATGGCGTTGAGAAGTAAATGTGAGCGTGTGGCGCCAGAGGCTGTTTACTCTTTAGTATCTCTGCTGTGAAGACCGAAGAAATTTCAGTGCAATTACTTCCCGAATATTCTGTGCCATATCTGTTCCAAATAACAAAGGTAAGTGTTATTTTATTTTTTATCTTGTTCTTGAAATGTTCAAGAATGCTTCAAACAATTGTTGTTCGTGTTTATTATTTTTAAGTGTGAAATAATAAAGGATTTATTGAGTCAACTTCTAAGTACCAACAGGACAAAAGGGGCATAAGTCTACATCGTTTTCTTTTGGTTTTCTTTCAATTTTATGGATGACTATTTTAATTTATGTGGAAATATTTGAACTTGAACTCATGTGTTTACACAAGATTGCGCAAGCTAAATGGAGAACGAGAAGAAGAGGGAAAATTAAATTATATATATATTGTGTTTTTCATTTTTTTTATAATAAAAGTTAACGTTAACGGTTTATCGGTAACTTCCGTTACATGTTTAACGAATTAACGGATTAACGGTTAACGAAGTTAACTTTTTGGTTAACGGATTAGCGGTTAACGAAGTTAACTTTTTGGTTAACGGTGCCCACCACTGATCAGTTCTGATTCTGAAGAGACTAGATGAACTGAATATTCACTTTGATGACTGCAGAAGACAGTCACATGACAACGGAGCGAACATGAAGGGCAAGAACAAAGGTGTTCAGGCAAGGTTATTAGAGAAGAACTGTCGTGCACTCTATGTTCCATGTGGGGCTCACACTCTGAATCTTGTAGTGGCTGATGCAGCTAAAGCTTCCACAGATGCCATCAGCTTCTTTGGCAACGTACAAAAATTGTACAACCTTTTTGCAGCAGCTACACAGAGATGGACAATCCTAAAGAAGCATGTGAATATAACACTCAAGTCTTGGAGTGAAACCAGGTGGGAGAGCCGGCTTAAGAGCATTGAGGCTGTGCGATACCAGAGCCACAACATCAGAGAGGCCCTGTTGGAAGTCAGAAACAATGCCACAGGTGCCATAGCCAGGACTGAAGCACAAGTACTTGCAGAGGAGGTAGGGTCTTATCGCTTTCAGATTTGCACAGTAGTATGGTATGACATTCTTCATGCAGTTAACCATGTGAGCAAACTTCTGCAGTCTCCTACAATGCAGTTTGATGTGGCAGTCAACCTCCTCACAAAAACAAAAGACTCACTCACCAGCTACAGAAACACAGGTTTTGTTGCAGCACAAGTCGTAGCTAGGGACATATGTAAGGAAATGAATGTGGAGGCTGTGCTGAAGGAGAAGAGGCTCAGATCCACAAAAAAGCACTTTGCTTAAGAAGCTCCTGACGAACCATTTACAGAAGCCTTAAAGAGGCTGGAAGTCAAATTTTTCAATGTGGTGGTGGATTGTGCCATCGGGTCAACAAATGAGAGATTCAAAACATTAGATGATGTGAGGGACATATTTGGGGTTCTCCTAAACTTACTTCACCACAATGAACAAGGAAGACTTGTCCTGCAAGTGTGAAAAGCTCTC
This sequence comes from Bathynomus jamesi, assembly GCA_023014485.1. Classification (NCBI taxonomy): domain Eukaryota; kingdom Metazoa; phylum Arthropoda; class Malacostraca; order Isopoda; family Cirolanidae; genus Bathynomus; species Bathynomus jamesi. The sequence goes on from JAJOZX010000235.1 coordinate 907,585, forward strand.
TAAGATACTAAGCTCTGGAGCTGACTCTGACATTGATGGAAGAGAACTGGCCCTCGAAATTAAGAACTTGCCAACTTTACCTTCACACAACATGACGGCATTGGAACTTCTCTCCTTCATTCATCAGAAGCAAATGGGGGAACTATACCCCAATCTCTGGGTTGCACTAAGAATTGCCTGCACTCTACCTGTGACAGTAGCGTCAGCCGAGAGGAGCTTCTCTAAGATGAAGCTAATCAAGAACTACCTCAGATCATCAATGGGGCAGGATCGCCTCAGTGGCCTTGGCATCATAAGCATCAACCAGGACGTTGGCAGGGAGATTTCATATGATGATGTTATTGATGATTTCGCCCAGAAAAAATCTAGGAGGCAAAAATTATGAAGATACAAACTGTTCTGTATAACTGTTAGCTATTACACAATTGTATCGTAGAGTTAGTAATTGTTTGGTAGTTGATAATTGCATTATTTTTTTATACATAGTTCTGTGTCATTTATTCTAAATAATGTATAAGCTAATTTTCAGGAATTTCATGAAGAGTATTTTTTCTGTTTGTCTTCTGAAAGTACATATTTGTTGTTTTGGACATAAATGTTTCATTAAAATTGTTTCATAATTGTTTTTTATTAACACAGCCATTTTTTGTATGTGTGTGTTGAGGTGATGTAGTAAGGCGTGAGTTGGTGGATGGAGGGGTGGGGCCTCAAATGGGTATACTGCTTAGGGCCCCCTAATGGCTAGAAACGGCCCTGCTGAATGGATATGGCTTCTCACGCATCCTTCACAAGATCACATAAAAGAAAGACACTTGGTGGTGTAGACTACATAGAGAGAGCAGAATTTCCACGTGGGATGCTTCCAACGGGCAAAGATGTCATACAGAACATGCTGTATTTGCTGCAGCCGAAACGAGCAGGCCAAGCCCAGCGTTCCAGAGATGCAGCAGCTTATTTGCTGGCAGAACTGGTTCAGGAGCATTGGCTCTTCTGCAATCTATACACCATGCAAACCAAGCATATAAAGAAAAACATCTTGAAGCTGTATGGTGATTTTGTGACACTGATTCAGACACGGAAACAGCGACAAAATGAGAGTTTCCGTGAAAGATCCAAGGCCTTCAACAAAAGGGCAGAACAGGTGTTGGATATCTTCTGCCAGGACTCTGCAACACGTAAGCAGCTGGAACTGAAACATGGAGTGAAAATGGGGGACATGGAATGGGCCTTTCTCGAGGATCAAAAGACCCAAAGGAAAATGTACTGTGAGGACTTTGTTGATTGGAAGTGGATGAAAAGAATGGAGCGCCAGAGAAAGGACTTACAAAGCCTAGAGAAGATGAAAGAAGATGCATAAAAAGAGAGAGACCTCTGCAAACCACTTGCCTCTTTTGAGGACAGTGAACAGTCAGAAGATTCAAATGATCAGGGTATGGACACTGACAAAACATACTCTGATATACAGAATCAGAGTTCTGCTGATGAAGAAGTTGGCCCCGGTGTAAAGAAACGGCGGATGTTGTCAGTTACAGTGACTCAGCAAAGCGATGAACTACCACCCAGATACCAGCATATCCGTGAGAGCATTAGAAAAGTGCGACCAGAATTCTACGAAACTGTTGATAAGCTCAAGAGCTGCTACCATATGTCTGAATGGCAGGCAGAAGCAGCTGTTATCACAGTTGGCAACAAAATGTTTGGGAGAACATGGAAGCACCATGATAAGCCAGAAGTCATTGATCTAGACACCCTGCCAGAATCCAGCAGTATCAGACAAGCAGGCAAAAGCATTGAGGCACTGACATTAGATGAGATTGTCAAAGAAATCATGAACACTAATGAACAGGCTGTGGTGACTTATTCCGCTGATGGCTCCAAGAAACAAGGCGCAGGGTCATTTTCTGTTCAGGGCATCACAGTGAATGGGAAGTCAGATCCTTACCCACCATGGGCATTGCTTCAGAGTCCAGTGAGAACTTAGCTGCGCTAAAAATGACAGTCTTGGAGATCCTGCAGGCTGCAAGTGGTGTCGAAACCAAAACTCTCTTTGAGAAGATAGACTTTGTCATAACAGATCCGACAGCTCACAACATCAATGTGGATGAGATGGTGGCTGAAAGTCTGGACTCTGAACATGTCCCTGATCATCTGTTCTGAAATGTACACCCAACACTGATGTTCAACAGGGCTGTCACCAAGCAGTGGTCTGAAATAGAGAACACGCTGGGAAGGGACAAGATATACTCAAACTTCTTGGTCACTGCAACGACAACAGCAGTGAGTGTCACTGAGCAAGCCCTTGATTGCATGACCCGGCTGATCAACCATGACTTCGACCACAAGCCATGGAACAAGGCCAGTGAATTTGATCTCCACATAGCCCCAAACCAAACAAGTCTGTCAATCTCAAGGACGAACGCTTCAATCGCTTGATGCTCACTTGTGCTATCTGCGTCTACCATCTGGATGATGTGGCATCGTTGCTGCAGAAGTATGAGCATGTCACCAACCAGCTAGCCTGCATCTTCAGATGCTTCCTGGACTTGGACTTCCTTAACGTCATGTATTGTGCTGGTGCCCTCATTGGACTCCACCTGGTTGAGCCTTACCTGTCACTAACAACGTCATCAAAAACAACGTACTCAAAGATAATTCCTGCATTCCAGGAGCTGTACAAGGAACTGACAGACACTGATCCTTCTAACCTCCTAAATATAGATGAGCCGGCGTTCAAGTTCGTGTCCAAGGACATGTTCCAACACACGAAGTATGACCAGGATATCCGTGAGGCCATAGTCAAAGTAGCCACCTCATTTCAACCCCAAGTGATCAAGCTCCTGAATATGATCCTCCCCAAGTTGGCTGCTGGATTCCAGAAACAGAAGGGGGATATTTTTGGCTTTGGAGACTATGATGAGTCTTCAGAGATGTCCCTTGCCTACATGGACACTCAAAACTAGCGAAAGCACCAATCCACAACCTGACTGCAGAGCGCAGTGTTGGCTTCGTGAATTATGAGCTCTCAAGGAGGGGTGCCAAACAGCTTGGTAGTGCATCTTCAGCCCAAGTGAAAGCCAAGTCAACAGATCTGATTGACCAACGGTAGCCAGGGTCATTCAGGAACGATAGCAATATTGTTAGAAAAGGAGGCAGAATACCAGAAATCATGCTGGCATGGAACACTAAACAGAAGGAACTCAAGAAGCAAGGCCTGCAAGACAAGGAATTTGCTAATCTGACAGTAGATCGCAAGAGAAACAAGGACCTTGAGGCGCTGAAAACCATGGGAGGTCCATTTACATCAGCTGATGCAGTTGATGAGTACGTAGCATCAGACATCGATGACAACACCAAGTTATCACGTCTTTACCGGGAGGTTCGCTACGCTCGCGACACGTCGTTTTCACTGCCCGAAACAAGCGATCTGTTCCGCCTCATGAATGACCACAGGAAGCTTCCAATCAAAACCTATGCAGTAAACCTGAAACTGTACTTGAGCAACATCACTTCCAATACAGAGGTGACACTGGAGGATTTCAGCCAGGCGATGGACACACTTCTGAGCAAAGACAACGAAGACACCTACAGTTGCAGTGAAACGCTACCCTTATGATTCACAAATTGAACAATGCTAACAGAAAATGTGACTCTATACAGTTTCTACTGTGTTCTGACATGTTTCCTATGTATATCTCATTGTTTGTTGCAGAGTAAGCCTCATCAATATAATTTTCATATTGATTTTCAGGCTTGTCATCCCCATTAGAATTCCATTTTGAGAGAAAATTGGCAAGTTTTGGGGTGTGTGGACTTCGAGGGGTATGTACAGGGGGGTTAGAATGGACTACTGGGTCATGCAGTGGTATCTCCACACTTAGATAGACCATCTCCATATTTTAAAAGGGGGACCTGAAAAAAGTGGCACTAATCCCACCCCCTAACTATAGTTTTCTTTTTCATGATGTTAAGCTGGTAAGGGAAGCTGTATTTTTGGGGCCTCTTTGCGAGTGACCCGTTGCCCACGTCGGCTAACATCATGAAAAAGAAAAATCTATAGTGTTTGTCATTTACCATTACTTTCGAACTATAGTGGATTTAATTGTCCCAGAAGAGTTCCTTGTTCCATGCACGGTCTGTGTGTATCATATATATATATATATATATATATATATATATATATATATATATATTAATAAATCGCCATTAGTGGGTGTTATGTTCCTGAAAAACACCGCTAATGAAAAGTAAATAAAGTAATGAGAACGAGAACGGACCGCAGCGCGAATTTTTTACTGTACTATCACGCTGTTACCGTCGGACATAGAGAGAGAGAGAGAGAGAGATAGAGAGAGAGAGAGAGAGAGAGAAATGTTATTAAATTTTAATCGTATTTAACTTAATACGAATGATGTAGCAAACATACTTAAGATGATGGAAGATGGAGATGTCAGAGGGGTAGCGGTGGTTAGAAGTGGAGGAGGAAGATGCTGGCTTCAGGAATTCTGTGATTTGAAGCTGCATTCCTTTCGTTTGGAAGCCATTGGCAGCCAATCGTGCTGGCTGGTGTTTTAAGCCATACTACATATATATATATATATATCCTTTGCAGATGACACAAAGATCAGTAGAAAAATACGAAAACCAGAAGACATAGGATCTCTACAAACCGACATAAACAAAATTTACAAGTGGACGGAAGACAACAATATGAAGTTTAACACCAAGAAATTTCAGCTATTACGGTACGGAAAAAGAGAAGACCTAAAGTCCATGGAATATTATACCCCAAATGGACAGGAAGTCCAGAGAAATTCCAGAGCAAAAGATTTAGGGGTTGTAATGACAGATGATGCGAAATTTGAAACACAAAATAAGATAGCAGTAAACAGAGCAAAGAGAATAACGGGTCTGATATTGAGAACTTTTAAACGAAGGGATAGGAATGTAATGATCCCCCTACTGAAAACCCTGATAATACCCAAACTGGAATACTGCTCGGTCCTAACATCCCCATATAAAAAAGAAGACATTAGACAGCTGGAGGGGATTCAAAGAAGTTTCACAGCCAAGATCAATGGGTGCAAAGAACTAAATTACTGGGAAAGGTTACGAGAACTAAACCTATATTCACTGGAAAGGAGAAGAGAGAGATACACCATTATTTACACTTGGAAAATAATGGAGAAACTAGTCCCTAATCTTACTCTGAATCCCATAACTCCCCAAACAACGGTGGAAGGTAGAAACGGTAGACTGTGTCGTATTCCCAAATTGAAGGCGAGACAGGGAACATCCTTAACCCTGAAAGAAAATAGTTTTGTAGTGAGAGGACCAAACCTATTTAATCAGCTGCCCAAAGACCTAAGAAACACGAAGGGAGTTGCAGTGGAAATCTTCAAAAAAAGACTTGACGCCTGGCTCAGAACAATCCCCGATGAGCCGGGCGTACCTGGCTATGTGAGGTGGAGAGCGCAAGAATCCAACTCACTACTTCACCAGGCCAACTCGAGAGGAGGGGCGACACGCTTGACCTTCGCGAAATGAGAAATCATCACGTGGAACCTTTGTAAGGTTGTAAGGTAAGGTAAGGTTATATATATATATATATATATATATATATATATATATATATATATACTTATTTCCTTTGAATATGTTTATTTATTTTGACTTGAACGGCTTTGGCTGAACACTCAAACACACACACACACTCACACATACACACACACACACACAAGCATTATAATATATACTTTTACAGAGTGGCCCAAAAGTCTGTTGCCCCGACTTTTGGGCCACCATGTGTGTATATATATATATATATATATATATACCTTTCTACCTTTCAAATGTTCCGCGCGATGATTCCTCATTTCACGAAGGTCAAGCTTGTTGCCCCTCCTCTCGAGTTGGCCTGGTGAAGTAGTGAGTTGCTTTCTTGTATTCTCCATCTCACATAGCCAGGTACGCCCGGCTCATCGGGGATTGTCCTGAGCCAGGCATCTAATCTTCTTTTGAAGATGTTCACTGTCCACTTTGGACAGCTGATTAAACAGTTTTGGTCCTCTCACAACAAAACTATTTTCTTTCAGGGTTAAGGATGTTCCCTGTCTAGCCTTTAATTTGGGAACAGGACACGGTCTTCCTTTTCTACTTTCCACTGTTGTTTGCAGAGTTACAGGGTTCAGAGTAAGATTAGGGATTAGTTTCTCCATTATTTTCCAAGTGTAAATAGTGGTGTATCTCTCTCTTCTCCTTTCCAGTGAATATAGGTTTAATTCGCGTAAACTTTCCCAGTAGTTTAGTTCTTTGCACCCCTTGATCTTGACTGTGAAGCTTCTCTGAATCCCTTCTAGTTGTCTAATGTCTTCTTTTTTATGTTACATGTTAGGACCGAGCAGTATTCCAATTTGGGTATGATCAGTGTTTTCAGTAGAGGAATCATTATATTCCTATCCCTTCATTTAAAGGTTCTCAGTAACTGCCCAGTTACTCTTTTTGCTCTGTTTACTGCCATCTTATTTTGTGTTTCAAATTTCGCATCATCAGTCATTACAACTCCTAAGTCTTTTGCTTTAGAATTCCTCTGAATTTCCTGTCCAGAACAGAATTCAGTAGTGGAGCTATAGAGGCGGGGCCACCAGCTTGACCTCCGTGTGAAGAGAGACCAACGCACGAAACAACATAAGGTTCATAAGGTAAGGTATCTGGGGTATAATATTGTATGGATTTTAGGTTCTCTCTTTTTCCGTACCATAACAGCTGAAATTTCTGAGTGTTAAACTTCATATTGTTGTCTTCCGTCCACTTGTAGATTCTGTTCATATCTGTTTGTAGAGATCCTATATCTTCTGGGTTTCTTATTTTTCTACTGATCTTTGTTTCATCGGCAAAGGATGTTATTGTGCTGTCTCTGGTAACGTCCTTATCTATGTCCGTTAGCATGATTATGAAGAGTAGTGGAGCTAATACTGTTCCTTGTGGTACTGAGCTGGGGACCTCTGATTCTGATGAAGATGCTCCTTGTACTGTAACGACTTGCCGTCGCTCACTAAGGAAATTATATAACCATTTCCTTACTTTTCCTGTTATTCTCATATGCATCAGTTTATGTATTATGATTCCATGGTCACACTTGTCGAACGCTTTGGCAAAGTCTGTGTATATTATATCATAGTTTTCATTACTTTCCAGTGCATCAATAATGTTGTTGAGTGTTCCATTAGTTGTGATAGGCATGATCTGCCTGACCGAAACCCATGTTGGTTATCATTTAATTTTTTCTGAGTTTCCAAAAAGCCATAGATTTTCTGTCTAACTATTCTTTCAAATATTTTAGCGAGATGAGATGTAAACGACACTGGCCTATAGTTTTTGGCCTCTAATCAATCTCCTTCTTTATATATTGGAACTATGTTCGCGCTCTTTAGGCTGCCCGGTATTTCTCCCGTGTCTAGTGATCGTCTCCATATCCAATATAGGGGCTCAGCGATTGCATTCTTGCAGTTTTTGATCAGTGTGGCAATCCATTTGTCCGGTCCTGCCACTGAGTGTGCTTTTAGTTTCCCTATAGTTTGTGTAATATCATCTGTCGTAAAGTCGAAGTTCATTATCTTTCCCCTTGTAGTTCTTCTTCAAAAAACGCATTTCTATCGCATACCAGTTTGTCAGGTTTTGTGATACTGAAAGATGCTTCGTACTGAGCTCTTAATATTTCGGATATTTCTGTTAGATCATCAGATAAAGCACGGTCTTTGTTTTTGAAAGGTCCAATAGTCGCATGGTTTTCGACTTCCTTTTCGCAAAATTATAGTACTTTGAGTTAACCTTTATCGCCTCTATAGCGTCACCTTCTTCTTTTTCTGTATGCTTCTCAATTAGTTCCTGTATGACGCAATCGATACTCTGCAGTTTATCATTTAATATTTTTCTGATGTTATCTTTACAGTTACTTAATTCTGCAGTCACTCTTTTTCTCTTTCGGAACAATGACCTCTTTTGTCTCTCGAACCTGCTTCTCTTTACCATTTGTTGTATTTTTGGGACGTCTTTCCACAATTTTCAGCGTCTTCTCCTCTAAAGTCGTTAGCATCTCTTCCGTTGTCTTGGCCTCGAAGAAAGATTTCCAATCTATTACTTCCATGCTGGATGCAACATCTTCCCAATTTATAGCTTTGGAATGAAAATAAAAAAAATCGAATTTGCTTCTTTCTGTTGTTCGTGTTCTTTCTTTTCTTGTTGCTTTTATATTGGTTGTTATTTCAATAATGTTGTGATCCGATATTATAGTTGGGGATATTTCTACATTATCAATTAGGTTGCTGTTGTTTGTGAACACCAAATCTCGGCAGTTGTTTTTGCTTGTGTTTTCTGTTATTTCTTGTGTTAACATGAATTCATCAGCCAGAGCTAGTAGCATTGTCACCTGCTCCTCGTCTTCCCGTGTGCCCCCCCTTGTCCTGGTGTATACATATATTTTTTCCTATCCTTTTATATTTCATGAATGGAAAATTAAAATCACCACAGAGAAAAATATTTGGGGTTGGAGAGTGTAGATCTTTTACCCAGTTTCTTACCTCTGTAATGGAATCAGAGAATTTTGAGGTTGGCGTGTCTGGGGGTCTGTACATTACAATTAGCACCATATTTAATTTTTAAACTTTTGCAGCTACATATTCTACGTAGCTATTTGAGGTACTGATAGTCATTTCTGCCATATGCCTTTCGCCTGTGTAAATAGCACATCCTCCTTTACGTCTCACCGTTTTGTCGCTCGGAGGATGTTATAGTTATAGTTGTCAATTTGTATTTCTTTTTTATTAATACAGAACTCACAGCGTTCACAGTTCGCCTGGCAGTCCTTTAGAAGGGTTTCCGTGAGGCATGCAAAGTCTGCTCCGGTTTCTTGCATGAGTCCTTTCAGGTATAACACTTTGTCCGGGGAATGATTTGATTTAAGGCCCTGAATGTTGGCTAGGATTATTTTTATTTTTTCGCTATCATTTTCACATACATTCGATTCGTTTTCCAATAGTGGTGCCCGTTTCGTTGTCTTGTGATCCTCCGAGAATTTGCCTCTCTTTATCTTTGTCGGTACCTGTTGTCCCGATAACGCATGAAGTGGCTTTGTGCATGCCTTCTGTCCGGCTCTCGGATTCCTATATACAAAGTCAGCTGACTTTGTATTTACTGGATGGTATTTAGCAGCTGAGTTGTGTTGGTTACGTATAAAAAATTGGTACCCGTCTTTGATGTTCGTTTTTCCTGTTCACCCGTTGCGTTCCTTTGAGGGTGGTGGTAGCAGCATTTTTGTCCGTATTTGCACCTCCCATATCTTGCATTGGTGTTGTAGACAGTAATGTGGTGGAACTTGAACTTATTTTAAAATTTGCAACATCCTCTTTTATAATCCATGCCACCAGCATCCGTTAAAGGAGTAAACAGTCTTCACACCAGTGACACGGTTTTCACTTAACCCAGCAACCCAAAAAACACGTCCATTAATCTTAATGGGTACTTCACCCGTGTTGCGGGCGTGCTTTATGTATACACCTGTCTTGCTGAGGTGTATGAGCCAGTAAATAGCCTTGTGTCCGTAACTGCGGGGTTTATTTCGGTGAATAATGGCTAAGGTGTCTTTAGGCATGAAATTATTCTTGAACACCGTAAAACATAATGACGCGATGGTGGTTGCGACTTGCAGCGGATCGCATTTGAAACGACCTATGTACATCCTTCTAAAGGCCTGGAAACATACTCTAAGCATGCGCACATCATTCACGCAATCAATAACGCTCACATTCATCAGCTATATTATAAGGGTTACTTTCATTAAAACTGTTGTAGTATCGATCAAAGTCTTCACGTTCATCTACACTCATATAGTCATAGTTAAAATAATGTTTGGGTGGTGGTGGGCCTACGTAGTTTAAAGTCTCGCTGGTGAGGAAAGTGTAAGGGAAGTATCCTTTGGAAACTTCAGCTGCTACCTCCATCACCTTGGGTAGCTTTGCTAATTTACAAGGTGTGAATAATAAAGTGTCTTTAAGTTGTACATTGCCTCTTATTTGCATCTGTATTAATTTGTTACCTCTTTTCAATGGATCACCTGTAAATATCTCAGAGGATTCGTGCTCAAGCAACTCCTTATAAAGGAACTGCGTGTCAAACTTTGCCCCGTTATGGGCGAGAATATACAGTCATTTTTTTGAACTTGTCGGCTAACTTGGCAATATGTCAATATAGGACACAAATAGTTTCACAGGACTATCGTGGACATTCGTTTTAAAAACGTTTGTCCGTTTACCGCATTTGGGGCACTCGTCACATTCGATCCCCATACACTCATCACAGATAGTCTGGCTCACAAGTAAATGTGGAATTACCTCTTTGGTTTCAGCATTCGTATATGTTTCTATATCGTAGTATACAGTTATACAAGGGTTATTTTTAGGCTTAGCATCTTTCATATAACATACATGCTTTACTCCATCCGCCTTATACTCCTCCTGGCATGTAGGACAGTGAATTTCGTCACACTTGTGCTTAAATTTCCCCCAATTATCCATTGTGTGAAACATACCACATTCACAGATTCTCATTTTCCTGCACGTGCCAGTTGATTTATGGAGCTCAAAGCAGTTATTATTGAAGAATGTGCGTCTACACACATCACAGTCTCTCTTCTCAGCTTCAACTACACGGCTTTGACATTTGGCGCTTTTACACTGCTCACATACCATGTGACATTCTTTACAATGTCTCACTATATCATCCGCAAACTCGAGGCACCCCTTACACAAATCATGATGTCTCCCATATTTTCGACTTTTGTCATAACTCGCGTAAAGCCACCTTATATTACGGATGGGGAGATACGTTGTCCCCGACAATTCTAAAATAAGTAGGGGTCTTGTACGATCTCTCACACAGCTTTTAAAAACATACACAGTCCTACGACGATCATCCAACCCAAATACAACTATACGGGCATTCATTTTCTGCTCTACCATTCTCAGCTCTTCATGCCCCATATTACAGTCAAATTCAAGTTCACAGTCTGCAGCTAGATTACAGGCACGTTCCACGACCGTAGGCAGCCAAATTTTTTGAGTCCGTGTATTTTGTACAGTAAACATGTTAGCCAAGACTACTGCTATAAAGCCGCAACCATGATCAACGTTTATATGCCGTCTATAAATAGCTTGAGAATTGAGGTTAAGAGTATACGGTATGGCACTATGACCCGCAACACGGAATACACGATCAATATTTACCGTGAAGTTGTCCATATTGAAGGCTTTGGGCAGCTTGCATTATACGTCCTAATATATATACTACATCTTCAGCCGCCAAACGTCTAAATGGCACTACTACCCAATAATCATCTACATCACCGTCATCTGACCCGAATCCGAAGGACAGACTCGTCCTGACTTCACGCTCGTCGGGGTTCTGAAGAGCAAACTCTACAATACGCTGTACAACCCGGTGTAGCCCGCGCTCAATTCCATTGCTATACATGGCTCTATGGTCGACCCTGACTCTATACCGATTTCTAGTCAAGGCTGGGGTAGGGGCTGCGGAGCGCACCAACTCAAACGTTATATCATCCTCAACAGAACGGGGGACAACTGTGGCGGATGAATTAGGGGATATATTAGCGGAAGGTGCTGCTGGGGGGCCTGTTGCGTAGGAGGTTGAGGGTTGGGGATCTATTATTGTAGACTTAACAGAACGGGGTGCAACTGTGGCGGATGAATAAGGGGATATATTAGCGGGAGGTGCAGCTGGGGGGATTGTTGCGTAAGAGGTTGACGGTTGGAGATCTATTACTGGTGCAACAGTCGCGTATTTCGGTCGCTTTATACCTGACGTGGGGTTCTCTTCATCATACCTCCGCTTTGGACGTGCTACCGGTATCGCTGGTGAGGGTTCGTTGGCAGGGGAGGAGATCACAACTACACTGTCGTCGGGGTCATCCGTAATGTCGATGATGGGGTGCTGTACCTCATCGTCATTCACGGTTCTGTGGGAGAAGAAAACAAAATATAAGGAACAGCACTCAAAATTTGTAATATTTTGTAAATGATCCACTTAGGAGTGTGACGCGTTAGAAATGGACTCTGTAGAAAAATTCAGATTCACGAGCCCATCCACATGTATTATATCTGGACCTACAGGATGTGGTAAAACTGTGTTTATGCTTAAAATCATTAAAGAAAAGGGAGAGATGTTCTCGAAATTTGTGCATAAAGTTATATGGTGCTATTCGACGTATCAATCAGTGTTCAACGAGTACCAAGATGATATTTTGTTCCACAAAGGCGTATATGACGTTAATTCGTTAAAGGGAAATGAACATACAGTCATTATAATTGACGATCTCTTGTTGGAGATGGATAAAACGTTTGCCGAGACATTAAAGTATTCTCCCACCATCTTAACATAAGCGTGTTCTTCATCAATCAGAATCTATTTTTTAAAAATAGATACATGCGCGATGTGTCGTTAAATACGCAATATCTAGTCTTATTCGCACAACGTAGAGATGTATCACAAATTGGGGTATTAGCCAATCAAATGTTCCCGAATCAGCGTAAGGAGTTTTTGGAAGTTTATAAAGAAGCTACAAGCACGCGTTACGGATATTTGCTTTGCGACCTTCATCCGCGAAACACGTTTAGAGTGCTTCTACGAACGAATATATTTCCAAACGAGCCCGAAACGGTGTATATTCCAGAATGACAAAGAGACTAAAGAAATACCGTGAATTAATAAAAATCTATCATCGACTGCCCCGGGCAATGCAGCAGATGTTCATTAAAAATATCGACGCCGACTTTTTAAAATGCATCTGTGAAATCTGTCTTAACGTTATAAATTGCAATGTATCAATGAAACCCCCTCAGAAGGCTCGCCTACGCCGTTACAAGAACATAATACGTGCACTCGCTCGTAAAAGTCAAACTGTAGCGAAGAAAAACGAATTATTGTACAAACAGGAGGGTCATTTCTCCCCATCTTATTTTCAGTTTTGGGTCCTTTACTGACTAGATTAATATAATGAAGAAAGTGGTAGTGATTCCCCACGAGGTGTAGGCTTCACTGCAAAGGAATCCAGACACGGTTCTAGATCCCCGTAAAAGCAGACTTAAAAGAATGGAAAGCGAATTGCTAGCCCTATTAAACAGTGAAAAAACACCTGATGAGAAAAGAATCTTATACCAAGAAGCTCTGCAGTAATTTCTTCACGAGTACGAAAATTATAAGAACCCTACAGAGATTCCTGTGGTTATTAGGCACAGCACGGGGGACGATGGACATGGCGACATAGGATCTGTGCCCGACGATACAGCTGACCAACCAAAAATTAAGGGATTACCCACACAACATATCGAGCATGTATTTAAAAGCACCCTCCCACATACATTGAGGAGTAACGTCTTAAGTCTTTATAATCTATTGAATGAGGATCCAGCCATACAATGGACCGATACAGGCGAGATCATTGTGGAAGGATCAAAGGTACAGGGATCGAATATCGTAGACATTGTCCATGATCTGGTGAGAAAGTGGGATAGGCCATCACCATCAGGATGGAAGCATATTAAAGCAAGACTACAACAAATAAATGTCCCTAAAACGTTGATAGGAAATCTGAACAGGTTAAAAGACTTGGAACATGCAACGCATGTGACACAATTGAAGACGCCGTCACCCCCGGCGGTAACACCTTTGAAGAGGAGAAAGAAGAGGTTAAACAACGGTCAACCCTACCCACGTGCCTCTAAAATACGCAAATGGCTAACGTATTAACTAAACGCTATTATGACATTTCTAAGCCATCCTCTTACGGCGGCGTAGATAGACTGTACAGAAGTGTTTACGGAGTAGGAAAAAAAGATGTTGAAAGATTTTTGAGGGAGCAGGACGCTTATACGCTTCATAAGCCTGTGAGAAAAAGGTTTAAAACAGCCAAGACAACGGCTTCCTCGATTGATTCTATTTGGCAAGCAGATTTAACAGACATGCAAAGATATTCTGTGTATAACGATGGTTACCGCTACATTCTACTGTATTCATAATAGACGTATTCTCTAGATATCTGTGGCTAGTTCCTCTGAAAAATAAATCACCTGAAACAGTTGCTAAAGCCACCAAAACGCTAATGTTAAAAGAAAACAGGGTTCCTGGCTATTTTTGTACGGATATGGGGAAGGAATTTATAGGCCGTGCTTTTCAGAACATGTTGACAGAGTTTAATATCAGCTATTACTCAACCAATTCTATATGAGGTGGGGATATGCGAAATTCAGCTGGACACCATCTTTTTAAATATTGAACATAAAGAAACCGTTTTTACGATTCTTAGAGACATTGACGAGTGTGAAAAAGTTGGGGTAGCTATGGATGAAACTATACGTATCGCTCGGACTAAGGTTGCACGGTATTACAGTACAGAAGTAAGACTAGGACCGGGTCAATATGGTTCGGTCGAGGATGTTGTGAGAGACTTAAACGTAAGTTTAAGAAACTCAAACCTTACGAATGATTTAGTATACGAAATCGTAAACAAAGGAAACCCTGCACATACACTAATCCTAAAATCAAAGACTAACAGACGTATTAAAGACCGTAGAATGTTCAAAATTCTAACCAATGGCCGATATAGCGCAGCCTTCCAAAGAGACACATTTCACGAGACAGCATGACTTGTCCAGATTAATGTATCAATTGAAGATGGAGAAATTGGCTGAAAGCTCTCAGTCCCCAGACATGTGCTATATTTACAGTAATATAGTGGAGCACCAGTTTGTTGGGGATACCCAGGCACGCCTGCTGCGCATTGCTCACATCCCCAACCATAGAGGAAGGAGTTTGAGTATTACATATGACAGACCCCATTATGTGAATGTCGCAACTAATTTAATAACCAATATCTCAATATATATAAGAACGATTGAGGGTGAAAACTTCCCATTCGGTAACGGGAGCTTAACAGTGAAGCTACACTTTCGACGCACTGAGTTATAATGGATAGAAAGCCTTTCACCGTCTATCGAGGGGTGAGATACCAGCGCGGTAGTGGACTTGGATCCATTTTTTCATCCATACTACGTACGGCTGTTCCTTTGCTGAAGAGGGGTGCCAGATACCTCGGAAGGAAAGCGCTACAATCAGGTCTTAACACTGCAGAAGACATATTGGCCGGGGCTAAACCTAAAGAAGCTCTAAAAAAACATTTAAAGCGTACACGGGACGAAATCATCAAAGATGCAAAGAGAAAAATGCGTGGTGGCGGGAAGAAGAAGAGGGCTGCCCGGAAGAAGGGGTCACGTGGTATTAAACGTAAAAGGATATCAAAAAAGAAGTGCTGTAAGCGAATGAAACCTATGGTTGACCACTTTTTTGACTGATATAAGCTAAGGACATTGATCTCATGAATCATAGTTTGTTTACTACTTGTCGAGAGAGGAGGCACTATTTCTAACTCGTCATGGCACGCTTCATCCACCCATGTAGTTCACAATGCTGTAAATCGGAGCTGTCCCTTTTTGAGCTGCCTCCAACTCAAGTTTCTATTGAGCACAGTGATTTTATTACAATTAACCCTTTAAACACAATTAGTTCCCCGAGTGCACCTATAGAATTCGTGATACCCAGCTCAGGCCCTTACTTTTTTGATCCAAGCTGTGTGCACATGTACGCTAAGCTACGTATAGCCCATTCTGATGGAACGGTCTGCGATGACAAATATGCTGTATACCCTGAAACAAACTTTCTGCACTCCATATTCAACCAGTGTGACGTATATTTAAATCAGACCAACATATCGGCAGGCACGGGGTACTATCATCTACGAGCCTATCTGGAAAATGTCCTCAACTTTTCCAAAGAAGCGAAGGCTACCTTTTTAAGTGCCGAGGGATATTATCAAACTAAAGATGAAAGTAGTATAAAGGACAAATTTAAAAATTCTAAAAAGAAAATATACGAGTGTTTTGGACGCTGCACACAGATTTCACTTTCCAGGAGAAGTTGCTTGTCAACGGGGTGGATATGAAAATAAAGCTCACCCGCACGAGTCCTGAGATCTGCTTAAATCTGGATGCTGATCAAGAAGAGGTGAAGCCCGTTGTGGTTCACATTATGGACACATACCTCCGCGTACGGCGAGTGAAATTAAGTTCACCAAAACAACTAGAAATTGAGAAAAATTTACTAAACGCTACAGTGAAATATCCTATTAACAGAGTACAAATCAAACTATATACGGTGCCTGCAGGGTTGGCATCGAAGCAGATAGAAAACATTGCCCTGGGAAATCTTCCTAAAAGGATATTAATCGGAATGCAGGACCATGCTTCGGTGAATGGAAAATATAAAAAGAGTGCCTTTAAATTCGAGAATTTCGGACTTAAAAATATAACTCTATACGTTAATGGCATTGCTTTGGGTGGAACAATGGATACGGACTATTCATCAGACGCTGTGTTACCTCTTTGTGCCAGAGCCTATAGTAATCTGACCCATATTGCAGGTGATTGTGATGAGCTTGGTAATGGGGTAACGCAGGAAGAATTCATTGATCAATTTAACCTTTATCCGTTTGACATTACACCTGACTTATCTGCTAGCGTAAATACGCATTTAAGCCCACAGCAGAGCGGAAACATCTCAGTGAGGCTGGAATTCACCAAGCCTATAGACGCGCCTATTAGTGTACTAGTATATCTCGAATCGCAAGCCCTAATAGAAGTAGATAGATTTAGGAGCGTTATCACTGACTTTTAAAATGGATGCTAATACACTTCAGAAAGTAATGAATAGTGAACGAGTCACACGTTCCAAATTTATCGGCGTGTTTGCGAAGAATGAAACATTGAGTTTGCCAAGTACGCGAGAATGCGGTAGTCTTATTGTGAACACAGATGTCATCGGTAATGAAGGGATTCATTGGATCGCTGTCTATTTTAAAAATAGACAGCGCCTGTACTATTTTGATTCACTCGGTACTCAACCCTGGAGTGACCCTATTATTGTAAAATTTCTCGCTCAGTTACATATTCCCGAAGTTGTATGGAACCCGTTTCGTATACAAGGATATTTTAGTAATACTTGCGGAATGTACTGCGTCTCATTTCTCATGCATATGTCATGTGATAAAGAATTTATAAATTTTTAAATTTATTTGACCCGTGTCACACTCGCCGAAACGATGAAATGGTATGCAGACAGATAAAAATCCGTTTTCCAATTGTACGTACTCGTTGTATAGTATAATGTTTTTGTTCGTGTGTGTATATTTGTAACGGTATATTCTGTAGTTTAAGATGGTTATTGTACTGATTTCTTTCATTTAATAAATTTATGAAAATATATTGTCTTTTCCCCAAAAAGATCGAAAAACACTTACATTATTTCGGTGTGACATTCATTATGCTGACTGATCAGTATATCCTCCGTATTCATGACACGAGATTCTTCAAAAGATTGTATAACACGTGTCAAATCCTCATCGGACCTTAAAGGAGAAAGAATAATGTTCATATTGATTCTTTTTTAATAAAAACATATACAGAGTATACAGACAGACCCCATTATGTGAAGATATCTTTGGTTCGAAACTCATTTAAGAGGTAAATCCGAATAACATTTAAAACACGCAAAAGATTGCCATAAAAATTTCGGTTTTAGCATAATGGTGAGTATCTAAATGAAGTATTTGACGAGATACTACAACCCTCCATATATATAAAATCATGTTTCTTGTGAATAAAAATAAAATTATAGACACTTACATTTCTATGGTAGTCCCTTGCGTCGGATTGTAAGGAGCGTCACTGCAAATATCTTCAACGGTTTGCGTTGGAAATAATTCATCACGGTCAATCGCGTTAAAAAGATTAATTGCAGTCAATGCTGCAGTGTCACCTTCTTCATACAAATCCGGAAAAGCGTAAAGTTCGTGGTCCATGGTGGAGGGAATGCACTGGCAGAGGGAATGATTATTCACTGACGCGAAAATAGCTACTGTTACCCCAACTGAAAAATATTTCCTTTTATATGCACAATCACCAAGCTCCGCCCCAAAAGATTAAGACCAGATGTTCGTAGTGATTGGTTGTCAGTGTAGCTGGGTGGAGCTATGATAAGTTTGTGTACCAATCGTAACACCGCTATAACGGGTCCGGACGTAATGGCATCTTTATATTTTCTCCAATAGATTTAATGCTCGTATTACCCCTTGCTGTCTTTACCATGTCAATATTTTTCCCCCACTATTCCCGGATCATTAGTCACTAATGTAATCGAGAGGATTTTATAATAAAGAAATTATAAATATATCCATTCCTTTAATTATATTTTTAAAAAAGAAAAGAGCATTCGGTTTCCACGTTAAACTGTGGGTCTAAGGCGGAGTGAAAACCTTAACCGTTGTTACAATTCGGGGAAGAGCTAGTTGTTATTATTACTAAAGAGAAAAATCGTGCATTAACATGTTTTGCGGTCATACTACCCCCCCGGATCAAATGATCCTGTTATTTTAAAGCCGGTTCAATAATAAAATGATCCTGTTATGTTGAAATGTGGAAGAGCAACGACTCCCTGACGAGATGTATTTCTTGAACTGATCCACAGAACAGCTGTTCACATCTTCTGAAGACTGCATGTTCCACATTTTATAATAAAGAAATTATAAATATATCCATTCCTTTAATTATATTTTTAAAAAAGAAAAGAGCATTCGGTTCCCACGTTAAACTGTGGGTCTAAGGCGGAGTGAAAACCTTAACCGTTGTTACAATTCGGGGAAGAGCTAGTTGTTATTATTATTATTACTAAAGAGAAAAATCGTGTATTAACATGTTTTGCGGTCATACTACCCCCGGATCAATAATTAAATGATCCTGTTATTTTAAATCTGTACCACCCTATATATATATATATTTCCATTCCTTTATTTACTTAAAAAAATGAACAAAACTCTCTCTCTCTCTTTCTTTCTTTATATATATATATATATATATATATATATATATATATATATATATATATATATATATATATATATAATAATAGGGTGACAATAAAAATCAAAAGTTGGAGTTTTTTATTGGCCATTTGTTCAATGCTGCTACTACATGAGAAAACAATGTACTGTAAATATTAGGTCATTCAGATAATATTTAAGGGTGTCTCAAGTGAGGTAAATAATTCTCCTTATAACAAAAATTAATTATTCATTACCTAGTAAAAATAAATTAATATTTTTTTAATTAATGTAAATAAACGTTAGTTTTAGTTCATAAGGTTTAGGTGCAGGCGTACTCCAATCGTAATAAGTAAATAATATATTTACTAAATATATTCCAGGGTGTCTTTCATTCAATTGTAGACCACCCATTAATTCTTGCTTTTCCTCAAGCCATACCCCTTTTTCAATGTACCAGGCTGAGACTTCCTATGATCCTCAACAACCTGCAAGAGATGTTGGCGCTGTTCTTCATTCTTCTTAATCTTTGTATTGAAGGCCTGGATCAAGGCAATTCCCCTCTCTGCCATGTCATTGACGACTTTTAGTCCTTCAACTATAGTCAAACCAGTCTTGAAATCTTCGTCGTCCGGCCAGGTCTCTGGTTCCGTCGACAAGAAACCATCATTAATTTTTAGAAGTTCAAAGAGAAGCTTTGATCCTTTCGAGGCAAAGTCCGAGAGCTGCTTTGTTGAAATGGAAGAAACAGCAGGTATTGGGGCTCGCTTTGGAGGATCTTCAGCAGCTTCTTTTTCGAGGATTGATCGAGCGATATTCTTTTTCGTCGTTGCATTGATACCTTTATCAAAGAGTGCGAGACCAATCAAGTACTCGCTGAGGTACCATAAGTGACGACCGAGG
Organism: Bathynomus jamesi; assembly: GCA_023014485.1. Classification (NCBI taxonomy): domain Eukaryota; kingdom Metazoa; phylum Arthropoda; class Malacostraca; order Isopoda; family Cirolanidae; genus Bathynomus; species Bathynomus jamesi. The sequence goes on from JAJOZX010000235.1 coordinate 927,485, forward strand.
ACACTAAGGCAGGATGCTGAGATCTTTTCATCGTGGTACTTTGCTAGGTCTTGAAGAAGCTTCAAATCGTTCGCGGGAGCAGATGAAGGACTGCTGGCAGTGAACCACGCGCTGACATATAACTCCAGGGCAAAAAATACAAATCGTTTTAAGCCAGACATTTCACGAGTTGTAAGTCTGAACTGATGGGAAAGCAGCAGGATTTTTAATGAATAAATTACTTTTGCCATCCAACGTGCTCGGTGAAGTGCTCCAGGTCGCCGAAACCTAAAGTTAGGCAAATTACCTTCAAGGATTGTAATCGACAACTCCAAGAATTCACGGTAATCATCCCTCGGCTGATGTTTTGTCAGATATAGATTCCAGCAAGCGATCAGTTCTTCTCGATTCTCATTCATACTCGATGGAAGGTCTGACAGGGTCTTGTACTTATCTTGGCAAATTGTATTCCACGTCTCTTTGAAGCGGGAGAATAGGAGGATATCTGGACCAGATGATGGTCCCATGCATTCCATGTACGCCTTCTCAACGACAAGTTCTAGGATGTGATGGCGACATGCAAGGTATAAGAGTCGGCGGCCGAGTTTCTGCTCCAAAATTACGCATGCCCCAGACAAGTAACCAGTATTTGAAGTTGTAGTGTCGAAGCTCATAGCTGATACCTTTTCTGACACATTCCATTCTTTGAGCGCAGCCCTGTATATATATTTATATACTCGTATATATATTATCATAGGAAATCAAATTCAGTTCCAAATTTATATAATTTAAACATCAAACTATGCCAATAATTAATGAAACTTTTCTAGAACAATTTCCAATAATAATATAATCAATGTATCAAAATAAAAAATATTACCTTAGATATCTTAAAAGAATCGGGAGAGAACTTCTAAGCGTTGTTTTCAGTCAGGCAGTCGTATGCAAAACGAACTTGAAGCACCAAAAGCTGATCATCCAAAGATTGATACACATCATATTATTTAACGATTTATTTATGAAAATTTTAATTTAATGAAATAAATTAATCGATTTGCATAATCTATAGTATGAAATAAAGGAAACAATTCTATTAAATTATATAATACACTTGCATTCTCGAAACATTTTTGTTTTTGAAGCGTTGTCGAAACTCGTTCATTCTTGAAATTTCTTCCGCGCGACAGTTTCATTCATGTGACTCGAGGCACCCCTAAATGCTTTCCAAATTCCATGAGATTTCGTCTACGGTGTTTCCTCATAGGGTGGCAGCATTGGACAAATGGCCGGCAAATTTTTTTGAATTTCAAATTTTATCCCTATAAGAAATTGTCACCCTAATATATAATTGTTAGTACTTTCAGGTTTTCCCACCTCATGCACCTTATTTCTTTTGCTGATTATTATTTAATATAATTGTGTGTATATCTTTCAATAACAGAGATGTTATCTAAGAATATGACCATACAAATTACGTGTAAATAAAAATATAAAACATTTTCTTCGCTTCGAGAATGTATTTCATTGTAGAAGTAATAAAAACAGCAAAATTAAGATTTGGAGTGAAGCGAGATTTTACTCGAGTAGAATGGAACAAAGGTCAACTCGCGGTCAAAAAAGACATCAGGGTAAACGATTCGAATTGACCCAGATTCTCGGTAACCCTTTCCTCGTGTGTGTGTTTGTGTGTGTGTGTCTGTGTGTGTGTGTGTGTGTGTTTTTGTGTGCACGAGTTGTTCATTCGTTTATTATATATATATACAAGCACAGATGGAGTGAGAGGTTTGGGGGGAATGAGGGAGGAGGGGGACGACCGTGTGTTTTGAATTGTCGTTTGTTTCAACTTTCTTCGTAAGGTTTCTTTTCTTTTAATTGTTTAGTGATTTTTTTAATGTTTTAATTCACTTTAAGGTGAAAATCCATTTATATATATATATATATATATATATATAAGGAATGACAAAATTAAATAGACACAGTTAATATGATTCTTTCTCTATATATATATATATATATATATATAAGGTAAGGAGAAAGTTGTTCATTTGTGTGTATTTCGTCTGAACTACTATTTTCACGATTGTACGTTCGCGAAGGGTGAGAAGTTTGGGGGGAATGAGGGAGGAGGGGGGGACGACCGTGTGTTTTGAATTGTCGTTTATTTCAACTTTCTTCGTAAGGTTTTTTTCCTTTCCCACTGTTATTCGTGACTTAATTGTGATATTTATAGTAAAAATAGGAATTAAGTAATAAAGTTAATGTTTTAATTCACTTTAAGGTGAAAATCCATTTATATATATATATATATATAAGGAATGACAAAAATAAATAGACACAGTTAATATGATTCTTTCTATATATATAAGGTAACAAGTACAGATGGGGTGAGAAGTTTGGGGGGAATGAGGGAGGAGGGGGACGATCGTGTGTTTTGAATTGTCGTTTATTTCAACTTTCTTCGTAAGGTTTCTTTTCCTTTCCCACTGTTATTCGTGACTTAATTGTGATATTTATAATAAAAATAGGAATTAAGTAATAAAGTTAATGTTTTAATTCACTTTAAGGTGAAAATCCATATATATATATATATAAGGAATGACAAAATTAAATAGACACAGTTAATATGATTCTTTATATATATATATATATAAGGTAACAAGCACAGATGGGGTGAGAAGTTTGGGGGGAATGAGGGAGGAGGGGGACGATCGTGTGTTTTGAATTGTATGTTTCATCTATCTTCGTAAGTTTTCTTTTCCTTTCCCACTGTTATTCGTGACAACAGCGATTAACTACCATCATATAAATATATTGTGGATTTAAATGGATGATTAATATATGGTTTAATTTAATAAATATTGCTATCTGGCAACTCAGTCTTCGATTAATATATGAATTAATTAATTAAGTATATAGCACAAACTGGCAACTCAGCCTTCTATTGGAATTAAATACATGGCTCTATCTGGCAACTCAGCCACATGGCGGGTTAGAGGTCTATAAAAGAGCGAGAGGCTGACGACGGAGTCATACAAGCTCGGCTCCCAGCCGAGCAAGGATCTCTGGTCCTTTCTCTTTCTGGCCCTTTGGGAAAACCCCTTAGAGGCCTCTTAGGTTAGGTATACCCCTTTGGGGGGAATAGCTTGGGGGAGAACTCCGCCTCCAAGTTGCATGCCCTTGCAATCCCATTTTGGGGTTGACAACAAAGGCCGATACTCTCCTTTCTCTCTCTCTCTCTCTCTCTCCCCCTTCAGGTGTACCCCTCCCCCCTTGGCTCCTTCTAAGCCAACTGGCTGATTAGGAGCCTATAAGACAACGCCTACTCGGCTGAAGTCTTAATATGCACTTGGCTCCTGCCAGGTGAACACCTCTCCTCCTTTCTCTCCTTCTCCTTTCTCTTGGGGGATAACGCCGCCTCCAAGTTTCATGACCCCTTGTTGCACCTGCAGCATCCCCCCACTCCCCCTTTGCTTTTTTGCAACACCCTACCCCCCTTTGCAACACCATATCCCCTTTGCAACATTGAGTTGTTGCATAACCCCCCACACCCCTTTGCGACATTGCAACATTACGTAATAATTTGCAACATTCCTGCACTCTCCCCTTTTGCGGCTATACTACTCATCTGCAACAGGAAAGGCCTATTCAAAAGGGACTAACCATGCTACTGACAATGTAAACAATTTTAATTACTCCCCTTGTACAAAAAGTTGTAATATGTTTTTATTAGTCCTTAGTGTTCAGTGAACACATTTTTAAGTGTTGTTCTCAGTTTTTGATGTGCGGTTGCCATGGAAACGCCAATATAAACAAACCACTAGAAAATACCTGAAACTTTATCCAGATGATAATTTGTTTTAGTTTCGAACTGAAATACTGTTAACTAATCAACATATACTGTTTATTACAAATGTTTACTATCTAGATACACAACTGAATTATGACATTATAGTAAAACGTAATACAAATCATGTATTGTTGTAGGTTAGCTCCAGTTTTAAATTTACTTCCTCCTTTTATTATCACAATATTAGAATAAGACAAATGTGTGCTGTGACAAATATTGTGCAAATGAGTGGTATTGTTGAAAACCACAGTTTAATTATTGTAATTTTTATTTCAGACGATCATCTATATTAAGCATGGCAGAACCTGACTCAAGTCCATTAAAATTTTTACAAGCGAAGAAACAGAGGCTTTCAACAAATTGGGAGAAATGCGTTATATGTCAGCAGAGTCATTGTTTCGGCAGGATGACCTTTTACAAAGACTTGAATCTGAGTTTGATGACCTTACAAAATTACATATTATGTCTGTTTACATATCATCGTAGCTGTTATCAATCATTTACAAGTAAGAAAAATGTAGCACGCATGATTCTGCATCACATGGTACTGAAGAACAAAGTGTTCGCACACGAGCTCAAACATCCAAGTTTACAGATTTTTCAATGTGCTTAATATGCAACGCGCGAAAGAGGGACAACATACATAAGGTACAAATAACTACGTGTCAGAGTAATCTCTATCAAGCAGCACAAGCTCGGGAGGATATTTCTATGCTTGCCAAAATTGAAGGAGGACACTTCATTGCAGCTGATGCTGTTTACCACAAATCCTGCATGGCAAGCTATACAAGCAAGCATAACATCAGTGCTTCAAGGAAAATGGAAGAAGGAGAGAACATATACGAGAAGGCATTTATAGCACTAGTAGGAGAAATAGATTTTAATCCACAACAAGGAAAAGCTTAGAAGTTGAAAACCCTGCTAGACAAATTCCAACAGCTATTACCTGACCACACTGATACCCAAGCATACCGTGCAGAAAAACTTCAGCGCCGTCTCATGAAGCATTACGGTGATAACATTGTTATTCATGCCCAACGAGGACAGTCAAAGTCAAGTATTGTTGTCTGTCGCAGTGTCAGCTTAGGAGATGCTGTCAGAGCCTTTGCTCAACTGAAGGAAGATTTCAACTCTAATGAGATGACACTTGGTTCTGCTGAAAAACAATCAAATGTTCCAGTGAATTCAGAAAGCTTACTTCATTCTGCCATTGGTATGCTTAGACAAGAAAGAGCACAAATTGAAAAGCCAACTGAGTACCTCACAGCTGCTGAAATCGGCCTGAAAACATCTGAAGAATTTGTTCCAGCACTTTTACAGGCGTTTCTTTGGTTGCTGACCAAAGAGGCATTTGAATCGTATGATTCAAATTACCAGCCAGCAAAAAATTTACAACGTAGAGTCTTAGCTCTTGCAGAAAGTGTTATTCATTGCAGTGACAGCAATATTATAACCTCCCTTCATCTAGGACTTGCAGCGCAGTTATTTGATGGACCAACAACTGCACAATTATTAGATGAGCTTCTGTGCTCTTGTCGTGGACGCAGACAATGTAATAAAAACTGTAGTTGTGCAACGAATGATATGGCTTGCACAGAGGAGTGCGTCTGCAAGGCTACTGAGGACTGCATGAGTGAACAAACCCATCACAAACCACCGCTGGATGAGCTAGATGAATAACCATATTAGAGCATTGTGCATTAATAATTTATTAATGTGTTTCATATATGCTGTTACAACGTGAGTTATTCCCCAGTATAGGGTAGACTGCTAATAACGCATTGAATTGATATTGCGGGAGTCACCGAATACAGTCTGAACTGACTTACATGCAGTTTTGTAATTGAAAAACAAGTTGAGACTTTTAGTGGGAAGATTCAATTTTAAGTAATGATTTCTGCTTTAAAGTTATTTAGTAGTTTCCTTCATAAATATAAGAATTGTTAAAATTTAGTTAGTTTAATTAATTTATTTGGTTTAGTTGATTTTGTGTTATGTACATCAATATATGTACAGTAACTTAATTTTTGTTTTACAAAATTGACGTTCTTCAAATCTCAATATCGGTCCCTTCACACAGTTAACAAGTCAAACTTTATTTCCAAGTGCAACATTATTATATATGTATTGTAATCATGCCAACATTTGCCTGTTTTTCATAACTGAACGATAAACCTTTCTGCTGGCATGCGAACAGAGGTCTCCATTATTAACCCATGTAGGCATAGTACTTTGTATGGTGATTCAACATTTTAATATGGCATTCATTTTGTTCAACATAGTGTATTAATGTTTGGAGTATTGTACTCGAATTATTGTACTCGAAATTAGTTTTGTGTAACTCATATTAATCAGTTTTCTGAAACACCTGTATTTTAGGTGATATTTTTTGGGTCTAACAATAACGTTTCTAGGCAAAAAATAAAATATATCATGTAAAAGAATGTTTTTATAGATAAATTGATATAGTGTAGCACTAGAGCTTTCAGAAAATTATAACTTCATGGGAAATAAACCTTGTCTTCACTGTTGTCTTCACTTCATTGTGTCTTCAAAGATTTCAGCTGTAATACGTGAATTGAAAACATGAATACACGAGTACCTATACATAGCTAAAGTTAATGGTTGATTTTATTATCTCAGCACACTCAGAATGGAGGACAACATGCCAAACGTATATGTCCAGATGGTGCAGATCATTTTAGGACATGTACATTCTGTACGAGAGGGGTATTAAACTCAAAAAATATGGCCTGTTATCAGGGTTGGCCGCTGCCTTACAGAGCGTGTGGTGAGAAATGATAATCGTAGAGCTCTACCACGCTTTTGCATTTCAAAGCCAATGATTATGTAAGGCTGTCGCATTCTGGAAATAAATTCGCGAAAGGATTTGAGCAAGATTGTTCTCGTGATATTTTTAAAGTTAGAGTTATGAGGCCTAAAGACGAGGTGATTTTGTATTACGTTGAAGATTTGAATGGGGAAGAAATTAGAAGTGGCTTTTATGGAGAGGAGATGCAGAAAGTGACATTTAATTCAGGAAAAAAGTGTATAAAATAGAAAAATTTTAGGAAGCAAAATTACAGGAAAGAGAAAAATGCACCTGGCAAAATGGCTAGGGTACCCAGAAAGCTTCAACACTTATATAAAAGCTGATGCAATAATGAAGCTTAAATAGTATACAACATGGCGCATAACCACTTCAACGTCACACTCTAGTCCTCTTCTTCTCTATCTATACATCCTAACAATATCCTGGCCCACTTTATAACAGAACTACATGGGCGCAGTGAATTGGGCCGTGGATCATATGAGGATGGAAATTTGGGATATGTGAATTTCAACCGGACACCAAGTTTTTAAGTATTGACAAGAAAGAATCCGTTTTTATGGTTCTTAGAAGTCGCGATGTATGTGAAAAGGCCGGAGTAACTCGAAACGATACCATGCGCTCAGCCTGGAGCGGTGAGTTTCAGTACTACAGGACAAAAGTATTATTTGATCGGGGCATTATAACACTGCCGAGGATATTGTGAGAGATTTAAATGGGTGTCTGAAAAGTTCAAATCTTACGTCTGATTTGGTATACGAAATCTTAAACAAAGATAAGTCGGGGCATACTTTGTTGCTAAAATCGAAGGCTATCAGAAATATTAAATACCAAGAACTGTTCAAAATTATACCTGAAGGCAGATATGTTCTAGCCTCCCATGAGCCACAGCATAACTTGTGCAGCTTATTGTATCAGCTAAAATTGGCGAAATTGCCCTCTGGAGACCCCCTCCTCACATATGCTATATTTACAGCAATATCATGGAGCATCAGTTTGTTGGGGATACACAGGCGCGGCTGCTGCGCATCGCCCACATTCCCAATCAAAGCGGAAAGAGCTTGAGCATTACATACTACAAGCCTCTTTATGTCAAAGTCGTAACTAACCTACTAACCAGCATCTCAATATATATATAAGAACGATTGAGGGGAAAAGGTTTCAATTCGGTGACGGGAGCTTAACAGTGAAGCTTCACTTCTGTCGTACTGCGATAGAATGACCCAAAGGCCGTTCTCACTCTACCGAGGGGCGAGATATCAGCGGGGGAGCGGGATTGGGTCCATCTTTTCAACTATACTGCGTACTGTTGTCCCTTTGCTGAAGAATGGTGCCAGATATCTCGGCAGGAAAGCGTTACAATCAGGTCTTAACACGGTAGAAGACATAATGGCAGGGACTAAGCATAAAGAAACTCAAAAACATTTAAAACGTACACGGGACGAAAGTGTTAAAAATGCAGAGAAAAATTCGTGGTGGCGGAAATAAATATCGGAAGAAGTGAGGGAAGAAGAAGAAGGGGTTACTAACTCGTGGCGTTAAACGTGAAAGGACAGAAAAAAAAGAAATGTTCTAAGCACATGAAACCTATGGTTAACCACTTTTTTAACTGGTATAAGGTAAGGACGTTGCGCTCGTAGATCATAGACTGATTGCTAATTGCCAAGAGAGGTGTCACTATTTCTGACGCGCCATTGCACGTTTCAGCCATCTGAGTAGTTCGCAATGTTGTAAATCGGAGCTGACCCTCTTTGATATGCCTCCTACACAAACATCTATGGAACATAGCGACTTTATTAAAGTTAACCGGCTAAACACTATTAGCTCGGCGAGTGCTCCTATAGGGTTCATGATCCCGAGCTCAGACCCTTACTTTTTTTGACCGAGGCTTGTGTAAACTACGAATAACGCATTGAGATGGGACGGATTGCGAAAACCACGACGTTGTATACCCAGAAAAAAACTTTCTACGCACCATATTCAGCCAGTGAGACGTGTATTTACATCAGGTCAACATCTCAGTAGGGTCTGGCTACTACCACCTACGATCCTATCTGGAAATTGTCCTCAATTTTTCAAAAGAAGGAAAGGACACCTTTTTCACTGCCGAAGGTTATTATCAGGCTAAAGGTGAAAGTTCTATAAAGAATAAGTTTAAAAATTCTAAAAGGAAGATATTGACTGCTATGGACGCCTCCATACAAATTTCACGTTCCAGGAGAAATTGAATGTGAATTGGGTCGATATGTAATTAAAACTCACCCGTACGAGCCCTGAGATTTGTTTAAATCTGGGTACTGACCAAGAAGAGGGTGCGAAGCCTGTGGTGATTCATAGTAAGGAGACATATCTCCTCGTACGTCGTGTGAAATTAAGCTCTGCTAAGCAGAAGGAAATTGAGAAAAATTTAATACATGCCACAATGAAATGCCCAATTAATAGAGTCCAAATGAAGGTGTTTGCAGTCGCTTCAGGTTTAACATCCAAGCTCTTGTGGCTCTACTAAAAGGATATTAACTGTAATGCAGAAGCACGCTTTTGTGAATGGAAAAAATAAAAAATCCGCATTTAAATTCGAAAATTTCGGCCTTAAAAATGTAGCTCTGTATTTCAACAGGGTAGTTTTGGTGGGACATTGGAAACGCGTTATTCTACAGATGACGAATTTTCACTTTACTCGAGAGCGTATAGCAATCTTGCACATAGTGTCGGTGCTTGCGACGGATTAGCTAGCAACTGGTGTAACGCAGAATAAATTCGTCGAGAGGGCCAACCTGTACCCTTTCGATCTCTCACCTGACTTCAGCGGGAATATAAACATACACTAAGTCCCCAGGAGAGTGGAAATATCTCAGTCAGATTTGAGTTCGTGAAGCCGCTAGTTTGTAGTTTACCTCGAGTCGCAGGCTTTAATCGAAATTGACAGGGTTAGGGGCTTAGTAACAGACTTTTAAAAATGGACACGGTTACACTCCAGAGAAAGATGAAGAGTGACCGATTCATACGCGCCAAATGAGAATGAATGAGACTAATATTTCTAATCACGAGAGAGTGCGGCGCACTTATCATGAATACGGATGTTAGGAATAGTGAGGGCATCCATTGGATGCCATTTGTATAGCAAAGTCTGTGGGAAATATTGCTTGTGCAATTACGGAATTTTTACAATTATTTGACATGTGTGACCATGTGAGCAACGATGTGGAAGTATACAGCCAGATTAAAAATAGTTCCCATTTGTGGTCACCCAGTGTAATGTGTGATGTTTTATTTATATATAGGGTGTCCCATAAGTATGGAGCCATAAGGCAAAATGATAAAAACGGCAATAAAAACGGCTTTTATTTACAGAACGTGTTCAATGTGTCCACCATTATTATTGATACACGAATGCAGATGAGATATCCAGTCAGCAAATACACGGCGAATGGTATCAGGAGTGATGGTGTTACATGCGTCGATGATGCGCTCCCGCAAATGTGCAACACTCTGAATTTTCTCCGTGTAGACCAACGCCTTCAAGTGAACCCAGAGATAAAACTCCAACGGGGTGAGATAGGGATTGTTCCGTAGCCCATTCACAAAATTCAGGGCCGCCGCTTCCATTAGGCGAGGTTAGTAAATGCTAAGGGCGCCAAAGATCTGGGGCGCGCCAGCGCCTCCCGCCCTGTGCACGTCTGATAGTATTATGTAAGAACAACATGAAAAAATAATGAAGGAATGAGAAGCATAGACAAATGATGAAATGTTGTACGACGTGTATACACCAGTTTAGCTTGACTGATATTTACATAATTAGCTTATTCATCTTATTGGGTCATTATAGAACTTTCACTATCACGACCTTTAACCCTTTAGGGACGGGAGTCGTAAATAAGCGATTTAAAAATGTTGCGCGCACAGACGGGACTCGTCAATAAGCGACTCGGCTTATTTACGGCTTAATATGAGTTCCGGGAGTCGTCAATAAGCGAATAACTGTTTTTATGTGACATATGCCCTTCTTGCTTGGAAAAAACAGTAGATATGTCCTTTTTGCAAGCATATTTTAGCACTTTTGAGCGTTCTGATTTGTTACTACATATGCCTCGCTTTACTCGCTGTTTTGATTGGTCATGACACTTTCTTGAACTGTGAAATGATTTTATAATTTTATAATAAATGTATGTATTAGCAAATTAAAATAGATCAGTGTAAGGCAAATAGTTTCTTCAATATGGTACCTTGATTACTTTGTGGGCAAACCCAATCGTGAAGTGGGAGGCGGGTGGGGGCGCCAGCTGCAGTCCTGCTAAGGACGCCAAATAGGCTGGCGCCGGACCTGACAAAATTCCATCCGTCGGTCTGGATCATCTTCGCTTAATTTCTGCAGGATTTGAAGTTTGTAAGGATGCCATTTGTGTGCTTGAAGAATGCGGTGGATGTTGCTTTTTGACAATCCTCTCAGCGGACAACCGCCGAAGAGACTTTTGGGGACTGTTTGTGAAATGAACGACGATGGTAGCTGCTGTGTCATCGTCGGTGGATGTCCTCGGAGGTCCACTGCGTGGTTTGTCTCCTATGGATCCCGTTTCCCTGAATTTGCTACAAGTTTGCCGACACAGCTGTGTTATCGGCGCGCGGTCCGGATGCAATCTGTTAAATGCGTTCTTCCTTACTCAAAGACATCATGGGCTCTTGCATAAACGGAAAAAACATGAATTACTTATTTTACCGTATGGTTCCACACTTATGGGACACCCTGTTTATAACTGTAATGACAGATATCTTCAGTAATTAATTATTTTAAATTGTACCAAATATGTGTCGTGCGCAGCATAGCTTTTAACCTTGGAAATGAAGCAAACACGCGTACTCTAGAAAATGATACAACTGTACTTCGTACAAGAAAGTCAAGCTGGTAGCCCCACCTCTAGGCCGGGATTGGTGGAGGAGCGAGTTGCTCTCTTGCGCTGTCCACCACACATAGCCAGGTACACCCGCCTCATCTGGTACCATCCAGAGCCAGGCATCTAGTCTTCTCTTGAAAACTTCAACTTTGACCCCTGTAATGTTTCTGAGGTCCTTTGGAAGCTGGTTAAAAAGTCTTGGCCCCCCTGACAACCATGCTATTTTCCTTCAGTGTTGAGGAGGTCCCTTTTCGGGCCTTTAGTTTGAGAACACTACATATCCTGTCTTTCCTATTGTCCAGCTTTGTTTGAATGGTAATTGGGTTTAGTTTTAGGTTTGGTACCAGTTTTCTGATAATTTTCCCTATGTAGATTATGGTATACCTCTCACTTCTTTCCAGGGAGTACAGATTTAGTTTACGTAGTCTTTCCTAGTAGTTGAGTTCTTTGCAGCCATCAATCTCGGCTGTGAAATGTCTCTGCGTTTCTTCTAGTTTATTAATTTCTTCCTTTTTATATGGGGACGTCAAAACACGTGTTTCTGTGAGACATGCGATGTCCGCCCTTGTTTCGACTATTAAACCTTTCAGGTACGAAACTTTGTTTAGAGAATTGTTCGTTTTTATTCCTTGAATATTTGCCAGGACAATGTTTATGTTCTTTGTTTTGCATTGCCCTTGTGCATTTTAAGTTCGTTATCTTTTGGTTTCGCGTGTTTTGTATCCTTGTGGTCCTCCGAGATGGATCCGTTCCCACCTACCTGTTCTGGTAGCTTCTTGCCGGAAGCGTTCCGGTTCGAGGGTTCCCAGCTGTGTCAGCTGCATGTGCTGTATGAAACTTAGCAGCAGTATTGTGTCCGAGATGTTGAAAAAAATTTGTGTTCGATTTGTGTTTTGTTTGCTATTTGAGCACATATTTTTTTTCTCACATTCCTTCTCTTGTCATTTGGAACTTGTCCTTTGTCCTTTGAACTTGTCAGGAGATGATGGTCGTAGCATTTTCTCCCGTACTGGCAAGTTCCATATGTTGCGTAGGTCTTGCAAATAACCGGATGGTAGAATTTGCATTTTCCACCAAATTTGCAGTGACCATTATTGTAAAAGTAGTTGCACACAGGAGGGTGTTCGTAAACACACACACACACACACACACACACACACGCACACACACACACACACACACTCACGAAAAAAAGAACGTACATCGTTTCTTCGATTAATTAGCATTCGCTTTGTTCTTCTCTACAGGACTGTCGAATGGAATGTGGTGTAAAGTTTCTGGTCCTTCATTTTCTTCCAAATCATTGGTAGTAAGCTGGACTTCCTTCGCGCCGTTACTGAACACCTTTGCGATACCTTCCATCTCAATGCTATTGCTTTAAGAGGAAGAGATGAAAAATATTACACTCCAAATTAAATTTACGCATTAGTACCCGCTCTATTCGTTTAAAATCACTTGTTTGAAAATATACACTACCTACTTTTTAATTAAAACTGCTTAAAATTGTACATACACCTTCATGTATATATATGTATATATTAACATTTGTGTATGTGTAGGAAGGTATGCCCGAAATTACTCCACGTCTTAGAATTGGGGTTCCCATGATTAAGATAAGACTATGGTATGGAATGTCACACCACCTTGGACCTATAGCTTAAATTACACTTCACAGGAAAATCAACTACGACACGACTTATCGCGCCGACTTACGTAGATTCGCAGTTTCAACACTGATTGAACATGGCAACGTTGTTGAAATAAAGATCATGATAACACTAGAACTGACAGGGATTCACGTTTATTATATCTTTCAAAAAGTATCTTCCCAAAATAAATAGTACGTTCTGAAATTTAGCCGACAGCTGCATAATAAAATGAAGAGATGATATCGAATAGGATAAGAATGAACATTAGTTATATTTTGATGTTTGAAATAGTCATTTTAAAATAGTCACAAGTCGAGTCGTAGTTTATTTTCCTGTGCGGCCTATACAGAAAGACCTTACATTATTTTTGCAATTAATTCGAATTCGCTTTGTTCTTCTCTACAGGACTGGCAAATGTGGTGTAAAATTTCTGGTCCTTCATTCTCTTCCAAATCATTGGCACTATGCAGGTTTCCTCCACGCTGTTACTGAAGACCACGGGGAAACGCTACATCTTGGCTCCACTGCTTTAAAAAAAGAACAAATTTATTCCGTTCAAATTAAGTTTCTTCCCACAAAAGCGCCAACTAATTAGTTCTGCAAATTAGTTGCATAATAAAATGTCGATGGTTTCGGAAAAAAAATATATACATATATTATATCTATCTACATTTATCTATATAGTTTGGTCAATTAATTTAAAATCTGCATCAACTTAGGTTGACTTAATTGGTAAGAATTTCAAATTAACTTGACGAGTTAATGTTGGACGTTCATTCTTTTCCTATTAGGCTAATACATGGGCTAAAATGAAAGCTGTGATACTGATTGGCGCACCGCCTTAGACCTACAGACTGCTGCATAATAATTGCCTGTGGCTTTAACACTCATTAAAGAATTATTTAAAACAAATTTTTTGCCTCACCACACAAAAATGCTCATTTAATTTTAAATCACTTTTAGGGTTAGTTTATTTATATTTATAAAAAATCCTATTTTTGGGCGGAACCTATATTTTATCGTATAAAAAATCCGCAAACACTTTATTTCATAAAGCAGAAGTAAATACACACACATACACACACGTATATATATATATATATATATATATATAATATATTATATATATATATATATATATATATATATATGGCAAATTTAAACGAAGAGTTGAAGTACGAACATTATTTGCCACTTACAATTCGTGTGTACAGCAATGTAAGGGAACCCTGAAGTTCGACGAATCCGTTTGCGTGAATTTGCAAACATGGTCAACCTCCTGTAACGTAAATAGCTGCTCGTTGTCTACAATTTCAAATAACACTACCCCCGATCCTATTCTGGAAAACGGTAAAAAATCACTACCGTGTATATATTTATATATATATATATATATTAGGGTGTGACAGTTGCCCCAACTTTGTCCTACAATGCTGTTCAAAATTTCGGTGTTGCATATTGACATAAAAAATACCCACGTGCAATTTTTTGAAGATTCATGCATATTCGAGTGAGCACCAGCAATTTGAAAAATAGCGATTTTGCTTATACGGCATACGCGCCTATATATGAGATTACACAACCATCATAAGGGATATTAACACAAATCATTTGCCTGTCTTAATTAAAAGCTGTTATCACTAACACAAAAAAGTTAATCATTCTTATTCTCTCATGGTACATTAAGGGGTTTTATCATATATTCACAAGGTATTATTTCTCTAGAGCAAGAAACCATGATTTCTGTTCGGAAACAGATGATCGTTTGCGCTGATTAGGAACGCGGAGTCTGTCATTTTCAACTACTTGAAGGACTTCTTGAAAGCGCTCCTCATCCCTGGCAACATTAAGAAAGTCATGGCAAAGTTTTACACCACGCTCTGCAGCCTCATTGACGACCTGAAGCTTGTCCACAACCCGTTTCATGTTCAGGTAGTCGTCATGATCCGCCCATTCACTGGCTGGACTATGGAGAAACTGATAGGGCATGCCTAAAATGGTGAAGAACCGGCTTGAGTCAGGCCCAATTAGGTCCACCAGGGCAGTGCCACTTTCTGGGACTGGGGGAAGATATGGCTTTCCATAGCCCCCATGATTGAGCCCCACTCTCTTAGTAACTTCAGTGCCTTCATGGCAAAGAAGGGCCTTCCTCATCTCCTCTTTTGTCCTTTCTTGTACTTGGGACAAGAACAAAGCCAGTGGGGCCAACTCCTCAGTTAGGTACCAAGTGTGTCTACCAAGTGCCACACGTGCTTTGTCAACTATTGTGGCGTCATATGGGGCAAATTCAGCCAAGGTTTCGACCAAATTCAAGTCATTCAGTGGCGCACTTGCTGGAACGGGGCAAACAATCCACCATGGGACATAAACAGCGACTGTGAACACAGCAAACCGTTCTAACTTGCTGATTTGACTTTTAGTCACAACCTCGGCTTTGGGAAACTGCTCTTTGATCTGGTCTGACAAAAGTACAATCTTGAGGGTATAGAGCAGTTTAGCCATCCACCTTGCTTTGTGAAGTGCGCCGGGGTAGACCATTGTGAAGTTCACTGGCTCGGATCCTTTAGTTACAAGCAGCAGACAAAGCTCTACCGCTCCTTGTAGTCGCCACGTGTAAATGGTTGGGCTAGAGATTCACGGAAGAAGTCAGCCATCTCCTGCTGGCGCTCCTCAAACACTCCAGGCATTGCGGGGTAGTAGTATTTTTTTTTCATTGTACGCCAGTTGAGAGAAATGGTTCTTGAACCTAGAAATGCAATTATTGGGATTATTGTATTTCGTACTAATCTATAATATTGTTTTAGGGGTATTAAGATTGATATGATCGATCATTTGCTTGGTGTTAGTATATCTTATAAGTCTAATAAAAGAAATTCCACTAAATTTGTTCATTAGATAATAATATTCCTTGTTATTTTGTAAAGCTTATGACTCACCTCTGGAAAACCATTATGTTTGGACTTGAAGAGCCCTCCACTTTCAAGCAATCCCAGCAAACACCTAGGATGACTTCGCCCACATGCCTGCGACAGGCGCACCAGAATACGGCACGCTCTAATTCCTTTTGGAGGGAGACGCAAGCAGCTGTTTTTTGTCCTGAAAAAAAAATGTAATTGTAGTTTAAGGCCACCATTTCAGGCACGTGCTTTTTGCAATTTCTGTTAAATCATTCACTGTATTTTGGTATTAATGTCGTGATAAATTCACGCTGATTTGAAATAGTTTACCTGTATTGGATGAAGTTGTGTCGAAAACCATACCAACGACATTCTGTTCACACTCCCAATCGACCAGAAGTTGTTTGGTTGCTGTTGATATCAAGTCTCCTTGAACCAGGCCAGCTTTTGAGTCAAATGCGGAAGAGGTGGGACTCCAAGAAGCTTTGTGCCATTGACACCAGACACAAGAATGGGCAGGCGGTCATCAGTGCCTTTGGAATCCAGCGTGTCCATAAGTTTACCATCCCAGTGCACCAGTACTTTGTCTGATGGTTGCCATTCATCCATGATTTTTAAACTTATTTCTGACACGATGGAAGCTCGGTATCGGTGGGCCGTCCTTGCATTTAGACTCAGCTTTGATGTATCTCCACCACATGCAGATACAAGGGAGTACACAATTGCACTCAGCTGGGTCGGCGAGATGTTGTTTCGAACACTGCATGAAACAAGTTCTGCCGACTTCAGAATATCATGGGGCACAAAAATTGAAACTCCCTCTTTCATGTTCTCCGATGTTTTCTCTTTGGTTCAGCAGTGCTGGCCTCATCAATGTCATCGTCCTCATCAGAGCTAATAGGTGAATCAATATCAGCCTGTACATTCTCAGCATGATCACATTGCTCTCTCTCTTGTCGCTTCTCTTCTCGCATCTGCCTTTTCTGTCGCTTTGAACCTTTTCTGGAGTACTTTGTTTACCCCAGAGTAGGTAGCTACTCTGTCACTTAGCATGCTTTTCATAAAGAGTATGTCAGTATCGATGGCATCTTGTTTGGCCTGAGTTTTCCCCTTTTTCGCAGCCGCCATGTCTTTCAACACGTGTTCTTATAAAATTTCATCGTCAGGCTCAATTCTGATTTAAACTTCATAATTCCAGGATCATCAGCCCGTCTTCTATCCTCATTCTTTTTCATAAGCATCATGTAGTCTTTGTCATAGTAAGTTTTAATCACTCGGCCAATATTGATCCTGCCTGTAATGGTCGGGACATTCGCCTTCTGGTAATGCAAAAGCACATTGTCAATGGTGGCAGATAAAGCCTGATCCCAATGCATATCCCGAAGGTTTGCTAACAGACATAGTAAGACCTGCCTATAGTTTGCAGTTTGCAGCCCTTTATTTCCTTTTCTTCTTCTCGGGGTACGGTGCCCAATAACATTCTGACATACTCATCATCTTGCCGTGTATCCATGATTAAATTCTCTATTCACACATCAAATCACTGTCAAGGGAAAAGAAAAGAGCATATTAAAATTAAATGCAATAAAATAATACGTGGAAAATTTGTGGGTCAGCGTTCCAGACCCGGAAATGAAAATCTGATAAAATGTGCTGTTTTCACACTATTTATGAAGTTCATAAGCTGAAATAGCAATACTTGCTGGTACGACGGTGCTAGCTCAAACATGCACCGATCTCCAGAAATTTACAGGGGTGTTTCCTAGATAAATATACAACACTAAAACTTTGAACAGCATTGTAGGACCATTTTTTGATTTTTGGAGGGCAACGGTCACACCCAATATATATATATATATATATATATATATATTAGGCCGTTTCAAAAATCGAAATTTATGATGGCTCAACGCACACATACTAAAAAAGTAATATGTCATGAATAAAGACTTCATGCAAAATATTAAGACAAGAGTTTATTGTTATCCCACCCCTCAATGCATATCTATTTTACCCCTCATGAGAAAATTTCATTTTTCTGGCAAATATATTTATTTATTTTGTGATGTCCTCTTAAATTTGGTATATAAAATTCATAAATAAAATTGGAAGATGAGTAGGTCATTTTCAGGAATGGTCCAGTAACCCCCCTATATTCTTTAGAGAGAATTCTAGAAAATTCTTCCTTCAGGATAACTATTCTAGAATTTCCATTTTTTCCCTTTATGGATTATATGATGATTTATTTGCTTTTTCTCTATAATTACTGATATTTTCACAAGTTTACGTTCTAGAAAGGTTACTTCATGTTACTTTACAACTTTCTTACAGTAATCAAGTCATAATATAATTTAGGTGAGTGATTAATGATTATATTATATTATTATTAAGACTAACAGGTGGTAAAACTTTTTCCCTCAGAATTATGGCAAAAACCAGAAACAAGTGTGAAGTCTGGTTGGTCGGACAAGTGCTGGAAGAGGGTTTTTCTGAGAAGCAGCTTCCAACTAACAGTGATGTCCTTAAACGTCTTTTTTATCACATTAAGGTGGGAAAGCAAAATGTCTCTGTAGCTTGCGCAACTGTAGCCAACGAAGTTATTGCTATGTGGGAAAAAGCCTCCTTAATTACATCCGCAAGCCTTATATTGTCTCAAAGCTTAAAAGGCTTTACAATAAGCATGAAGGGCTGGTCAAGAACCGAACTCGACGAACTCCTACCCAAGAGAAGAATGAAGCAGAATTTGTCACCAGCTTAAAGAAGCTTTTCGATGTAGCTCATTCAGAAGTGGAAACAGAAATAAAATTGCAGGAGGATAAAGATTTTCTTAAGGATCAAAGGAACGATCGGAAAATGATTATGGGTCCAGAAGACAAGGAGTTTTCAAGAAAGGCAAAAGCACGACAGATAAGCATGGAAAGAATGGAAAAACTTCGCAGGAAATCAAAGGAAGAAATGAGGCAATTGACAAAGGTTGTGGATCTCAACCAATGTGAAAATTCCGGTTCAGGAGGAAGTGAAGAATCATCTGGTGATGAATTGTTCTACAGAGCACTCTCATCATCATCTTCAAAAAAGGAGAAGCTTGAACCAGGTGTAATTGTTAGGGATAAAAAGTTCTTGGCTGCTCTGGACCGCACTGGAACATCTGCAAGAGCTGCTATGCACATTGTGGCACCTGCCCTTTCAGCTGCTGGAGTGGAAATTGAAGAGATCACATTTTCATCATCCTCTATCTACAGGTTTCGGCGATCAACACGGATGCAGATGGGAGAAGACATTAAAGCCAGTTTCCAACCAAATACCCCTTTAATAATTCATTTTGATGGAAAGCTTCTTCCATCCATGCATGGGGGTAAGATTGATGTAATGCCCATTGTTGTGACTGGTGCAGGCGAATTAGAAAAATTGCTGTCTATTCCAAAGCTTATTTCTGGAACGGGAGAAGAAATGGGGAGAGCAGTTTTAGATGTCTTGAAGCAATGGCCACAAGTAAATGAGTGGGTAGCAGGCCTTTGTTTTGATACTACTGCAAGCAATACAGGTATCCATGCTGGGGCTTGTACCATCATCCAAAAGGCCCTTCAGAGATCACTCCTTTTTCTGGCATGCCGCTACCATATCCACGAGCTTCTTATCACTGCAGTTTTTGACATGTTTTTCTCTTCTCGGGTCCACAAATTCCCTTATTCAATCGATTCAGAGATTGTTGGGATAACATTGATCAGCAGAATTACAAGCCCTATGAACCCAATGATCTCACCTCAGAATCTTTAGATCATTGGATCTTGAAGCACAGACACAAGCTTATTTCTTTCATCAACTCCAAACTTCAAGAGGGCCACACTCGAGGTGACTACAGGGAATACTTAGAACTTGCACTTATCTTCCTTGGTTGTCCAATGCCTAAAACAAATAAAGGCTCTGATAGCAGATTCCACTACCCAGGAGCTTACAGCAGAGCTAGATGGATGGGAAAGGGCATCTATTCCTTAAAAATTTACTTATTTAGGAACCAATTCCTTCTCACCCCTCATGAAAAACAAGCTCTGATACGAATAAACGCCTTTTCAATGACAGTTTATCTTCAAGCTTGGTATACATCTCCAGTTGGAATTGATGCTCCAGCAAATGATTTGGCCCTCCTCAAGATGCTACATATCTACAAGATCCAGGTTGATAAGGAAGTGGGTGCTACAGCCCTCAAAAAACTTCAGAACCATGGTTGGTACTTGAGTGAGGATCTTGTAGGATTTGGCTTTTTCTCAAACCTCGTGACTGAAGATGATAAGGTTCTAATGCTCCACAACCTTCACCACGCGCCTCCTCGAAAAGTGAGGGCAAGAAAGGTGGACCCCCGAATGTTGCAAAACCCCAATGACTTAAAGATTACCAGTTTTGTCACAACTCAAACACAAGACTTCTTAAGTGTTTGAAAATAGAAATTCCCAAGAAACTTGAATACATTGAGGACACCGCAATCGGGTCATGGCAGTCAAAGTAATCAACGACTGTGCTGAACGAGGAGTCAAACTGGATACAGAGTTTAATGAGAAGCTCACAAAGAGTGAGGAAGAGAGACAACTGGCCTTTCAAATCATTGAAAATCAGAGAAAGGAGGTCCCTCAGCCACTGAAATCCCTATATTCTTAATCAATCTGTCTTAAATAGAATTTAAGTCGCTTTGTTTTAAAACATATTTTTCGTTCAGTCTTATATTTGCTCTAATTATCCATTAATGTAAAAGAAGTGCCATCTGAGGGGTGTCTTTTTATCATTCAAATAAAATGATATTTTGTCTATTTGTTTTTCTTCCTTTATATAAAAAAATAAGTGTGTGCGTTTATCAAAATCAATTTCAAAAATTACCATATAATCGTGAAACGGTCTATATATATATATATATATATATATATATATATATTGAAAATACTGTACGAATTATTACTCACATAATATCGCCATCTTCAAAACGGATGGCAAGATATAGTGGTCTAATTCATTGTTAACGAAACTCCCCCCGCAGCCGAAATAAAAACACATTTCAGTATATAAGAAAAAACTGTATAAAACTGTGAATGCGAAATTATGTTAAGAGAAAAAAGCGTTGTGGAAAATGGGAGAAAGCGCATTTCACTATACGAAAACGTTACTTGCGAGACAAAAATTAAAGCTATATACAGTATATACAGTGGCTACTTGAATTCCTTGGACCACCTACATATTTGACGTGGAATGAGATTTAGAAAATGTTTTCAAAGGGTTAAGATAAGCCGTTCATGGGTATTTACCTTTTTACGATATGTCTAGACATACGTATTTTCAGAGGAATGATCGTTTTCAATAATTGCTACCTTCTCTGGGATTTATCAAATAAATAGAAAATCAGGGGTGGTCCAAATAATTTAAGAAGCCACTGTAATTCGACGAATACAAATTATGTCACGAAAAAAAGGAATGTGGAATATGGGAGAAACTGGCACTTACAAATCTCCACCACTACAGCTGTTAGAACTCATTGTGGAAATGTAACCAAGTGAAACTCACACTTGCAAAAAAATTAATGCTGAATGCTGCCCAGGGACGGTGATGCTTCTTTTATATGCGTGAAAAGGGCCCCCTTTCAAGCGAAGGCCGAGTTAGAACGATCCTCCCACAGATCTGAGCGAACGTTGTTTTCTCATTGGTGTGGTGCTGTGTACGATAGGCGTGGCTTGAGGCTGTGCCCAACCACTTGCTTACGAAAATAAGACGTTTTGATTGGAGTTTTGTTCGCTGTACGGAGATTCCTTAATTTCAGCTATATATATATATATATATATATATATACTCCGTATATAAGAATTTCGTATAATGTATTTCATAGCTCTAAACCTAATTAACATCAAATTGAATATTTTCAGGTATTAACATAAATATATATATATATATGTATATGATGCAAACCCATAAGGAAAAAAGAAAAATGATTCAAAGGCCATTCGTGTGTAGAGAAGTACACTTCGTCAGGGAATGAAGGGAGAAGGCGAGATTACAAAAATAACGTGTGGGTCTAAAAAAAAAAGCCATTACCCTGATTTTGAACAATATAATTTTGCCTTTATCAACTGTTATTTGTACAATAAATATATGTGTCCTGTATAGAATTTCATGGTCTATCTCGTGGCTCTACCTGGCAACTCATCCACAAATAAAATAAATATCACTATGTAGCAACTCATCAAAAAATAAAATAATTAGTGCTGTGGTAACTCATCCACAAACAAAATAAATAGCAATATCTAGCAAATAATCCACAAATAAAATAAATATCGTAATCTGGCATCTCATCCACAAATAAAATAAATACGCTAAAAGGCAACTTATCCACAAATAAATTAAATAGTACTATCTGGCAACTCATCCACAAATAAAATAAAGGGCGAAACCTGGCAATTCATCCATAAATAAAATAAATGGCGCTACCTGCCAACTCATGCGTAAAAAAATATCGCTAACTGGTAACTAATGCATAAGTAAAATAAATATCGCTACCTGGCAACTCATCCATAAATAAAATAAATAACGCTACTTGGCAACTCAATAATACTCATCCACAAATAAAATAAATAGCGCTACATGGCAACTCATACTCAAATAAAATTAATAGCGCTATCTGTGAACTCATCCACAATTATAGGCCCATTAGCTTAACGTCAATTGTCGGTAAACTTTTGGAATCCGTAGTTAGGGATCGTATCATCGATCACTTAGAAAGTAGAGATTTGATTAAAAGTAGTCAGCATGGGTTTCGACGCCATAGGTCTTGTTTAACTAATTTGGTAGAACTTTATAACGAAATAGTGCGCGATTACGATAGGCATAGAGCAGCTGACGTTATTTATTTAGATTTTAAAAAGGCGTGCGATACAGTTCCGCATAGGAGACGAATTGCGAAGGTCAAAGCGCACGGTATACGCGGTCAGGTAGCTAACTGGTTAGAAGAATGGCTTCGTGCTAGGAGCCAGAGGGTCGTAGTTAATGGTAGTGAATCGGGGTGGTTAGATGTAGGTAGCGGTGTCCCACAGGGTTCAGTGTTAGGCCCATTGCTATTCGTAATTTACATTAACGACATAGATGTAGGATTGACTGGTAACGTGTCAAAATTCGCGGACGATACTAAAATAGGCGGTAAGGTTGTTAACGAGGACGATAGTAATAGGCTCCAAGACGATGTAAATAGGATTATGGAGTGGACAGATAAGTGGC
Organism: Bathynomus jamesi; assembly: GCA_023014485.1. Lineage (NCBI taxonomy): Eukaryota > Metazoa > Arthropoda > Malacostraca > Isopoda > Cirolanidae > Bathynomus > Bathynomus jamesi. The sequence goes on from JAJOZX010000235.1 coordinate 950,824, forward strand.
AGATGCAATTTAACGTAGACAAATGTAAAGTTTTGCATATAGGTTCTCGTAACAATAATTACACGTACACGATGGATGATAGGGAGTTAGCGAGCGTTGACGAAGAAGTAGATTTAGGCGTACGCGTATCTAAGGATTTAAAGGTTAGGAACCAGTGCCTGGAGTCTTGCGCAAAAGCTAATAGGATGTTAGGCTTCATAGCGCGTAATTTCGAATTTAAATCGAAGGATATTATATTGCCCCTTTACAAGTCCCTAGTCAGGTTTCATTTAGAATATGCAGTTCAGTTTTGGTGCCCGTACTTGCGTGAGGATATTGATAGGTTAGAAAGGGTTCAACATCGTGCCACGAAACTAATTCCGTCATTGCGCAACAAGCCTTATGAAGATAGGATTAAAGAGTTAGACCTGTATTCACTCGAAACTAGGAAATTAAGTGGAGAGCTTATTGAAGTTTTCAAAATCGTTAATAACATCGATAACGTAAATTTTGACAACTTGTTCACTTTCGATAATAGCAATACTCGTAATAACGGATTTAAGTTGCGTGGCAGGCGTTTCATTACTAATATCGCTAAAAACTTCTTTACGTTTAAAGTAATTCATAAATGGAATAATCTTCCCGCGTCAGTCGTTCATTCTACCAGCGTTAATATGTTTAAGAACCGTCGTGACAGACATTTTAAAGAGTATTAACGTTGTTTAAAATAAAAAAAACAAAGTTAGCAACAGGAGCTCTGGTGGTGGTGCTCGAGGATGAGTCTGTTGACGATGAATGCCAGCTTGTGACATGCCAGCGTGTGATGCCAGCAATAAAATTATAAAAAAAAAAATTAGACTAACACGAACGTAGATGTAGCTCGTAACATAAACTAACCCACTTTTTGTTTAACTTTACCTACTTTTTTTACTTTGCATGTCTGTAACTCTCTTTTCTTGCATGTTTGTAGTTTGCATGGTATGACTGTGAGTTAAGACTATGTTTGCATGGTTTGTAAGCGTTCTTATTTTACTTCTTTTCATCTTTCGCCCCTCTCCTATTCTCTCTGACTATTTTTCTGACTTGTCGGCAGTGGCCGGCGGATGATGATGGCGAGTCTTTTTTCTCTCTTTCTGAATGAATGTTAACCCACGAATGATAGGTGTTCCTCCTCACTTAACCCCTTATTCTCTTCTCTTCTCTTAACCCCCTACTCTTTCCTTTCTCTCGGGCTAACTTTAGAGTGGATCTTAGGGACTTTGTTAGCTTAGCTTCTGTAGATCTGTAGATCATGCACCAAGGAGCAACCCCTCTAACCTCCTCAGTCAACACATCCAACACCACGTTGAACAGGAATGGACTCAGTGCTGACCCCTGATGCAGACCAACCCCAACTCCAAAACTCTCCGTCACACCAACACTTCGCCTCACTTTCGTCGTAACCCCTCTATACATTTCCTGAATCAATCTGGCGTACTTCTCCGGGACCATCTTCTCCCTCAGGCACCTCCAAACCTCTTGTCTCGGTGTCCTATCATACGCCTTCTCTAAATTTATGAAAACCATGTGCAATGCCTTCTGTCCTTCCCTGTACCTTTCCTCCAACTGTCGTAATGCAAAAATAGCATCAAACGTACTTCGTCCGGGCATAAAACCGAATTGCTATGTCGACACGCCTGCCTCCTCCCTCAGCCTTAAGTCCACAATTCAACTCATCCACAAATAAAATAAATAACGCTACCTGGCAACAAATCCAGAAATAAAATAAATAGCGATATCTGGCAATTCGTCCAGAAATAAAATAAATAGAGCCCTTTGGCAACTCATCCACAAATAAAATAAATAGCGCTATCTGGTTGTTCATCCATAAATAAAATAAATGGCGCTATCTGGCAACTCATCCATACAATAATATATGGCGCTATCTGGCAACTCAACCACAAATAAAAAAAATGGCGCTAACTCGTCCGTAAAAAAATAAATAGCACCACCTGGCAACTCATCCGTAAATAAAATGGGGTTATCCTGCAACTCATCCGTAAATAAAATAAATGGAATTCATGAAATGATATGTACCAACATTAACTAGTATATAAATTTTAACCTCAATATCGCAATATTTAGCCTATTTTTATAAAAATAATTTTTTTTTAATAAAATTCGATCTTAATGAAATGAAAATTTTGTACCAAAAAGTTGTTTTTCTCCGTTTTAAGTATATTTTGTGAAATTTTCTTATGAATAAGATGAATTTATATTTTTCAATATTTTTTTAATCCAATTACTAACTATTGATAGAAAACTGCTTTATTTTACTTTTATAAACAATATATCAAAATAATTCTAAATTCATCATAAAATTTGACTAAAATTACGAGCGTAGTAAGTCAAAAATTTGATCGAAAAAGTAGATTTTTTTTGTTTTAAGATCTATTTTTTATACAAGCTTTACTGTACCTCTAAAATATTGCAAAATTGAATGATATATATATATACAACATTAAATAGTAGCCAGAAACACCATTATTTTATTGATTTGTACAAAATAATGTAAAATGAAGTGTAAATTCTTCAAAAACTTTTACTAAAATGCATACTTAATAGATTGTAGTTTTTCATTTAAGAAATACGATAGTCAAAATTTCAACTTTTCAGAAAGTTGCTTTTCTCTGTTTTAAACCGAATTCTCTACAAAAGCTTAATTGTACACTTAAAATATTGTAAAACTGATTAGAATTTACTTTTTAATTTATATCACAATTCAATAGTAGAGAAACTTTCTAAAAAAAATTAATTCATTTCGACTATTTTAACAAAAACTATTGAAATCCTATCCAAAAATAAAGTCTGAGGAGAGTGGATCTTTTTCAATAATTTTTAAACGATGTTCTCATTTTTGGGCAGAAACACCTTTATCCTATTGTTTTGTACAAAATAATGTCAAAAGAAATATAAAATCTTCAAAAAGTGTTACTAAATATGCAATGTTAATAAAATATAGTTTTGCATATAAGAAAAACGACATAGTAATTTTCAACTTTTCAGAAAGTTGGCGAAAAACACCTGGCAACTCGTCCACAAATAAAATAAATGGCCCCCTCCTGGGAACTAAAACACAAATAAAATAAATTGCGCTACTTAGCAACTCATCCACAAATAAAATAAATAGCGCTACCTGGCAAATCATCCACAAATAAAATAAATACCTTTACCTGGGAACCCATCCACAAATAAAGTTAATACCTTTAGTTGGTAACGCATTCACAAATAAAATAAAAAACGCTACCTTGTAACCCATCCACTAAAAATAAATAGAGCTACCTGGCAACTCATCATTAAATAAAATAAATAGCGCTCCCTGGGAAGTCATCCACAAATAAAATAAATAAAGCTATCAGGCAACTCATCCACAAATAAAATAAATAGCGCTATGTGGCAACTCATCCACAAATAAAATAAATGAGGCAACATGGCAACACATCCACAAATAAAATAAATAGCGCCCTACGGCAACTCATCCAGAAATAAAATAAATGGCATTACCTGGCAATCATCCTAAATAAAATAAATGGCGCTACCTGACAACTCAAACCTAAATAAAATAAATAGCGCTACCTAGCAACTCATCCTTAAATAAAATAAGTAGTGCTACGTGGCGACTCATCCGGAAAATAAAATAAATGGCGCTACAGAGCAAATCATCTGTAAAAAAAATGGTGCTATCTGGCAACTCATCAGTAAATAAAATAAATTGCTCTATCTGGCACCTCATTCAGAAATAAAATAAAATGGGCTACCTGGCAACTCATCCACAAATAAAACAAATGGTGTTACCTGGCAAATCATACACAAATAAAATAAATGGCGCTACCTGGCAACGCATCCGTAAATAAAATAAATAGCGTTACGTAGCACCTCATCTGTAAATAAAATAAATAGCGCTACCTGGCAACTCATCCGTAAATAAAATAAATAGCTCTACCTGGCAAATCTTCCGTAAATAAAATAAATACCGCTATCTGGCAACCATTCCACAAAATAAAATAAATAGCGCTATGTGGCAACACCTCCGTAAATAAAATAAATGGCGCAACCTGGCAACTCATCATTAAAAAAATGGCGATATGTGGCAACTAATCCAGAAATAAAATGAACAGCGCACCTGGCAAATCATCCTTAAAAAATAAATGGTGCAACCTGACAACTCATCCATAATTATAGTAAATGGCGCTACCTGACAACTTATACACAAATAAAATAAATTGGCTACCTGGCAACTCAACTAGAAATAAAATAAATAGAGGTCTGTAGCAACTCATCCACAAATAAAATAAATCGCGCTATATGGCAACTTATCCACAAATAATATAAATCACGCTATCAGGTAACTAATCCACAAATGAAATAAACAGCGCGACAAATCATCCACAAATAAAATAATTGGCGCTACCTGGCAACTCATCCACAAATAAAATTAATAGCTTTACCTGGGAACTTATCCACAAATATAATAAATAGCGCTATCTGGCAACTTACCCGTAAATAAAAGAAATGGCGCTATCTGGCAACTCATCCATAAATAAAAGAAATGGCGCTATCTGGTAACTCATCTACAAATAAAATAAATGGCGAAACCTGGAACTTATCCTTAAAAAATGGCGATATTTGGCAACTCTTCCACAAATAAAATAAATAGTGGTATCAGGCAAATCATCCTTAAAAAATAAATGGCGCAACCTGGCAACTCATCCATAAATATAATAAATGGCGCTACGTGACAACTCATACACAAATAAAATAAATTGCCTACCTGGCATCTCATCCAAAAATAAAATAAATAGCGCCCTATGGCAAATCATACAGAAATAAAACAAATGGCATTACCTGGCAAGTCACCCCTAACTGAAATAAATGGCGCTACCTGGTAACTCATCCGTAAATAAAATAAATAGCGCTACGTGGCAACTAAAACCTAAATAAAATAAATTGCGCTACCTGGCAACTCATCCGTAAATAAAATAATTTGCTCTACCTGGCAAGTAACGCAGAAATAAAATAAATAGCGCTACCTGGCAACTCATCCAGAAATAAAATATATGGCGCTATCTGGTAACTTATCTACAAATAAAATAAATGGTGAAACCTGGCAACTTATCCATAAAGAAAATATATTGTACTATGTGGCAACTCATTCAGAAATAAGATAAATAGCGCTATGTCGCAACTCATCCAGAAATAAACTAAATGGCGCTATCTGGTAACTCACCCACAAATAAAATAAATGGGGTAACATGGCAACACAACATGGCAACAAATCTTTCTAAATTCATCATAAAATTTGAATAAAAGTAAGTGGTTACAAATGCAAAACGTTTATCAGAAAAGTCGATATTTCTGTTTTAAGATCCATGTACCTTATGATATTGGAAATGTTAATGGAATTCATGAAATGATATATACCAACATTAAATAGTATATAAATTTTAGCCTCAACATCGCACCAGTTAGCCTGCTTTTACACTTACAAATGAAAATGGGACCATAAATTAGAACCTATATGGTTGTATTTCTTTCGAAATATTTTGCTGGAATTACTCATTTTTGGCCATAAAATGCTTTAGTTTATGGTCTTGTACAATATATTGTGAAAACAGCAAAAATCAAATGGCGTTACCTGGGAAGTCATCCACAAATAAGATAAATAACGCTATCACGCATCTCATCCATAAATAAAATAAATAAGGCTCTCTGGCAACTCATCCACAAATAAAATAAATGGCGCTAATCAACCATACATAAAATAAATAAATAAATTCCGTTATCTGGGAACTCATCCATAAACAAAATAAATTGTTAAACCTGGCAACTCATCCAGAAATAAAATAAATGGCGAAACTTGGGAACTCATCCACAAATAAAATAAATAGCCCTCCCTGGCAACTCACCCAAAAGTAAAATAAATGGTGCTACCTGGCAACTCATCCAGAAATAAAATAACTTGCGCTATCTGGCAACTCATCCAATCTTAAAATATATGGCGCTCTCTGGCAACTCATCCATAAATAAAGTAAGGGGTGCTATCTGGCAACTCATCCAATCATATAATAGATGGCGCAACCTGACAACTCATACACAATTAAAATAAATTGCGCTACCTGGCAACTCATCCAAAAATAAAATAAATGGCCTACCTGGCAACTTATCCACAAATAATATAAATAACGCTATCAGGCAACTAATCCACACAAAATAAACAGCTCTATCTGGCAAGTAATCCACAAATAAAATAAATAGCTCTATCTGGCAAATCATCAACAAATAAAATAAGTAGCGCTACCTGGCAACTCATCAACAAATAAAATAAATAGCGCTATCTGGGAACTCAATCATACTTATCCACAAATAAAATATATGGCGCAACCTGGCAACTCATCCATAAATAAAATAAATGGCGTTACCTGACAACTCATACACAAATAAAACAAATTGCCCTAACTGGCAACTCATCCATTAATAAAATAAATAGCGCTATTTGGCATCTCATCCAGAAATAAAATAAATAGCATTACCTGGAAACTCATCCACAAAAAAATAGCACTATCTGGCACCTATTCCACAAATAAAATAAATAGCGTTATGTGGCAACTCTTCCACAAATAAAATAAATAGCGCTATGTGGCAACTCTTCTACAAATAAGATAAATAGCGCTACCTTGCAACTTATCCACGAATTAAATAAATAGCGCTACCTGGGAACTCTTCCATAAATAATATAAATGGCGCTACCTGACAACTCATACACAAATAAAATAAATAGCGCTAGCTGGCAACTCATTCGCAAATAAAAAAATAGCGCTACTTGGCAACTCATGCATAAAATAAATAGCGCCACCTGGCAACTCATGCATAAAAAATAAATAGCTTTACCAGGCAACTCACGCATAAATAAAATAAATAGCGCTAACTGGCAACTCATGCATAAATAAAATAAATATCACTAACTGGTAACACATCCTTAAATAAAATAAGTAGCGCTACCTGGGAACTCAATAATTCTCACTCACAAATAAAATAAATGGCGCATCCTGGCAACTCATCCATAAATAGAAGAAATCGCGCTACCTGACAACTCACTCACAAATAAAATAAATTGCGCTACCTGCCAACTCATCCAAAAATAAAATAAATGTCGCTATCTGGCAACTCATTCAAAAATAAAAGAATTAGCGGTGTGTTTCAACTCTTCCACAAAAAAAATAAATAGCGCTATCAGGCAACTCAATCACAAATAAAATAAATGGCGCTACCTGGCAATTCATCCACAAATAAAATAAATATCGCTACCTGTCAACTTAATGATACTAATTCACAAATAAAATAAATGGCGCAACCTGGTAACACATCCTTAAATAAAATAAATAGCGCTACCTGGGAACTCAATAATTCTCACTCACAAACAAAATAAATAGCACATCCTGGCAACTCATCCATAAATAAAAGAAATCTCGCTACCTGACAACTCATTCACAAATAAAATAAATTGCTCTACCTGGCAACTTTCCAGAAATAAAATAAATGTCGCTATCTGGCAACTCATTCAAAAATAAAAGAATTAGCGGTATGTTTCAACTTATCCACAAAAACAATAAATAGCGCTATCAGGCAACTCATCCACAAATAAAATAAATGTCACTACCTGGCAACTCATCCACAAATAAAATAAATAGCGTTACCTGGGAACTCATCCACAAATAAAATAAATACCGTTACCTGGGAACTCGTCCACAAATAAAATAAATATCGCTACCTGGCAACTTAATAATACTCATCCACAGATAAAATAAATGGCGCTACGTGGCAACTCATCCGTAAATAAAATGGCGCTATCTGGAAACACATCCGTAAATAAAATAAATGCCGGTACCTGGCAACTCATCCATAAATAAAATTTATAGCGCTACCAGGCAAGTCGTCCGTAAATAAAAGAATAGCGCTACCTGGCAACTTATCCACAAATAAAATAAATGTCGCTAACTGGCAACTCATCCAGAAATAAAATAAATAGCGCTACGTGGCACTCATCCTGAAATAAAATAAATAGCGCTATCTGGCAACTAATCCAGACATAAAATAAATAGCGCTATCTGGCAACTCATCCACAAATAAAATAAATGGCGCTAATCATCTATACATAAATTAAATAAATAAATTCCGTTATCTGGGAACTCATCCATAAATAAAATAAATTGTTAAACCTGGCAACTCATCCAGAAATAAAATAAGTGGCGAAACTTGGGAACTTATCCACAAATAAAATAAATGGCGCTACCTGGCAACTCATCCACAAATAAAATAAATAGCCCTCCCTGGCAACTTATCCAAAAATAAAATAAATGGTGCTACCTGGCAACTCATCCAATCTTAAAATATATGGCGCTCTCTGGCAACTCATCCATAAATAAAGTAAGTGGTGCTATCTGGCAATTCATCCAATCATATAATAGATGGCGCTATCTGGCAACTCATCCACACATAAAATAAATAGCGCTACCTGGCGACTCATCCGTAAGTAAAATGGCGCTATCTGGAAATTCATCCATAAATAAATAGCGCTACCTACCAATGTATCATAAATAAAATAAATTGCGCTACCTGGCAACTCATCCGTAAATAATATAAATAGCGTTACCTGGCAACGCATCTGTAAATAAAATAAATAGCACTACCAGGCATTACCCCCACCCCTCCCCCATTACCCCCACCCCCAGGGGGAGGGGCTGGCACCTTGCCACAATTGGTCAACAGTGTAAATGCATATGCACTCGAACATTTTGCGGTCATTCTACTTTGGGAACTAAATAGTGTGACACATATACTATCCTTGATATCGTTTTCACCTGAAATGTATCCTTTTATAGCCGGACGATGTGTAACTTTATTTTATTTATTTTTTCTCACCTTTTCATGTATTTTTTTATTGGTTGTAGAAAGTATTTTATCGAAATAAATACTATCAATGCTGTTATACTGTACGTAGTGATTATTTGCTATAAATTTCATTGAAATCGGTGAAAAACTTTTGAAAACATAAAAACATTGGAGAATTGCTTAATAATTTTGAACGTGTATATATATATATAAAAACTCACAATGGTCCCCTGAGAGACTTATATGTTAAACACAGACCGTGCATGGAACAAGGAACTCTTCTGAGAAATTACATCCACTATAGTGTAGTTCGAATAAGTAATGAAAAATGACAAATACTATAGTTTTTTCTTTTTCATGATGGAAAGCCCAACGTGGGCACCGGGTTACTCGCAAAGAGGCCCCAATATAGCTTCCCTCACCAGCTATCTACAAAGCAGATAGGATCCTATCTGCTTTGCAGATAGCTGGCGAGTAACCCGGTGCCCACGTTGGGCTTTCCATCATGAAAAAGAAAAAACTATAGTATTTGTCATTTGAGGGGTCGCGCGACTTAACGTACCTAAGCGCCACCACAGGCGAAAACGTGTTTTTGATGGATATCACTATTTTCACCCTTCCTCTATCGCGTGGTTTGGGTTATAATGACCTTACGACACTAGAAGTATGGTTGAAAACCTTATGAAGCGAACTACTTTTTTCACCTCTATTCTGTGCCAGAAATCGCACCCAAAGTTTGGCATAATAAGAAAATCAAAAAATTTTAAAAAAATATATATAAAATATAAAATATGAAAATCTATTCCAAAAACTCATCAACATCTTCATTAGCATACGTAGAACTCTAATTTAGCCAAAATGAACGTTCTAGCTCAATTAATAACAGAGATACTATTGCCAGAATATTGCTGAACTTTGGAGGCGATTTCTGGCGAATTTTAATTTTGGCGCTTAGGTACCTTAAGACGCGGGACCCCTCGTTTATCATTACTTATTCGAACTATAGTGGATGTAATTTCCCAGAATAGTTTCTTGTTCCATGCACGTCTGTGTTTAACATATATATAATTATATATATATATACAGGGCGTCCCAAAAAATGTATACACACTTTAATACTTACTAAAGGCAGTGTTTATTAAATACATTTCATTTTCAAAATGTAATAGAATCTACAGACATTATTTAATTGTTTTGTCAACGCCTGTTTTCAAACTGACGTCCCGTTCTGTCCAGGCACTGCTGATAACGCGAAGCAATGGAATCGCGCAAACATCACGAAACATTTCGTTGGTATTTGTGTGCATTCTCGTTCAATGGCTGCTCTCAATTCACGACTGTTGCAGGTTTTATAGCGTAACTTTGTCTTTTAAGAATCCCCATAAAAAAAGTCTAGTGGTGTGAGGTCTGGTGAACGCGGAGGTATTCTACGAAACCCCTTCGTCCAATCCACATCCACATCGTGCCAAGTACCACTCGCAATACTCCACTCTTCGGTCCGGATCATCTTCATTAATAGCATGGACTATCTTGGAATGTAACTTTTCCATTGACAGCGCTTCAAATGCGTTGGACAGACGATTCTGAAATTCCTACCTCACGACTCGCTTGCCGCACAGATTTTCTTGGACTTTGGTGATACTTTCAGTACTCTTTCTTGCTTTGTGGGGCTTTGTCGATGTCCGTGGTCTTCCGGAACGCTTCTTGTGGACATTCTGAACAGTTTCCATCAGCTTCAAACTTATCTCTAATTCGAGTGATGTAAGTCGCGTTGGTGGATCTGTTTGAAACTCCCTCCTAAACTGTCTTGCACTTCAACTGCGTTTTCACACTTCCAGTAGCATTTTAGAATGAAATTCCTTTCCAAAGCTTAGTCTGACTGCCATTATTAATTCTAATTGGGGTTACTTGGAAAGAAAGAAACATCAATTGAGCTATCAGCTGTTAAAGTGTGTATACATTTTTTTGGGACGCCCTATATATATATATATATATATATATATATATATATATATATATATATATATACTATTATATTGCTGCAAACCCACAAGGAAAAAGAAAAGAATTCATTTCATTTCACGTGTTTATTGTGAAATTCATCCCTATATATATATATAATATATATATATATATATATATATATATATTTTACTTTTTACTGCACAGTGGCCCGCAATTTCATGTTCCTCGTCTCACAGGCGACGCTGTACATGTGGCAACGCCGCAGTGATGGTCAAGGTAACCCAATGGGGAAAGATGGAGGGGGACTACTGAGTCGAACAACATACAACACGGACATATATAGTCCGTGAGCCAGACTCCAAATTTTGACCAATCGGTACCACTAAGGCGAACCAGATGAAACAATGCTTTTTGGAAAGCTTATAATTTGTAGTTTCTAAATATGTTTGCTGGACATCTGTATCTGGTAGCGTTTTAGTGTAAATCTTCATCAAACTTAGGCACCTATTTTAATATTGGGCTCAAACTTAAAATGTTAATAAAACAATAAAGCTACTCTTTTGAAATGTCCAGCAAGCATTATTATCATCGACTTAGCATCCTTCATCATTGGTATGAGGGACGTTTGGTTTCCCTGAGAGTTACCGATCAACCCTCCTGGCCCACGGACTAATATATCTAAAGGACAATTGAATGCACAGTCATTGACATACAGGTAATTATAACGTAATATCTTTGTTCTTAAAGATAAACAATTAATATGATCGTGAACAACATTGAACTCCATGTACTTTACTAGCCTTATACAGTAATAAGGTTCTATTATGATTAATTACTGCAAATTTATATGAACAGCTACCACGATACAACTTTTTATATACTAGTGGATTTGAACCAAATTTAACAAATAAGATTATATTTTTAAAGAAACTTGCGATTACATGTGTATGTGTATAAACAATATGTGTAATTTATTAAATCTATAAAGCATGTTATTACATCAAATTGAATAGTATATTTACCAGTAAAGAACCTGTCCCTCAAAACTACCAAAATCAATAAAAACTAGTGATGTACTGATTCATCAGCATTTGCAGAATCGGCCATTTTTTGGGCATTGGCATCGGCCAAATTTAGCTGATTCTCTTATTGATTATTTGAAATTTTAAAATTTGCATCACAAAACAAAATCTATAGTTACAGAAAATTGAACACCAAAAAACACTATGATAAGTTATACTCATTTCAAAGTGTTATTATATAAAAATATTTTCATTCACAAAAATGACAAAACATTATGAGTTAAGTTGTCCATAAATTTACATTTTCTCGACTAGCTAATCTCTAAATATTATAAACTATTGTAATGAAATTGTAATTGTAATTGGTTGTGTAATGTCTATTTTTCGTTCAAATTCACTAGCATATAAAAAGTTATATTGTGGTAGCTGTTCATATAAACTTGCAGTAATCATAATGGAACCTTATCTATACTAATAATTGTGACGGTCGAACTGCCTTCGAACTTTCTTTTTTGTTTCTTATGGCTGGCCAAACCACTGGCCAGATTTGGATGAGACTTGGGGGATAGGGGTAACTGAGGCCAAGGAAGAACATAGGCTATGTGGCGTCGACCTCCGAGGTAATCTGAGGCCGCTGGAGGCCGTTTATTGCTGTTTCCCGGCTTAGGAGGCAAGTGTATTCCGGATTGGTTGAAAAATAGTGACATCATAGACAAGTCATGAAATGGGCGGAGCTCTAGCGCGTGCTTTTCACGCGATGCATTTACGATTCAGCAAACAAAATTTTATTTTTTTTAATTAAACAAAAATTTGAATTTTTAAAAATCTCCATATATATATACTCTCTGTCTGTCTATCTGTCTGTCTGTTTGTCTGTCTGTTTGTGTCATCCTAAAACACGGAAACGGATCCGAGAGCGAAAAAATTATTGGGTAAAAGTTGCTTAAAATTAATCGAAACCTACGGGAAAATTATTGAATGTACGGTTAGGTCAACTGTACGCTAGTGATGAAAGCCGGTATTGAAAAACCGGTATTTATACCGGTATTGGACAAGAGACACGATACCGATATCGTGATTATCGATACCGGGTTTTTGGTATTGAAGAACTGCCTATTGTCTTTATTGTGGGAGCAATCAGCAAATGTCAAGTTAACAAAGATTTGTTTTTTGTAGGATTTTGTGGCCAATGTGAGTAGAAATAATGATTTATCTTCATACATAACTTACACATGCAGTATATCTTTGAGGGGCGTCATTAGTGTATGTCACAATTTATCATTTGTTATAATATTATGTTATTGACGTTATATGATGTGTCCGTTTTTCTGAAAAGGGAAACTATCATCCAGAACTCTCGCCTTAAACATTTGAAATCGTATAAATACGTATTGAAACGTTCAAAAACGTTTTTACACGATTCCAAAACCTTGCGTTGCTTTTTTTAGATTCGTTATTGAGTTCATTCAGATTTCGAATTTCGTACTAGACGCTTGCAGTGGTTGATTGATGCGCATATTTCACAAGTTAAATTCACAAGTTAAGGCATTGCTTTCCATTAAACCAACTAGTGTAGAATCAGAAAGAGCTTTTTCTACTGCTGGCATTTTTTCCCTTTTACCTTTGGTTATCTGATATACTTAATACTTAATCATTATAAATAGTCCTTCCTTTTTCCTGCCTTTCCCTAGGAGCTGCTGTTCAAACTTTTTTCAATCAATTGTATTTTCCCTTTGGTGTCGGTGACAGAATTTAAAAAGTAACTTCAGTTTTTAGTGTCGTTAATGTGGTGAGTACTACAGGTCCTGCAGGCTTGTGGGAGGGTTGGCACTTGGCAGGGTGACACCAAAAAAACCATTATAAATTATTCTCTGCATAAAACCGGTATCAACACCGGTATCAGTAAAATAATTGTTCAAACACCGGTATTAAAAATTGTCAGTATTATTTCACTCCTACTGTACGCCCTTGACGATTGGTTAGGTTAAGTCGTAATATTTTCACTAAGACTAACGAAAATATCATGACTTAACCCTTTAAGCCCTGAATTTTTTGTAGGGTTAAGTTATGAATGCTTGTATTTGAAACGTTAGCAATTTGTACCTTCATCCTTAAAGGGTTAACCTAACCAATCGTCAAAGGCGTACAGTTGACCTAACCGAGCATTCAATTAACCTAATCGGGCATTCAATTAATCTAATCGGGCATTCAGTTGACCTAACCAGGCATTCAATTAACCTACCGGGCACCCAATTTATTTTGACTGTACAGTAAAAAAAAAAAAAATTTTGTTGAAAAAAAAAGGATAAAAAAAAAAAATTATAATATTTTAATTTTGACTGTAAAATAACTATGTATTACCTGAATGTATTACCTAATAACAACCTTCCGCAGGAACTACCCAAAATATTCAGCTGAGATATTTTTGCCACCCGCCCGAAGGGCGTGTTCTTTGCTAGTTGATTATAAAAAGTAATTATATTATTTAAATGCTCTTATATTGTATTATAATTCGGGTTTCTTTAACTCTAAAAACAGTTTTAAAATACGGATCTTAACAGAATAATTTATGATTCAAAATAAAAATAAAATTTACTACAAATAATATTCAGCAATTCCACTACACAAACATACATCTTACACGCTACACAAACTTATCAAAAGTAATAAACAAAAATACAAAATGGCATCGTTTTCAGGAGCTTCGGAGTCCCCTAGGGTGGGGACCATAAATGTCCCCACTTCTGGCTCCCCCGCTGCCGATGCCAGGAACGCAGACCCGGGCAGCGTGACTGGTTCTGCTACCTATACGAGATGTTCTGGACCTCTGTCTGATTCACTTTTCATAAACTTCCGAAACATTCGTGGCCTCTCCTCAAATTTCCAATCTGTGAAACCACTTCTTCCCCCCTAAAACTCACCTTCTCTTCCTCTCTGAAATTAAGGTGTCTGAGACGAATGATAGTAACCCCTTTTCTGTACCCCCCTACTTTCTCCTGACTCAGTTTTATCTCAGGGATGAATGTTGCGTATATGTACTCAACGACCTCACTTGCTCTCGTATTTCCAAACTTGAATCTTTCGAATTTAACACGCTCTAGCTACGGCTTACATGCCAACCTCAAATTAAATACATCTGCGCTGTCTAACTTTCTCCTAATTTTACTGACTATCCCAAACTCTTTGATTACCTCACTTCCCAACTGGAATACAATCAATCGCATTCTCATTTCGCTGAAATATCCATTTTAGATTTGAATGCTCACCACCACCTTTCACTTTCCTCCCATTTCATTGACACCCCTGGTGAACTAGCTTACAACTTCTGTATCCTGAATGATCTAGAGCAGACTGTACACTGTACAGCATCCTATTAGTATCCCCGACCGCCTTGGAGACAAGTCCAACATTCTGAATTTATTTCTCACCTCTCATCCTGCTTCTTACTCTATCAAACTTTTTTTCTCCGTTGGGCTCCTCCCACCACAATCTTATAGCTGTTTCCTATCCTATCGCTCCAGTTCGGCCTTTGGATCCTCCCAAGAGGAATCACCTTTGGCATTTTGGCGCCGCTGACTGGAAGGACTTTATGCATTGCTTCTTTGATTTCCCATGGAATGATTACTGCTTCCGTGGCCGGGCCCCTCCGAGTGCGCTGAGTGCATCACGGAAGTGTTATAATCATGCAAAATCTGTTCTTCGACTCGCCAAAAATTCCTTCGTCAGACAAAAATGTGGAAATCTATCTAATCCTAATTCTTCTCGCTCTTTCTAGCACCTTGCCAAAAAACTTTTCAATGACTGCTTCTTCTTCTTTCCCTCCTCTTTTCCATTCTGACGGTTCTGTTGCCGTCTCTTTTCCTGATAAAGCTGAACTGACCACTCAAACGTTTACGATTCCGGTGGTGTACCTTCATCTGCTTCCCCTTCTAACTTAATTATGTGTGAAATTAGTACCTCTTCCAAAAATGTTTTTTTCAGCCCTATCTGGGCCCAACACTAGAATGCCGTCCTTCTCATCAGTCACTCCATACTCCATACTTCGTGTGAGACAGCTAGGACGCACCTGACATCCGATCTTCCTGCTATCTCTGATTGGGGGCAGAGAAAATCGCGTTTTTCAATGCTTCAAAAACCCAGTTCCTTTATCGGTTCACTTCTCACAATTTCCACATGACTATCAACTTGTCCACTCTTGGGGGCTGGTCAGGGACTTTGCACAGGAATCTGTCCAGCCGGTTCTTGAAATTAATCAGGTCGGTGTGCTGAAGGTTCCTCACTTCTTTTGGCAAGGCATTAAAAAGCTTTGGGCCTCGTATTCTGAGGGTATTTTCTATCCTCATTTTCATGGCCCCCTGTCCCACTGCAGCTGGGCCAGTACAAAATCTGCCTCTTCTCTCATTCCAGTTTGTATCTATTTCATTTCTAAGGTTAGGGACAAAGGCCTCATGTACTTTCGAAATGTATATTATTGTGTACCGCTCGCATCTTCTTTCGAGAGAGTAGAGTTTCAGGGATTGTAGGCGAGACCAGTAGTCTTCACCTTTCGTTTCTTCTATCTTAGACGTAAAAGTCCTTTGTATAGCTTCAATGTTCGCAATGTCTCTTTTTCTGTATGGGTTTGTGAGTACTGAGCAATACTCAATTATTGGTAGGACTAGACTCTTCCATAATTTGAGCATGATGTTTGATTTTCTGCTGCGGAAGCTCCTCCAGATGATTCCCATTATTTTCCTAGCCGTTGTAATTTTGATGTTATATTGCTCTCTAAATTCTGCACCCGACGACATTATTACTCCAAGATCCCTGACTTGTGGATTTGGTGTTATCTGTTTGTCTTGCAGAGTTTTGTACCCTTTAATCTGTAGTTTCTTGTTATTACCATATCTTAGAAGTTGGAATTTTTCTTCGTTGAACTTCATGTTGTTGTCTTCTGCCCACTTGAATAATGTTTCAATGTCGTTTTGCAATTTTTCCATGTCACCTTCGTTCAGCATTTCCTTGCATATCTTTGTGTCATCTGCGAAACATGATACGATACAATACTGTCATTAATATCCGCATCAATATCTGCAATCATTACTATGAACAGCAAGGGAGCTAATACTGTCCCTTGTGGAACAGAGCTCACGACTTCTAAGACTTCCGATTTAACTCCATTTGCTACCACTCTTTCTGTTCTTTGCGTCAAGAAATTTAATATACATCTTTCGAGCTTTACAGTAATTCCTGTATTCTTAAGTTTGTGTGCTATAATTCCATGATCACATTTATCGAAGGCTTTAGCAAAGTCAGTATATATTATATCTATGTTTTGTCCTCGACACAATGTTTCCAATATTTTTTCCTGATGCTCTAATAGCTGTGAGAGGTATGATCTTGCAGCCCTGAAGCCATGTTGATTTGGGTTGTATAAGTCCTTTTCTTGTAGGTGGCAGGTAGTTTTGCCTCTAATTATACGTTCAAAGCACTTTATAAGGTGGAAGGTGAGAGCCACTGGCCGATAATTCTTGGGTATTGCTCTGCTACCACCCTACCCTTTAAATCAGTGGGTCTTAACCCATGGGTCGCCATGTCATTTCGAGTGAGTCATTAAATTGTCATTTATTATTTATTCATGTTATCCGTAATCATTTTACCATTAATTATTTATTTTATTATCTATTACGAGTGACCTGTTTAAGGTATGGGTTGCCCGAGCTCGTCCAGCGACCAGAATTTGGTTCGCAGCCTAAAAAGGTTAAGAACTACTGCTCTAAAAAAAGGGGCAATGTTCGCGTTATTTAGTGGGAGTAGAATTTGTCCTATGTCGAGTGATTTCCTCCATATTAAGTACAGCGGTTTGGCAAAACTCTCTTTACACTTCTTCAGAAACATGGCACTCCATGTGTCTGGCCATGGTGCCGAATTGTCTCGCATCTGAACCTTAATTACATCTCCTTCCGAGAACTCTAAGTCTATTAATAAGCTTGTGCCAGAATTTGTTCTTGGCTGATTTCTATCTACTATATGTCGAAAAATTCGACTGGGTTTTCTACTTCCATCTCGGAATTAGGGGTGCTAAGCACAGAATTAAATTGTTCCTTAAGCAGTTCACACATTTTTTCCCGGTCATTTGTGTATTTGGCCTCCCCATCTATCAGTGGACCAATACTCTTTTTACACTGCACTTTCCTTTTCGCAAACGTGTAGAAGGATTTTAGTTTATTTTTTATGTTTTCTGTTACCTTGTTTTCTTCCTCGTTTGTCTTGTGTTTGAATGTTTGCTTTAGGTCCATTTCTATTTCGCCTAGTTTCTTCTTTAGTTTGAGTCTCTTTGCATCAGTTCTGCATCGTTTGAGATGTTAATGGTTTGTTTTCATTGTCTAAATAGTGTCCTGATTTTCCTCTTGAACTTGCTACGTTTTCTTTTTTGTCTCTCTGGAACATGTTTCAGTATTATAGTATTTGTTCTGGAGTTTTCTCGTGAAGCAGCAATTCCCAATTTATTCCTTTAAATTTTTATTTACACTTTCCCAGTTTACTTTCTTTCAATTTATGTTTAAGCCTTCAAATATTCATTCTGATCCGCTTTCGGGCTTCTGCGTGCTAACTTCAAATGCATATCGATGAGGTTATGGTCGGAGAACTTTCTGTGAGTTACTGTTTTATTTATTATTATCTCGTTGCTACTTGTCAAAATTAAATCCAAAACATTTTCTTTTCTCGTGGCTTCACAGATTTCCTGGGTAAGGGCGTAATGTTCCACAACATCTAATAGCATTATTCCTTTGGTTCTATCATCTTTCGTAATGTTGCCATGAAACTTCTCAACATATATAACTTCTTCATCTTTCTTCCGTGTTATGAATGGGAAATTAAAATCTCTACAAATTAAAATGTTTGTTGCTGGAGTTTCAAGTAATTTTAACATGTTTTGTATTTCATTTGTAGCAAATTGGAATCCACTTTTTGTGGTGTTTGGTGTCTGCAGATGTTCATAATGGTTTGGTTCAGTTCTTTTATCATACTTCCAACATAATAATTTCGACTGTGCTGTTTGATTTGTTTACTTTCACCTCACATGTGTATGTGTTTTTCACGTAGATACAACACCCTTCCCATAGTCTAGCCACTCTATGTGCTCTATATATGTTGTAGTCCAGCACTGCTATTTCAATATCCTCGATGCGGTTTTCACAGCCTTTTTCGCAGTCATGTAAGTGTGTTTCCGTTAGGCATATAATATGTTTGCTGGTTTCCGTTGCTAAATTTTGTAAGTATTGTAATTTTCAGCCTACATGATCAGTATAGAGGCCTTGTATATTTGTGTATAAAACATTTACAGGGACTTCTAATCTCCCTGTTCGGTTTTCCTATATACTGGTCGCTTCCTGGTCGATGTCGGTTCCTCTTTGATGTTATATATATACACACACTCACACACTGTGTGTGTATATATATATATACACACACACACTGTATATATATATATATATATATATATATATATACAATTACGCATACACATTTCTTATGGGTATTAGAGAAAACGCATATTCTCAAACTACAGAATTTTTATATATAATGAAATGGAGCAAAACCTCATTTAGAAAACAATGTTTTTACTGTCAAATAAACTTTACATAAACGAGGGCAGAAATTCTATAATTAATTCAGTTTATAGGTTAAACACATCTTGAAGATGCGTCTTTTGCACTTACATTTTAAGTTGTTGTTTCAGTTCAACTTTCATTAATTTGCATTTGCATAATAATACAATAATTTTTTCAGACTTCTAATGACACCGTTTACGCTTTAATTTTCACTTTTTTCTGGTTAGTGTTTCTAAAGCATCTCTCTCTCTCTCTCTCTCTCTCTCTCTCCCTCTCTCTCTCTTTCTGTATATATATATATACACACAGTGTAGATGGTGTTATGGTTAGCGTCGCTGACTACGGAGTCCATCGCCTCTGATTCGATTTCCAGCGAGAACAGCTGGCGCGTGGCTCACAACCAGCTGCTCATGCTTTCATTGGCTAGCTGGTAAATGAATACCATAAAAATGAATCGAAATACTACAAAGGGGTCGAACACGGGTCGTTCTCGTTCCTTAACAATTGTCACACAGACACACACACCGGTAAATATATATATATATTAATTTAGTGGTGGACCGGATATCCGCATCAATTTTTAACATCCGCATCCGCACTTCTGACTGCGGATATTACCTCTAATAAATTATGCAATTTACAATTAAATTAGCTTATACAGTAGCTTATAAGGCCCACTCATGCACATTTCATGTAAAGTATTAATTAATTATTAATGAACAAACAAATATATAAACCTCAAAATATAAATACCATTAAATCAACAAACACTGCCTGTGCCGCTGTGCGTACTCCACTGTGGCTGAAAGTTGAAACTCTTGAGAAAGTTATTATTTTTAGCATAATGAAAACATTAATATTAATTTTAATTCGTATGCATTGCCTGCCATAATAGTAATATCACGAAATTTGAAAAATTATGTCATATATTCATAATTCTATATTATATTGATAGATTAACTAAATATCCGCATCCGCATCCGCGGATATTGAAATTAAAGATCCGCATACGCAGATGTTGAAAACTGACATCCGGTCCACCACTAATATATATATATATATATATATATATATATATATATATATATATTTTATTACAGTCAATGTCTAAATTAGGCAATTTATAAATTTAATGAAATTTAGGCAGTGTCAAATTGGTAATACACACAAAACCTAACCTAACCTAACCTAAGATAATGGGAAATACCAGTGGGCATGCATATACAGCAATATCAGAAAGGTTAGGTTAGGTTAGGTTTTGTGTGTTTCATCAATTTGACACATTGCCGAAAATTTCACTCACGGGAAACTACAGAGGGATCGTTGTTCGTTCTAAAGGTACTTTACAGTACTGAAAGTACATTTTGTATGCAGTAAGTCCTCTTTATACTGTACGTCAACTCGATTTACGCGGATTCGCTTATACACGATCGACAAAATATGGAACGTTATTCGGTATACGTGACCGTGATCCGCGCGCGTTTACGCGAATTAACAAACGACCAATCGGCTGGCGGAACTATTTGCGCTCGCGTATATGTAAATATGTACAGCCGCTCTTCGGCGCCTCTCAGGAGGAGCGCCAAGAAGGATGAAGTTCCACTTTAAGGACTGTTTAAAGTGGAACCTCATCGTTCATCTCTGGCAAGTACAGTATGTATAAAATTACATAATGTATTTTATATTCTATTATAATGTATGTGTATAATAAGCATTACGTACTGTATAATTCTCGTAAACAGCCATATACAGTATTTTAATTTTTGTTGTCAAAAATTCTTGAACTGAACACGCTTATCCCCTATAATTTATTATATCTATGGGAAAATGTGATTCGATTTACACGATTTCGATATGAACGATGGTTTCCATAAACGCATCCATCGCGTAAATAGAGGACTTACTGTATATCTATCAACCTTACAAATGCTTCGTGCGATGATTCCTCATTTCACGAAGGTCAAGCTTGTCGCCCCTTCTATCGAGTTGACCTAGTGAATTAGAGAGTTGGTTTCTTGTACGCTCCACCTCACATAGCCAGGTACGCCCAGCTCATCTGGGATTGTTCTGAGCCAGGCGCCTAATCTTCTTTTGAAGATGTCCACCGCAACACCACTCGTGTTCTTTAGTTCTTTGGGCAGCTGATTAAACAGTCTTGGTCCTCCCACAATAAAACTATTTTCTTTCA